>JAVKLA010000074.1:17457890-17469880 GCA_034782735.1 Sagittarius serpentarius | reverse complement strand
TCTTATCTCAACAAAACACGAGTTTTACTTTTTTTTCCCCTATTCTGTCCCACATTCCCCTGGGTGGGGGGGAAGTGAGTGAGCAGCTGCGTGGTGCTTCGATGCTGGCTGGGGTTAAACTATGACGGAGATACATGGGAGGCTTCAAATACAAAGAGAACAGTTTGGAGGAGGCAGAACAAGGTGGGCTGAAACAAACCTTTTGGTAACTGGAACAAATCTCTCTATTCTGAGTTGTGACTCATGACATTGACCTTATATTTCGTTAAGGCTACTGGAACATGGTGTTGGATCAAAAATGCTTAATGAGAAACAGACAGGTATGGACTTCTGGTGACGGATATATATCTGTGGATTTTGAGGTTTTTTTTCCTGGAGGTCCAGGACCTAGAGATGCAAACATTACCCTGTTTGCAAACACAGTGTTTTAGCCTAGGTATTAAATTCCTTAGATGGGGAACTGATACAACATACATTATAATTGTCAGATTCACATAAGTAGGAAAAGTAATATATACTAATGCAAAAAAGAAAAGTCAAAAAATGAAAGAAGCATGCTAAGAGAGATACATGTTTCTCTGTACAGCTTGTATCCTTAGTGTTGAAACTCTGCTGCTTGAACATTACTTTCCTGTTTCACTGTCATGGTATGTTAGCATAACAGTTCCATTGCCAAACCCTCTCAAGATGCTGAAGTGCACAGTAACTTTGTAGGTAAAACTGTAATTTCCTCCTTAGAGGAAACAAAATTTCCTCACTAGAGGACAACAAAAAAGCAGGTGTTTAACAAGGCAGATTGAACTTCCAGTTTAGGGAACTCTTGCACTTGTTTTCAGTGAATTGTGATAAACAGGTTCTCCTCAACTGCCTGTCTTCTGACATCACAATATAACTCAAAACATTTGAGAGTTTTTTTCTATGTTTTATTATATTCAATCTATATATCAAATATCTTGTTTTAAAAACAGTTCTTTAAACTGCTTTAAAAATTCTGATTTTAACTTCTATTTTTCTTTCTTTCAGCATGTCTTTTCTCCACACTAGAAAAAATGGTGAGAATAAAGGAAAAATATAATAAAAGCAGAAAAAAATGCTTTCTCATGATTTTAATGTTTTCCTAACAGCAAAGGGAAAAGTATCAAAGTACTAAAAAAAAAAATTTAATCTGAAATTATAGGCTTAATTTTTTAATCTTCTTTTTTTAGTAGGAAAACATTAACTTTCCTTAGAAGTTGTTGTTATCTAACTGAGAGAAGAAGGGAAACAAACCCAGAAAGAGGCCAATACAATTTCTAAACCAAAATAACAGTACCAAACACAGCATCAGTATTGAAATGACAGTTGTTTTCTTTTTCTTCAGAAGAAGCTGTAGAAAAAGGAAAGATTTTGCACATGAGGACCTGAAATGAGACCCAGCCACACTTCTTTTTCATGGGGAACAATCAACTCATACACTACTGAATGTCCTTTTTTTTTTTTTTTAAAGTTCCAGACTAGACTTCTCAATGGGTTTTTGCACCAAACGTATTTTGGAACTGAATTTTCTCTGTTGTAAACTGACATTACCTCTTTCAAGATGAAGGCAATTTCTTGGGTTAGGCCAGCTACAGTTTTGGCCCAAATTTGACATAATAAGCACATTTACATGCATCTGTCTTTCTAAGACGAGGGGATTACAAATGGCTTGTATGCAAAGGTTGCTCCAGTTTGCATCATTACCTTCAGGTAAATGTCAGTTCAGAACTGATCCCTTTCTAGTGTTGTTTACGAACTATGTAATACAATACTTTACTTGTTCTTAGAATATCAAGCGTAAAACAAAATTTTAAAAGACAACATTAGCAGTGCAGTTACTCTTTTCTGTGAAAAGTAATCTAGTGAAGAGACTTTTTCTTTATAGCTTGTGTTTATTTGTGTTAATAAGTAGGTTCAGATGGCTGTATATGCTCTACTGATATTCCTTTCCTATGTGAAACAAAAAAGACCAGGTCACGGCATCACTACTGTTTGCCTGCACCTACAAGGAAATTCCTTTGCTTTTGTTTGAATTAAAATATTACATTACAGTCCACAGCTGAAAACTGTGCTCCTCATTGAAATTTATTTTTCTTACTGAAGTTTTCTCTTACTTTCTGCTTTTCCTTTCACAATGTAAAAAAAACTATCTTAACTTAGGGAAGAATATATTAAAAATTTTTCCTTTATTTATTTATCAGAATAACCTGGAGTGTTCTTCAGACAAACACTGTAATAAACTTCACAAAGACTGGCAAAGCAAGTTGATATGATTTCAGTGTAACGTTTGGAGAGCTATAGCATACTATAGATGCCTCCATAACTTAAGCTATATAAGAAAAATAAATGAGGCTGTTTACTTTCATTTCGGTCTCTAAAAGTAAATGGTGAGGGCCAGTTGACTCCCTAGCCAACTTACTGCTGTTTTGTTCATATAAAGACCAAAAAGCACTGCAAACTACAAGAAGAGAGAAAGGAGACAGATGCCTGTGGATCATATTGAAATAGATCAAAATGAATGTTTGGATCTGTAAATTCACACTGCATGCTCCACCTAAAAAGAAAATCAACTCACTTGAGGCACTTGAAACGAGAAAATAATTTTATTTTAAAAGCTAAGGGTTCAATTTTGATCTCACTGGAGACAAAGGATACTACTGTCTCTACACAACATTTTTTAGAACCCATAAATATAAAACAACAGGCCCATCTTGCAAGCACTATGCAACCAACAGAAGCAGATATGAAATCAAAGAAAGATATCTTCGGGTATTAGAAAAATAAGTGCAAAAAGATGACTTATATGTTGCGTGATATACATATGACACAAATGCCAGGCTGTTGTAGTTCATCAAAAATGCTGTGCTCTGCAGAGTTTTATGGATGGAAGTGTCTTCCTGTTGTAAATGCCCTGAAAGATGTGGATATTGCAGACCAACTTAATAAGAAATTGGTATTATGTTAGGAAAGTGGAAATGCTGTTCCTGGTAAGGGAACAGCGTGGGAGAAAGTCAGGAAATACATTTGTGGGAGGACAACATAAAGGAAGCAGGAGGGCAAGCAGAGGTGACTTTTCTATTTTTTTCCATTGGTTTCCCCGGGAGAAGCATCTGGACTGAGCCCCCCCACATAACTCTGGTTTTGTGTGGGTGATGGTGGGTTTGTGTGCTTCCTGCAGCTGCAGTCCAAGCAGGGCGTGCAGCATCCTACTGCTCCAGGGCAGCGGCTGGGAAGCAGGAGGGACTGGGGTACGCAGAATAACATGCAGCTGGTGAGGAAATTTGGTTATAAAAGCCCTTCCACTTTGCTAGAAGAAACTTTCCTGATTTGTGGGGTGAACCCTAGTGCCTCTGCTGCTGCTCACGATACAAAGGCACCCTCCTCCCATGCTCCCTGTCCATCTGGCTCAGTTTTCATATGAAAAGTGGCTTGCTTGTTAATCACACTCCTATCTCTGTTTTTTTATTCATTAGGTGCTCCAGCTTACTAACAATGTAGAATAAACATTAGCAGGATTTATACTACAGCATTTACAAAAGCATATGATACACCTATGTGAAGTAAGGTGTAAATCTGATAAATAGAAGTATATTATATACTGACAGTTGAAGTAGGTTAGTAGAAATGGATAAATTCTACTTTCTATATTTTGCCGCAGTGCCCAGGGTCCTGAAGTAGGTGATTTGGTGTTTATTTTAGTAGTGTTCCTATGAATTTATATTCTTATTAATTTCAAAGTTGAGGAGAGGTTTAGTTTACTTTCCTCACATTGCAAATGCACAGATAGCATATGCTTTGAAAGGCACTTTGTTGTAAAAAGAATTATATCTACAATTTACATCTACCTCAGCTACAGGTTTCAAAACTACAGATTTTCTTAAGCCAATAACCCTGAGATATATCACCAGTGGCCTGGCAGGCATAATGTTGTCAGTACTGGCGACTGTGCTTGCCTCAGTGTTGTCCAGGGTTGTTACAGGCTGTGGGATGTCCTGATGTTTCTAGAGAGCACAGAGGAACACCTTTTCCTCAGTTCATGGGGTAAAAGCTGGGAGATGACATAAACATGTAACATGAAGGGTAAGTTTCAAAGTGCAGGCAAATGGGAGGTGGTAGAAATAGGTACAAAAATAAGGGCTGGATTACAATACAGAAGGGTTGGGGTGGAGAAAAGCAATTCAAGAGAAGAAAGGAGACAGAACAATTTATGATACCAGTTGTGCACAGTGAGGGTGGCTGTGGGGAAAGACGAAATCTATTGCTAGCCCTTGGTTACCAGCACATTTTTTCTGAATTGTAATTCACATTACAAGCTGTAGGTGTCTGTGAATGACAGGGACTGCAAAGGTGTGGATCCTAGTAAGGTCACTTTTTTCACCGTGGTCCCAGCTGAGATACTTCTATATAGTAAGTCTCTATATACTTCTCCAGTAACTCAAAGAACATACGTCAGTGCTCTTCATGTGTCAATAGTTCGGTTCTCGGCATGGACACCAAACCACTTTAGAAGGAAAATAATCACTACAGGGATAGATTTCAGTTTTTCTCTATCTCTCAATTCGTGTCTTTTTTCTTTAAATCTCAGTTATTAAAAAAAGATCTATAAGCAGAGAAATAATATATAAACCAATGAAAAATACTTTTGTGAGACTATTTTAATGATAGCGGTGCAATGGAGCACCTTTATTAGAGTAGCTTTAAAAGACAGCCAGTGATGTGAGAATGAGTTTGTATGAAGATGGGAATGACCTAAGTATTTGGGCTAGAGAGTCTGTTTGGGTTCTGGGGAATTAACTTGTCGTGTTCACCTGAAAGTGTTCGGTATCACCTATTAGCAAATCTTCATGACTTTAAGTGGTGTCTGATCTGTTTGTCATGCAATGGAAAACAATTGTTTCAATTACCCATGTGCTGAGAATTCAAGAGAAAAAATATATGGATAGTTTCCATCCTGCAAACTTGCTTTGGTCCAGTGTTCTCAAATACACCTTTAAAGCAAACTATTTTTAAGTTGCAGTCTTGACAAGCCTCTTGCCATTAATTAAAGATTGATTTGTCAAATATGCAAACATAAAACTGTTAACTGTGTTGGCATGAATATTACTGGTTGCAGCAGTAAGTTGAGAGACTAAGTGAAAATGAAGAAAAAAAGAAAAAAAGGAAAGAATATTGAGAGTGAGTTCCATGGGAATTTAAAAGGTTTCTGGGCTACTTATGTGCAAATGAAGGCATTTAATTGTAAGGTGTCCTCAGTGATAAATGGCAACAAAAATATGTTTGAATAAATTCCCCATTATAAAATGGGAAATTATATCATGACTTTGCCCTTTTCATTGCTCCTTGAGAAAGGTGAACCTCTCTAAAAAATTTATACCACCAAAGCTTCAGGTCTTTTGCACTGCTAATGAACTGAGTAACTGAGAAAACAATACCTCTGCAATTGATATAAATGCAAAAGCTTGGCTTCCTGGCAAAAAGAGAGAACAACGAGGGAAACTTTCTAATTATTGATATAATACCTAAATAAACTTACTAAAAAAAAAAAAAATCTGTTTCCTAAGTAATTCAGTCCTGCAAAGAAGCAATCATCACTGCTAAAATGTGTACAAAAAATGAATGTAACTTTTTTCTCAGTAGATAGAAGATATGAAGCATGCACTTAAAGTACATCTTACCAAACCTCTTTGAATACTTTCAGTGTATGCCCATCTTCAGTCCAGAAAAAACAACAGAAATACGCAGTCCCAGCTCAAAAAATTCAACCTATGGCAAACTTAGGATTTTGTTAGCCCAAAATACCAAAAGGTACCACAAACTATGATGTGCGACTGAGAGACAAGAAGGCAGCATGTTGACAGTGTCTTATCCCTTTACAACAACAGGAACTTTGCTGGATGAAAATGCCCACATTCTTCTGCTGAGGGTATGCTTGCAACTGTGGTGGTCTCTGGATACAAGAACAGTTAGATTTGTGGGGCAAAGTAGTATGTTTTGTTAGCCCAGATGACACAGCTGGAGAAATTCTACTTTCACAGTCCTTTTCACATATTTGTAAAGGTGATAATCCTAGAAACAGAGCCATGCCCTGGACAGGAGGAAATACAAGAGCAAAAAAGCACAGCAGCCTCTCACAGTCTGTCAAAGGACAAGCCCTTACTGTTCCAATGCCAAGCAAACCACCTGAGAATGTAGGATGTATCTCTGCGGCCAAGAGGCCCCTCTTGACTTTTCCATCTCTAGCATCCCAATGCAGTATGTTGAAAAATAATTACATTATAGGGAACAAGCTCTTTTTATCATTGTCCAACTCCTTTCAACTTTTGTGCCTCTTCAGTCAATGGTGTAACTTGCCCATGTGGCAAATAGCAGTCATCCCAGATCAAAGGACATTTATGTGGAAATGTCCTTTCAATGACTACTTGAATGGAAGTATAAAATAAACTTCAGCTAATACTCCATTGTTCCAAAAAGTTGCCATGACTATTTATCTATCATGGGAAACTATATACTGTGAATACTGGCTAGTTTTCCTCATGTACATAGAAAAAAAAGGTCATTGGAAAGATAAAGATTTTATGAAAGTCTTTATGATAAAGACTGTGTCCAACTGAAGACGTTTCCAGAAAAAAAAGTTCATTTGATTCAGTACAATTTCCTGCAGTGCTGTATGCGGAGTAGGCGCTCAAACCTCAAAGTAATGTTTATCAGTGATTTGCCCATTGTAAATTTTTTGCCTCCCTCAGCATATAAAATGCTATGATGGTCTTTTTAATCTGAGGGTATTAAACTGTAAGATGCATCTACAGGAATAGTTTACAGAACTTCTTCTATGACTACAGCAGGTTTATTCCAAGAATACATATTGCAGATAATCTTTAAATTTGCTGAAAGTGCTTGACTATGGAATATAATAAAAATCAATTGTAGAAAAGGAAATCAACTGCAGCATTGCATAAAAAGACTCTTGCTTTGGAAAGCCAAGATTTTATTGTTTTGCTGTAGGCAGGGGATAATGTTGGCAATGGTAAATTTTGTGTTGCAGTAACTTATACTGTTCTGCGTAAATAGATCCAGACAGTGATGTCTCTGACTAGATGATATTAGTTTAGGTAAATCACAAAAAACTCTTATAAAAAAAAGGTTTGAATAGGCCATGCAAAATTAATATTAAATTTCCTGTCATCTACCTCATTACCTTGTTAGATGACTTGTATTAAAAGCAGTGAAGCAAAGAATCAGTAACCTGGTCCATTGCCATTTCTGCAGTGCTGCAGATACACATATCACACAATTTATACAGAAATTATGTATGTTCAGTATGCTTTCCTGGAATATAAGTGCATCAGACTAGAAATTATGACTTTATTATGATACTTCAAGGTCCTACTGTTTAAATTAGCCCTGAAAACCATTGTTATTAAGATGCAGGACTGGTGGGTATCACGAGAAGAGTTCTTGTTTGTACGTTATCTTTAGATAAGGCTGTATATCTATATTTATACTGTCTATACACATAAACCTGTGAATACATAAACTGCTATTCACAAAGACATGGAAACTGTATGTGACTATATCTGAATAAATAGAAATAATTACTGTTTTCCAGGGGTATTTTTAGAACAAAAATATTAAAAAACAATCCCCTAGAGGTTATCCAGTTAAAGAAAAAAAAAAATATTATAAAGCCAAGTGTTTTGACTGCTGGTCTTGTTAAAAACGATGTTGCTTGAACATAGAGTCTTTTCTGAGAGTATAATTCAAACCCAGCTTTGGCAACCCATGGTCTTGCGGAGCAACCTCATTAGAATTAATGGGGCAACTGGGAAAAAAAGGGCTTGTAGGCCAGAGGAGGTAAATGCATCATGAGACACTGGTTTCACTGGTGGAGCTTTAATAATCCCTGGAACTCCTGGAACAGTTCCTGTGCAACCAACCCCACGTCTGCCAACCAATATATTTGTGGGGCTACATCATAAAACACATAGGAAAAGGTCATCCAAGAAAGTGTTGGATTGTTGGACTTGTTTTGGTTGAGCTGCTTTTGTTGTCATTTTAGTCCTTCTGAGAATTATACTGCTATGGCAAAGAAAGGTATAAGGTGGAGTCATGGAGGACCAGGAACTTCTGTATCCACCTTTGTCAAAAACTCAATACTCTTACAAATCAATACCCTTAGAAAAAAATCTAGCTCCCTAATAAGTTTTATTTTGAAGCCAGTGTTGCATTGTTATTCAGACACCCTCATTTCCCAAAAGTGGAGGGTATTTCTTAGGTTGGAGACTTAAAAACTTAAAACATAATTGTCATGATATTACAGTTCGGGGGACGAGGAGAATTACTTCATTATTCAAAAGCAAAAGGAAACCTCCAGATTACCTACAGATTTTTTTTTCTTTCAGTTTAGAAGAAAAAAGACATAATCTGATCTTCAAGACCAGCAATTATATATACAAGCACAAATCCTTCCTACTGTAGAGAAAACTCCTAAACAGCCAAAAAAGTTTAATGTGAATTAAAAGAGAGAGAGACTTCATCCTTTTGTTATTGCTACAAGTAGTAAATAAGACATTGGGAGAGGTTTCTTATATCTGCTGGATAGTTATGGTCACAGGGTACGTTCTTACTACAATTACTAAATATACCTTATGAAAACCATGTGCACATTTACTTAATTGACAGGATCTTCTGAGCTTTTCTGCTCTATTGATACACACATAATGCAGAACCGTTTTTTACAGAACTGCATAAATGCATGAGCTGATGGACTGAAATTATTCAGAAGTGCCACTACTGGCTATGGCTTAGTAGATCCAGTTATCATTTTTCCTTTTTCTAACAGCAGAAATCACATCACTTCTGCAAAAAATATCAGAAGACATCTTCAAGAAAAGGTATGAATCCACTGAAGCAGTTATTAATATAATAACTGTATGTGATTTGTTGTTCACATGAAAATATACCTATTCATAAATACAGTCTTAATGTACTAGTTATCTTTTCAATACACGAGCATATGCAAAAGTGAAAACTGGTCTCAGGATACATGAAAGGTCTAATTGTGCTTTTAATACCCCAGCTATTCAAATGTGATATTTTGGTAAATTTTATTCCTTTTCATCTCTCTGTTTTCATTTTTTCCTTCCTTTCCCTCTCCCTATTCTTTTTTGTTTGTTTGTTTTAGGTAGATTGAATTTGTTCTGTGAAAATAGGAAGTACATTTTCTCCTTTACATTTTAAAAGCTGTGAAATTCGTGTTTTATCTCTTCTCATCTTACATCAAGCTCTCAGTTTACAAAAATCTGTAAAAAGACCAGGCATAAGTTAATTGGAAAAGAAAGGGACTATTACCTGACTTATGCTGAAGATGGACCAGCAATATGTCCTTGCAGCAAAGAGAAGCGAACAGCCTCCCGGTCTGCACTGGGGAGACATAGCCAGGTCAAGAGAGATGATCATTACCCTCTACTCAGAGGTCCCTTTCAGCTTACATGTTTCTGCCATTTTAATATGAAAGAAAGATTTTAAAATCACGTGCCAGTTTACGATAGACACCAAAATCCAAGCACAGCTCCTTAGAAATGTCAGGCTCATCCTCTGGATCTGTGCCTAAATTAAGATATTTTTATGAAATGTCTTTTTGAAAAAAATCTTTATTGATAATTGAAACTTATCTTTTTTAAAGGCTATAATCATTGCTGCTTTAGACTTCCTGTTTTTTCTCCATGAGTTCTGAGAAGCGACTTGTCTGTGAGCTTCTGGCTCTGCAGGTAGTATTTCTAAAATGTTTCCAAAAGAGTGTAGTAAAAGCAAGGTAATAGAAAAAGTTTTGCTTCATGTAAGTATATAAAATTTGTAAAACGTTCCCCACTTCTCAGGGGGCAGAAAGACTGGAAATAGTGTTATACTACTCCTAACCTTAGAAGTACCACATGTGATGAAACATCTGTCTGTGCTGTGAAAGGCAGGGAAAGTTTAAAGAAGGTTGTGGAGGGAAGTTTACAGAGATCATCTACTGTCACCAGGAAGCTTATCTCAGAGAGCATCTTACCCCCCACCAGCTGCTCTAGCTTATTTGCTATTTAGGGAATTAAATGTTTGGGAAGAAAAGTAAATAATGGTTCTTTTTCTGAGAAAGATGGACTGAGATGTTCTTAATCATTCTTATCTATGTAATATCAGCTTAGTAGCTACTGTATTAGAAAAGTAAATAAACCCCAAGAAACAGAAATGTTGAAATCAACAATAATTAATATGACATCTAAAAGAAAGTCAATGTGATACTATCTTTCTAACCAGCAGATAGTAAGTTCATCATAAAACATCTTTGGGAAGTTTTTATATGTGTAATAAACTTTAAATGAAAACTCTCAGCAAAAATAAGGAAGACAAATACATAGCATTGACTAGGAGACTGAAATGAGACCCATGATGTCCCAGTCAGTCTTGTACAAGAGGAGAAAAGTACCTCTTTATTCAATAGCTGCTCAATATTTGCTCAACATAGATACCCAGGGTGGGTGAAACGATTAGGAGAGGCAGGCTTCCCCGTATGGCACATAAATGTAGTAATATTTGAAAGCTGCAATGAGAAATACATTTTACTTTTACAGTGAATTCCCATTTGCCATATACAGTAAAATTAGAAATGTTACTTACTTGTATTGACAACTTAAAGACAAAAAACTTACATATATTTTATGTACCTAGTTCATATATTTTTTAGTTTTTCCAAAATAACAAACCCCATATATTGGTACTGGAAAGAAAATAATGTATGTAAATATCTATTCCTACATTATTACAAAGCCACGGAGTATCTTGGATCTGTTAAGTCATCCACAAGACACTTTCAAATTTGTTATTGCACTTTATATCTATTGTTACACTGCCATGCAGGTGGAGAAACCACCTTTCCCCCCTCCCCAAAATTAATTTCTCTGCCTTTCTCCCACCTAGTATCAAGAGAAAATATTACAATATAATTTTTATTTCTTTACTTTGATGTGGACAATAAAGTAGGCTTCTCTATTTTTCTACTACATCTCAACAGCATCTCAACTTTTACTCTAGTTTGATCAAACCCAAGAGAACTCTTTGAATAATATTTTTGCTGAATTATATTTGACTTAACATGTTTTATATAGATGTATATATTTTAGGGCTTTCTTTCAAAAATACCAGAGATTTTCCTTATAGAGCCAAGTCCTCATTTTAGGAAAAAGAAAGGCTATAGAACATTTTAAATATAACCCTACTAGCATTACAACATAACAATTTGATGTCAGCAAGTCTAATCCAAGTAATTTGAAAAGATTCCCACATAATTTTTTCCATGCTTGAATGAAAATCATCTCTGCTATAAAGACAGAACTTTCATATCTGTCGTAAGAAAATGAAAAGATAACTCATCTTCAGAGGTTATATGGTAATTCACGGTAAATTTGTTGTATGTTTTGACTTTTTTCTCAAATATTAGTTACTGTGAACATATTTTCCCATGATTTGGCAACACGATGATGGTTTCCATAATGAGACTGTACGTTTCTGTCGTGGTTTAACCCCAGGCAGCAACTCAGCACCACGCAGCTGCTCACTCACTTCCCCCCCACGCAGTGGGATGGGGGACAGAATTGGAAAACAAACGGTAAAACTCATGGGTTAAGATAAGAACAGTTTAATAGAACAGAAAGGAAGAAACTAACAATAACACTAATAACAACAATAAAGTCACAATAATAATAAAAGGACTGGAATACACAAAACAAGTGATGCACAGTGCAATTGCTCACTACTTGCCGACCGATGCCCAGTTAGTTCCCAAGTGGCGAAGTGCCTGCCAGGCCAACTCCACTCAGTTTGTATACAGGGCATGACATCCAATGATATGGAATACCCCTCTGGCCACTTTGGGTCAGCTGTCCCGGCTGTGTCCCCTCCCACCTTTCCTGTGCCCCTCCAGCCTTCTTGCTGGCTGG
>JAVKLA010000074.1:17423757-17440790 GCA_034782735.1 Sagittarius serpentarius | reverse complement strand
CTGATAAGAGGCAGAAAAACATGCCTGTAGGAAGACGCAGGAACAAGTGAACAAGGAAGACTTGTTGTCCTCCCCTGCTTTCTCCTCTTCACATACCTTTCAGGTTTTTCTCTTTTCAGTTTTTTAGCTTTTTATTTCTTCTTTAATCTTCTCAGAGCAGAAACTTTATCTTCTTTTTTACAATGAAAACAATGCATATTTGTACTGTAATAACAACAACAACCAACAACAAGAAGAATAATAAAAATAATAATAAATGTTTAAAGAGAAATGTGAAAATGATGCAATTATATTCACCTGTACTCTCCTACTATATACTGGGTTTATATTTCTGCTTGTGATGACAGCAGCCTACTATGATGACTTGTTTCTGCCTACAAGTGTAGTTTAGAAACTCGCTTTTCATTACCAAGCTTAGATCTGAAACCCAAGACAAAATATCTGTGTAATATGTGAATCTGATCAGAGTTTCAGTACGTACCAGGCCTTCTGGACTAGCAGATATTGCTACCGGGGTCATTATTACACCATGCTGGATAGCATGCGCCTTTGCAAAGAAACTGTTAGTGTTTATCTTGTTTCAGAATTAGCTGTCAGTATTTCAAACATTTAAGCAATCTTGTTTTGATCAAGCTTTGTGTTCACATCAAGCAGTTTTGTAACAAGGTTGACAGAGATTACAAAGTCAGAAGAAGACATGAAGAAAGTGGAAAATAAGAAAAGAATTCCTATCTCTACCATTTCGGTTTTCTTTCCTTTTCACTGGCAGACCTGATGTTATGAATCAGTGATAAACAATTAGTGTGTAGTTCTTTGTCTGAGAAACCTGTGTGTGAACTGACTTTTGAAAGAACCTCATGAGGCTGTACTTCCATTGCCAGACTTGGTATTACTAGTATTATGTCAGAAGTTAACATGAAGCCAAGTAACATACCCGCCTTCTGGGAAAGGTTTTATAACCTTTATTGCTATGTCCCTGTCTGTACTCAGGCTACTGAGGTTACAGCTTATGCAGAGTCTACGTAGCATTTATTGTAAAAATGTACTAATGTTCCAAACTAGGAAGATTTTTAACTATACATGCACCCACATGGTTGTGTATACCTGTATGTATTTATGCATACAAAAATCAAATATCTGTATGCTGTGAACAGATTTAACGAATACATGTTGTCTGTAATCCAGATACCACTTTTAGCATGTATTTAACATGCGTATTTCAGAATCATACTTGTGAAATACTTTTGGTGTTGAAATGTTTTTCTGGATATAAATCATCAAGGATGAATAATTCCCTACAGAACAGTGATACATGTATTTTCATATTTTATTATATCTTTTATTGTACACTAGAGGTTTTAACTGTGCAGATGCTGCCAAGAATGTAGACTGAATTGCTAGATTTTTGTCTGAATGCAAGAGCTGCAAATTTGCTAACTAACCTCAAAGAATAAAAAAATCTGTCTATGATGTAGCTGGACTTTTACATTCTTCTGCTTTTGTATGATACTACAGATAAGTAAATATTCAACTAGAGACTAACAATCTGTTGCCTGCAAATACTTCTTTAATTCTATTTCTGTTTCATCCAATAACTGAGATAGATGACTAATGAAACTTACATCCTTGAATTCCTTTAAGAAACATCATTCTTATAAAATATATGTTCCATGAATGATTTGCAAAATGGAAGATGTTTTAAAATGTACAGAAAATTACAGATGTATGCAAGAAGTGAGCTCAAATATAGAAAAATCCATTTTCTTTATAATGGGACAAATGCAAGTTGCATTTTTTTTTTTTTTGCCTGCAACAGTATCAAGGAGGTTTGACTAATGTTTGGTAATATGAAAGAAATATAAATATCCTCATAAGCATGTTACTGTCTTTTGAATTTTTAAACAGCTTTTTTTTCCAAGGCTTAGGGCTGGGCATTCATTTGCCTATTTCCTGCCATGGTGCTTCCTTCTTTGCATGATTTGTGTGGAGTAAGAGGTGTCAAAAACTGTCAGCTACAGTTTCATCTCAATGTACAGTTTTATGCCTGTAATTAAGGCTAGGTCTTTTATTACTTCATCTTGTGACTTGTGAATGGATGAGAACTATTATGAATATTGTATAACTTGGGCTATGGAAACCGAGAGGATTACTTTTGTTCTCAACATAAAGAGACCATTGGTCAAGTTCTTTATTACCATTACTAGAAATTCTACCTTGTCTGTATTACAATAGTCAGAGTTCCCATATAAATAACTGATGCCTGGACTGTACAACTTCACCTCCCATTGATCTCTATTTGGATAGGAAGAAAACTTTTTCTTCCAGGTTGAAATACTTAACTAAAATATAAGATAATTAATAGTGTACAGAGTGACAAGAGGTTACTCTCTTTCCTTATAGCTGACCACCTGGAAACTGTATGTTACTTTAGTACATACAGTTTGGATTTTTAAGCACAGTGGCTGGATCCTAGATAAGAACAACGTAAGTGTTTGTGGTTTTTTTAGTGAATTAATCTTTATATTAAAAATGTTTTTCTAGGCAAGAAAAAATAATTAGAAAATCACAAACTGCAGAAAGATTTGCTTGGGGTTTTATTAGCATGATCAATAATATCTTGTATTACAAAATTTCCTTTACTGAAGTGCTTTGTTAGGGAGATGAGAAAAGTCTTTATTTAGATGATGTTTGATTTGTATTCAGACCTGCTTACTCCTACACCTTGAGATTGTGTTTTGGATTCATAGAGTTTCTTAATCCTCAAGGTTAAACATACTGCACTCATTTGAGCTTGGGTGGGGAACATACTTTTTTGAAAGCAGGGGAATTCCTACAATTTTAAAGGAAAAAAACCTATAAAATCTGGACACTTTAATTTATTCTTTGGAAAAACACATTTTAAAATGTTGTAGCTTCTTCTGATGAGAACCCGAAGGACCCACATGCACAGAAAGTTGCATTCTGTGCTGATTCACAGTAAAAATATGAATAACACTAACCATGTTCTTTGTCATAGATTTCCGTTCATCTATCACTGTCTTAACATTGAATATATTGGCATGTGAAGCTCTGATATGATGGATTTTGTCAAGAAAATGCATAATTTCCTAATATTCCTATGAAAACTTATTCTCATGACATTTCTGAGGCAGAAAATAATATGAGCACATTTTGTCAATGCATTTCAATATGTGTGTATAAGATGGCTTTCTTTATACCTCAAGAAATTAATAAAGACAATAAAATAATTTTCTCTGTAAAGTTGCATAAATGAAATTGGTTCCTGTAGCTTAGCTGACTTAAATCCACAAAATTAATGTTGTTATTGAGGAGCTGGCTGACTCTTCTGACTCTTGCTTTTCTGCTTCTCAGACGCCATGGTCTTTGCTCCAGAGCCGCGCAATTCCAGTCCTGCAAAATGCTTTCTGTTCCTGACAGGATGGGAGATGTAATGGATCAGAAATATGCCTACATTTTACTTTGTTGCACATGTAAACATAAATGAAGCGCATATACTGATTTGTAATCATATTGTGGGAATGTGAGATTCATAATCTGCTCAAATGTGAGCTGCACTGAAAACCGCAAAGAACTTTCAGTTCTCTAAATGTGGCAGAGAAATGAAATGCATCAAGGGAAACTGCTGTGTTTACTTATATCTTGAACAGTAGTAGTGTTATTTGAACACTTATAATTTAAAGGAGAGGAAATTTTCATGGGGTCTTGTCCTCCTCCCATTAAAGTCAAAGGTGTAGCTTTCATGGAATGGTGGGAAGAGGGGCCACCTGAGCGATAGGGGAAGATCACCATGGAGAAGCTCCTTGTGACTTTCTAAGGCTGTTGCTTTTAATTTTGGTTTTGATTTGGTTTTTTGTTTTGGTATTTGTCACTGGTTCTTGCTTTAGTGTAGCTTAAGCATTTTTGCAGCTCTTGCAACATATGTCCACTGCTAATCATTGCCTGGGGATTGCAGGAGCTTAGCGCACTCTGGCTATCTTTTTCTAACTCTAGCGTGCTTCCTCCAAAAAGACCTTTTCTAGGCTGGGGATCCACCACCTCACTGCTCTGCCAGTTGGAGAGTGTACTTGATAGGAAAGAGAATTTTTTTCCTTTTACTGGAAAACTACAGTTTCTCTAGCTTATGTGAGAGAACAGTTGCCCATCTTGAATAAAGATTGGTCAGAGAAAGGAGACAACAGTTTCTTCTGAGACTGAGGTACTCTATATGTACAAAAAAAAATAATAATAAATCGTGCACTGGTAAACAACCACCTGCAGAATAGTTTTGCATCAATTAGCATCTGAATAGATCAAATTTGTAGGGAACTCTAATTTGCGTAACTTTTGTACTCTGTTGTAAATGTGACTTACACAGTGTATGAAAATTTGTGCTTTCTTGAAAGGGATGAAAAAGGGATGTTTTTCCCATGCTGCCCCAAATAAAATGTATAGTCAGAGCTTTCTGAGTCTTGCCAGGTCCTTTCTGTTGCAACTTTTCTGTTCCATTTCATTTTAGGTGCATTATTTCTCAGTCTTACTTGTTACCTAGGTTATTTGTGTTATAATTTTCAGCAGCTAAGAGGCTAAACCAAAACAGTAAATCTACTGTTTTAAGAAGCAGGAGGAAAGCAATCATAGTTGCAAATGATGGCTATAATAAATAAAATGATTAATTGAAGTAAATGCTCCCTTTACAGCCTGCAGGGTAAAGTGAGACTGCTTTAATGGCATGGAATAAGGGGACAATTTTATTGGCAGAATTTTTATTTGATTACCATGTATTTTCTGTAATTGCTCAAGATGCTGTCAAAAATAAATACCTTTTGTATCTGTTTGAGCAATTACAGTTTGGATTTTTTGCTGAGTCCAGAAATGGTGAGACAATATTTTTCAGGGTATGTATGTAACATTTATTTTGTGTCCATCTGCTTCTGAGCTATAATGTAGTGTTTTTGCAGAGCCTCATTTAGATGAAACAGCTTAAACTGAAAAATATAATCTGGTGGGGAAATGGTGATTAATGACGAAAGACGTATTGCACTGCTGTGAGGAAGTCTGTTTTGACGATTATTTAATTGAAAATATAAATTTTAAGTGGATACATGAGAATTTTCCTACAGAGTTTTTAAGAAGGGCATAGCTGCATGATTTAATAAAAAAGAAAACTTGAGGGGCTAAACTCTGGAAATATACAGTAAGTACATGAAGAAAGGCATAGAGTGAACTGCTGAATTAATGAGTAATATAGTCAAGAATATGCCATAAAACAATAAAGCATTGTGCCATGCTTAGACTACCATTACAATATGAAAGTGGGAATTCCTGCAGTCTTTAGAGACTAAATTATTTTTTCTCTCTGGCTTATGAAATGGCATCCTTCCTGACATTTTTGATGTACTTGGGCTACTAAAGCTCACTGTGAGAGGAGTCACCCACACAGAGTGGGATTCTCTAGCTTGCTATAGCTGAAATGGTGGCTGTCTTTCTCCCAAGCACTTCTTGTTCTCACCAGGAATGGTTAGCAGTCCTGCAAACACACGAAGTAATGGACAACTTTTCTGTCAAGCACAAGTGCTGAGACCATGCTTTTCTTCCATTTGCTCCTCTTTGCATTATGCACAGAGGCTTAAAACAATGTGGCACACACAAACCTAAGCATTTTTTGAAAATGCAGCAAAGTTATGTGATCAGAACAAACTGAATTGTGACAAGCAAGTGTTTGTCAATGTTAAGTTTTGTTTTCTCCATGGTTGGGAGTCTGAGCAAAAACATCATGAATATCTGTGCAGGAACTTCATTCTATGGTATCATAAATCTTCAGAGAAGTACCTTTCTCTGCCATACGGAACTTACCAAGGTCACGTTGTCACTTGTTAACAATGGCATGATAACCTTTAAAGAAAAGCATTCTCAGGACAATAAAACTTGCTGGAAAGTCTTTGAACTTGAAATGTTCTGTAAGAACAGGGAGTCCTCAGTGATACGAAGTCTTCCGAGTAGTAGGTGGAAAATTACATTTTAAAAAAATAAAGGATGTACAAGATAAAAATAATAGCAGGAAACTTGTTCAAATACAATGATTTGGAGCCAGGTTTTCTCTCAGAGGAAAGTCAATTTGACCTGTTTTCAATGTCACAAAAATTATGAGTTCAGAGTTCTGACTCAATGATGAGTAAAGTGTTTCAGAGATAGAAACATACTCCTTTCAGATTAGATCTTGTGGTGTTCCTGCTTCATGCCATAGGAGCAGTAGCGTGGCAAAATATGCCCATCCTTGTGCTCCTGTATCCTGGGTGTCTAAAATTAAAGCTTGATTTTCTGTGAAGAGTAAGAGTGGGGAAAAGAAAAATCTGCCCACAGAAATGGACAAGGAAGAGAGTGTCCAGAAGCATTTGAGCTATGGTTTTCCTCATGCTCTTTCTGGAGTGACATTCTTAAACAGCATATCTATCTGATCCTGAAAGTCACAGTCTGGTCCCTTTAAATCTGCTTGGTTTAAATTAAAACAGAATAGATCATCTTTAGTTTTCAAGCCTGCAGGGTATATGCCAATGTATTGTCCTATCAGAGCTTTGTAAAACTGGCTGTGTTCATTATGTTGTGGATATATTTTTCTTTCCTTGTTTCTCTTTCTCTCTGTAGCATAAAAGCTGTCTGTGATTAGGAGTAGATCCCCTCTATATTACTAGGTAGATTATAACCCACAACGTGAAAGATCTTTTCTGAATTTAAAATATGATGTCCTAAGTATTTAAGAATCGCAGAGGACAAACGTTTCATTCTGGTACAGCAAATACCATTTCACATTCTTCTGCTTTTAGGTATGAAAAGAAAACTTATATCTCAGAAAAAACATACTTTCACATTTTTTTGAACCTTCACTTTTTCTTTTTTTTTTTTAAACTACATGAAAAGCTGTGCATCACAATGATAACAGGAAATTTATATTCATGCCCAATTCACAATTTTTTTCATATTCATTGCAGGAGAAACTTGCTTTTGTGCAGAGAACTGGCACAAGATCCAAGTACTCCTTAAATGTTCCCTGAAAGCATGAGAGTTCTTGCCTAGTTATTGCTTACTACAATCTGCTGTGCCTTTAGCTTACTGCAGGGAATGTCAGTGGCCCTACTGCTGTTCTTGTCCCAGGGTTCATGTCAGATCAGGAGTGGAGGTAGAGGAGCCCATGCAGCTGCTGTTGCAGTGTGATGCTTCAGTCAAAATCAGTGCTCAGCTGCTTCAGGCGCCATGCAGCTTTTGGCAGCTGTGGCAAAGGGATTAGCATCCATCTAGGGTTCTTAAGACCTGCTGTAGTGAAATATTGCAGAAGCATGTTCTCTTCTGGTATGTTGGATAAAAGATAAAGAGGAAAGGCAGGTGGGAAAGCTTTTCCAAAAAAAGTAGGGATTGGAGAGCTGCAAGATGGCACGAGACAGACATACTAGAAGGAACAAGTGGTGACACTGTATGGAACAGGGGTACATCACATTTTATTTGCCTTTTACAATACCATCTTTGAAAACAGTGAATCCACCTGCTCAATTCACTGACACGACAGAAACAGTCTAAGCTAATCTGTACTCTCTTGTTCACAGTGAAAACACAAATTGCTTTTGAATATCCCAAGGCATTATTGTATCAAATAGACAGTTATTTGAATATACTTATTCTAAGTTGTTTTCCTACAATCCCTAGTCCTCATTTCAGCACCACATATACTAAGATTTTACAATGATTTTGAAGGGCACTATTTATGCAGCAAAAGGAAATATGGTGATAACATTATTTTTTCTATGAACAGAATAATACTTTATAAGAAATTTGATTCTAAATAATGAAATGTGATATATTGACACCAATGAAATCAGGAAACCATGCAAGACTAGGTCTTTTCCCCACTGAAGTTCAATGGGCAGATAGCTATAACATCAGTCTTGCAGAGGCTCAGTGATGTGGGTATAATGGGTCTTTCTTTAAAAGTATTCCAGATTTCACAACAATATAGTATTTGCAATTATAAAGAGGTTCAACTCCTTACAGTAAAGAAAAACAAAATTGCTGGAGACAGTAGGACCCAATATGTAAGTCTATTTTGACTTTCTCCTCTCCATCCCATCACCCTTTTTTTTCTTTCTTAGCTATTTGGTTCATCAACGGCCTGCTTTTCCTGAGGTTCAGCTAATACGTATGTTCTGTAATAACCTGATGACTTAGTGTTCTTCTGGGTGCTCAGAACAGCTTTAGCAACTAGCTTTCTCTTTTCTCTAATCATTTTCCAACAAACTGGAAAGAATAGAGAATCCATAATTGCTCTAAATACTTGTCTTAAAGGGGCGTATGCACTCCATAGATTGGACACAGTGTATTTGTGTACGCTAGAGATGGACAGAGCAAAACATATAATGAGGCACTTTTCTACAAGTTCATATATGAAGTCAGTACATAATCACCCGAAGTATAATACATAAACTGTGCTATAGTATTTGAGTAGTGAATTTATCATGTCTGCTGTTCTGGGCGCATATAATCTTCCAGATGCTATGTTAGAATAAAGAGTCTCTATTTACCTTATTTTACTGGAAGAAGTTACTTCAGAGTTGGAACAGAGGGAACTCTACCTGCATCAGTTCTTCAGCTCCCTGTGCATTACTGTGCTAGGTGCCTGACCCAGGAACTGTTAACCATTTCACACACCCTCCCTTGTCCTCTATAAGATGTTCTGCAACCGTATCTTGCTTACAAAGTATACTTAGAGTAGATGGAGGTTCTTTCAAAGACAGCTGATTTTGCCTGTTGGCAAAGCAATGCTGGATTTAATCCTAATTCAGTTTGTAGGCTTGGTTCTTTTCTCCCTTGTCCATCCTGATGTCATTGTCTTCCACTGTGGGAAATCCTGCTTTAAACTTGGCTACCAGGACCAAGGAATTTTAGCCTGGTATGACATTAGTTGGCCAAGTACTTAACTGTTATTCCACTTTTGTTTCCCTAACTCTTCCTTGACCTTGTCATACCTAAATGTTTTACTCCAGTGCTGGCCCCAGGCAGCTACATGTCTGGAATTTCCTTTTCCCAGTCTGAGCAGCACAGCTTGACTTAATGTATAAAAACTGTTGCACAGCGTGCTCTAGTCCAATGGTTTATTCAGCTGCATATCCACTCTGTCACCTGTAGACTTGTTTCTTTTGCTGCCAGAATTATGCTAGTACCTGCTTCAGTTGGTACAGAGCAAAGAAAAGCACACCATCAAAACAAAGTATACTGGTTTCATGGAGGTTTCCACATTGGTTATTTTTCAGATTAAACTTTGACAATGACTCATAAATAGATTTTACTTGCAAACAGTTAATTTCTTGGTTTTAGCTTTATTATTTTCTCGTATTACTCCTTAACTGTAACCACTTCACTTTTGATTGGAACCCAATGTTGTTCTTACTGAATTTATCTTAGCCAGGATTATTAAGCAAAAGATGAATTGGAAGCTCATTTTTAACCCTTCTCTCTCCCTCCGCTTCTTTCAGTATTTGTTTTTCCTGTGTAAATCTCTCTTCCAGCAGCCAAAGAAATGTAGGATGACAAACCAGCCCTCTGACCTGCCTAAGCCACTCTGCCCTCTTTGTTCTCCTTGTTTTGTGGTGTCCCACTTTTGCAGAAAAATTGCTGGAGCATATAAACCAAAACTGCCAAGCTGATCTTTATCTTTTTTGTCTGGCTGTTCTGGGTGGCACTCAACATCTTTATGCATCATTCATGGTCACTGGAGAACACAAGTAGAGCTGTCTGGCTTTTCTGGCAAATTATTACATTTCCTCCCAGCAATTAAAAAATTAGAAGTGAAGATTACTCTTGCAACCACAGTTTTAAGTACAAGTGTCAATTTGTTAAAAATTTTCTTTTCTGTCAAACACTTCTTCATATTGTATGAAACTGTAACAACTACCTGAGATTTGTAAGACTAACACCTTGAAGTACTATCTGATTTGAAAATGGAAATTATTACACAAATATTTCTGTCCTTGTCCAGTCCTGTTCTGCCCTGACTTGCGTCTCTTTGCATTAAGAGTTGTTGACAAGAAGAAATAAGGTCTAATGGAAATTAGAACTGACGAGTGTTTCTTTATTCTATTTGTCTGTTATAAATGTAGCTTCTGCTCTTTCTTTTGAAAATGTTCTGCCTAAATAGCAAATTATTTAGTTTGTAAACAAAGAACTATATCATTATGATTAAATTGTAGTGTAATATTAGTGCTTAATGATCATATGCAAATCTCTAATACAAATAGCAGTACCTTGCATTAAAAGCTACATAATTGATCTAAGAAACATGTTTTATTCTGCTTGCAAAGCCATATTAAAAAAAGACCTAATCCAAACAATGAGTTGTATTGAAATAGAAAAAATACATGAGGCAGGACTGCCAAATTATTTATCTTTCATTAAGGGAGAAAATCACACATAATTATCTATGCTATATGAGCACATTTGCTGCAAGATGGCATGGAATAGAGCAGTAATAATCATAAAAAATGCAACCCACAACTAAGCTGAATCTAACTAGCTGTTATTAAGTAAATGCTAGAAAAGGGAATACTGAACAAGGAGAATATTCTCTAAATAGTACTGCATTCTCCATAGCCAGAAAGGACTACTCATCATTTTGAAGTATAGAAACAAAATTATATGCTTGGAACTTAATCAGTAAGTGGTTATAATGTACATCTTTTTAGCTTCCCCATAAACAAATAACAATTGAGCTGCTTTTTAAATTAAAGGAGGTTGATGGTTTGAAATTAAGCAGGCCTGTGATGTTTTGTGGTTTTATACAGACATTTTGGAAAGATTAAATAGTAAGTATAGAAGGAAAATACGAGATCTGAATTTGCATTTCAAAACATCCTTTGCTTTTTGTCCCTAGTTAAAATCAGTTCAGTAGCTGATACATCTGAGCAGCAGAGGGTGACATCCAGGATAATTTCTGAGCTTACAAACCTCTAATCAGGAATACAGTCACCTTAAGACTGTCCATTACCTGTGATTAGTATACAAGGGTTTCATTTTCTTCACCATTACCAGTTCATTGGCAGCTATAAATATATACAAAGCTAGATGTGTTTTGAACAGTTTCAGTAAAAGAGAAATTGCAGGTCTTTATACTCTTTCAGTGAGAGTGTATGCTGTAGCACATAATAATAGGATAAAACCCTCAGTTTAGACACTTTACAGACCAGAATGCTTGTTCCATTATGTTAATAATTTAATATGTCTCTGTGTTTCAAAGTGAGATTGCAGAAATTGTTTAAATCTGTTGACGTATCAAGTAATAACATTAAAAGCATTCACTATTATTATCCTAGTAGAAATTATGACAAGTCCTTCAGGGGCTCTGAACCAGAATACCAGAAATTTAGAACCGTTTAGTCAAATGATTCATTTAGATCAAAACCAAAGAAACTTTAAGATCTTAGAAGTTTGAGAGAACTATAAAATGTGTTAATGGAATAAAATTCTTTGTAAAATTCAGTGGTGCCTATTCCTTTACAATCAGTGGCTTAGCATTTTTTAATATGGTTATCTGAAGATGGAATTTTCTCCAGTTAATATTCTGCTCTAATTTTCTTGGGCAGACCCTCATTGAAGTAATGCATTTTACCCATAGCTTCTTTAATGATGACTGAACACCTAAGATGAGCCTGAAAGAAAATTCTGTGGTTTTATTTCCTTGTTCTTTTTGTTCCATTGTCAATTATTAATTGCTTTTAATTTTATATTAGAGTTGAATAGGTCTTGCATGCATAAAAATCAGTTTGTTGGAACCAAATCATTTCTTCAAGCAAAACCTGGCAAAAATATTTTAAATATATTGTATTGACACTTTAAATATTCTGCTTATACAATAAATTTTAATTATAAGCCAAAACCTACTTCATATTTTTGAAAGTTCTTTGTAAGATAAAAAAATCCTTTCAATGTACTCCACATAGTACTCTCCATACAGTTAATCAGTTCTGAATACACAGCCTATTTCTGTGATCAAGCCCAAAAGAATAAAGATTGTGCTATCTCAAATGTACGGTTTTGTGCCAGTAGTCTTTTTAGAAGTGATGTCTGTTATGTTCTAGTTACTTTAAATACATACAGTAGCACAGAACAGAATAAACTAGAAATAATGAAGATTTTTTAAAATTATCAAAGTGTATGAGTCATATTGCAAAATCTGGAAGCTTTCAAGAGCATGAACCATTCCTACTGATTTCTACACAGCTGCAAGTATTCATGTCAGCACTCCTGCAGGCAGTAGGGATTCAAAAGGATGGTTTGCAGGGAGGATACAGCCCCAGGGGAAGAGAAAAAAAAGGTGATTTTACATTGCTTTACTACTTTGCTATGACTTAGATGATTATATGATTCACCATTATATTCCCTTGACAACTGCAGCACATACAATGAGTGTTATGAATAGCTTGTGTCACTGCAGCTGTGCTCCAGGATGACTTTTCAGAGGGTTATGTGCAGGGTTGTTGCTGGTGACTGTTTTGGCACAGTTTGTGTTTTGGATTCCCCTAAATCTTTATGCTCTGGATCTGGATTATTCTGTGAGTGAAATCCTGCAGATCAAACTCACACATTACTGGATATGTTGTTGATCAGTGCATGAAGATGAAATTTGTGACTCCATGTATTAATTTTCAGCCTAGCATCACAGTGATTTCTCTGAAGCAAGCTGACCAGGGTGTAATTAGTAGTGAAATCTTGCTCTCTACAGCAGAGGTGTCTCTGCAGTGCTCTTGACTTCTGCTAGTACTAGGGAATACTCGAATTTGGCTACCTTTGTGTCATGCACATAGCTGAAAAATACCACATTTGGTTTTATTTGTTTTGAGATATTACCGAATTTCTATAGAATGCATAGAAAACACAAGTCTTTATCAGGAAGCAAAACGAAATCTGTTAATCTTGACTTCTGTGCATAAATAGGAAACTTCAAAAGTAGTTTTCATGGGCAGTCTATACAAGAAGCACTAGGAAGTCTTAAATGTTTTTCTCCATCTGTCTTCCATAGGCCAGATTTTAGGCAGACTTTCCTTATTAAGTTGTACTGAGATGCAGCTTCTATAAGTTCTGCTGCTTTTTTCAACACATTTATATTAGTTTGCCATATGAATGATCTTGTGTCTTGGTAAGAAGACAACCTGTATTCCTTTAGCTGTGCTGCTCTTGAAGGAAAGACAATCCATGCACTACATATGAGGTGCCTTGTACAGAAGGTTCCTTTGAGAATGCATACCAACAGACTTCAAAAACTTTTACGGCTGTTGATGGTATATCTATGTGTGAAATAGGGGCAGGGTATGGGGAAAATAGGAAGAAGGCAAGAGGTGCACAGAAATGTCACCTCTGCAAGGTAAATCTAGGTACATCTGTCAGCCTGCAGACAACAGCAAAGTGAGCTCACATTAAAATTATTGCTATTGTGGCTCAGTCCTAGTTCTCTTATTCACATGTGAGGATTGTTTACTTCTGAGGATACAGTGGAGGACCTCTAATATAAAGTGGAGAAATAGGTTCTTTCATGTGGCTGCCTGAATCCAAAGCCACCAATAAAACTGTCTTTCAGCTAGTAGTTTCAGTGAAGAAATTAACTTGGGCTTGTACAAATAAACACACAAAGTTCAGAGCCATTCTGGTGGTTAATACGAACCATTTGGAGAAGCTCTTATCAAAACAAAGATGAAAAGTATCTTCCCAGCAAATGCTGACTAAGGTAGAACGATATATCTTTGTAATTGCTTGTATTCTGGGCAAGGATAGGGAGTGGGATGGATTGTTGACAGTCAGACCTTAATCTGACTCTCCACTTTTCAGATTGAAATTTTGTAATGCCTATTACAGCACAGCCAGGTTTAACATGGTTTGTGTGTAAATATATATATTTTCAAGATATTAATTAAGCTTAAGAATACTAGAAAATGAGTGCTTATCATAGTTTTAAAGTCATTCCTGGGAATTAGCCCACCAGAATGGTGTTTTATTCCCCACATTAAACATAAGATGAGTCCTTATTTGATTCAGCATATAAACTGTCATAAATAGAACTAACAAATCCAAATAGGGCTCTTTGCATTCTTTTGAGGAAAGATGCACTGATGCATGTGGAACTGGTAACTATTACATGATGTAATTTCAAGAGACTGGCTGACCTTGAATTTGAAGTGTCCCTTCTTCATGCAGCCTATACTGGAGGGACAGACAAATTCTTCTGGGTTTAGTTAATTAAGCAGTCAGCTTGTTTTGAACAGGCTATTGAAATGAATTGAACAATTAAACCTGTTTCCCCCCTCTTCCATCTGCAACATGACTTTACTCAAAAACACATTCCAGAAAGAGTAAATCCCAGTGTATTCTTCTTACTGCCTTTGCCCGAGGTGAACAAGATTATGAAACAGGACTACTTGCTTACTTTCACATGTCCTGCGTTCTAAGCACTGGGCTAGACTGCTGTTAGTGTTAAGATACCGTATTACTAATTTTTGAGTATGAAAATGCAACACATACATACAAAAGATTATTATTGCAACAGTAATGAGAAATAATAACTAAAAATATATACTTTGAAAAAGAACAGAGAATTCACAAACATAGTAAAGTAAAAACCAGCATATCATCACTGGTTATTCAGGAGGCAGTGATGAGACCTTTGTATTTTTGCTAGAAAGGATCTTCTGGCAACACTTCAGACATGAGATTTCTGCAATATTCATTTCTTGCAAGAAGGAAGAATCACACTCATGCTTTTCCAGACTACTTTTTCACTGGAGTTGCTGGAGAGCAAGCTAATGATGGAACACTTGCAAATGATAGTTTCTCACAAGGTATTTGGGAGCTTCAGGATGTATATAGTAGACAAAATAACAGATAGAAGGTCAAATTATCTGCATCAAGGCAATGCTACTATAAATTAGGAGACAGGTATCTTAAGAAGTACAAAACAAGTTAAGTACACAACAGAATAAAACCTGAAAAATTAGGCCTGTTGATATTATCATTCTGTTTTTAACATGCAATTCAAATGGTAGGACCTACTTTCCTGCCACAAATCTTTGCAAAGACCCGCTTATTCTTTCTGACCCTGGAGAGGGTAAATTAACCATCTACTAAGGTTTTGTCAGGACTGAGATACCACGTTCCAATTTAATGTCATTCAAATGGAAATAAGCTCTCAAGACAGAGATGTTTAGGGCAAGAATACAAATTCAGCTTTACTCTGTATACATGTCAATAAAGAAAAGTAGATCTACCAGAGGTGTAATTTTCTTATAAATCTTTACAAGATGTGGCTGAGGCAGAGGAAAGACTAAAAGATGTACCTTATTCCTGACTACGTGTGCTCACTGTGTGTCTCTGTTTCACAGCTTCTTGGTTTACTGCAAGGGAAAATAAAGATCTCTCCACACACCAAAAGAAGTGTTCTTGGAGTGTGCTGCTTAGTGAATACCAAACTAAAAATTTGCATTTTCAGTCAATTAAAAAATAATTTTGGAAATAGCCACATTAAGGAAATCGAGTCCATGCTCAAATGAAACATTTCAAAACATACAACATATAGATTTACGCTATTTAAGCAATTTCTCTTAAACACTAATTTTGATGTGAACAATACTGAGTAATGGTATACCCAGCCGGTCAACCCTGTTCTTATGTCTGCATTATCTATATCTCCCTCCCTCGAACACACAAGTGCAGCCTTGCCTATCTGATGCATTGTTAATGAACTTCTTTCAAATGGCCCCAGAGTGCAAGTTCTCTGCCCTTTGCCCCACTTCTGGGAAACGTGTCCACTGAAGGAAGCACGTGAATCTCTTAAAGCTCAACTACCTGTTTAAATGTTATTAAAATTTTGAAAAAGTTAAGCATGTAACTAGACATGTGCATGAATATTAATGTTAATGGGAGAAATCTTCTTTTGTCTGCTGTTGCAGAGACTGCAGTGGTACACAGCCCCAGGAGGCTGATTCAGTGGACAGCAACTGAGGTTTTGAAGTGGCCTTAAGTTAAGAATGGGAGGACTCTGTAGTCCACAAAAGCAAGTACTTCCTGAGTTCAGTGTTACTAGAAAGTATGTGAATCAACCTTCTGGGCCCCAGAATGGTGTGGACATGGTAAAGAAGCTCTCTCCATGGGATGCCTTAAGAACCATGATGGATTCACTTTGCAGAGGAGTTGTCTACAATTTTTCACTTTACTTCTTTATGTGCTCCAGTCAGCTTTCTTTGGCTCATGCTGAAGCCTCGGCTTTGATTTTTGTTTTTGAACAACAAAAGCTTACCAAAAGACCGGCTCAGAAGGTGCTTCACTGTGAGTCTGACATCACAAGGCTTTCTAGGCTTAGTGAAATACAAACATGAAAGTTATGATAGAGCCCCTGCGGATTTTCATCCAAGTCATTGCAAAATTGTTTCTCAAGAGAGGAATTTATGTAATTTCTCAGTAATATTAAGACTTTACTTCTGTCCTGAGACCCACACTGACCTATGAAGGTGTTCTGTAGACACTAATACAGTCTGTCACCTCTCTGGCTTTGCATGGATGTCATTTGAGTCTGTCGTGATGCTGTCCATTTCCATTAAAGTGAGCTGGAAATTAGAAATGCACAAGGCTAACTAAGGATAATTATAAATGCTCATGATACTAACTTTTTCCACTTTATATGTTTTAACTTCAGATGGCAGCATCTCAAAATACCAGGGAAGAAATTAATGGTAATACAATTTGGGAATGAATAAATTCCTAAGCCTAACAATCTTTTCAATAATTTAAAACTTGCACCCATTTGTAGGCTTTGCTTTCTTAAATGAAAAAGCACAACGTTTTCAAAACCTCTCCCAAACATTTCCCTTCAAAATAAAAGAACCACTACACACATCTGGTCTGACATACCAGATTCCAGTTTAATGTCATTCAAATGGAGACAAGTGCTGAAGACAGAAGTGTTTAGAAGAAGAATACAACTTCAGCTTTACTATATATACATTCCGCTC
>JAVKLA010000074.1:17318675-17337819 GCA_034782735.1 Sagittarius serpentarius | reverse complement strand
ATCTATTTCTGATGTGGGGAAAATATTTATTCTGGCAAGGTCCTCTCACAAGGGCTTACTGCAGAGGAAACAGTGCTTGGCAGAATAGTATTTCATACTGTTTTTCTCCATTCAAGCCATTCACATTTGTTGGCTTCTCTTTTTAACCCACAGAGCTTTCAATAAATGTGTCAATTAATTGCTTAAAGATTCTGAAGAAAATTTTACCATGAATGATACATTAAAAAATGAGGCTGTCTCTTGTTATAGTATCACTGTTTGACAAGTAGTGAAAATAATAATTGTAACTGCACAGATCATATTAAATTGTGCTAACATTTTCACATTTAATAGTTTGATCACACTGGGCTGAGAAATGTCTTTGTTGTAGTTTAGCAAAAAGTACCTCTCTGATTATCTTTAAATGAAAGGTTTGATAATAATTAGTTTTAGAATTTTCTTAAAGATTTCATATTATAGTAAGAAAAGAATCCTATTAATTTTTTCTCATAAAAGAAACCCCTAGCAAGAATACTAGTGAGAAAGTGTTAATTTGTTCTTGTCCTCTACAGGGCATTAAGCCTTTATATTATTACTGTTTGAATCATAAAGGAAACTTGGCTTGCAGGTCAGTTGAAACAGGTTTCTGGGAAGTAAAGACCTCTGTGCAAATTAATGTAAAAAGCAGCTACAGACGTGTTGGCACTGGAATAACAGGAGGAACATGCAAGCAACTTTATCCATGAGTATGTGCTCATATACTATTCATTTGTTCTCTAGACATAATGCTGAATATAGAATAGGCAGTTCTTCTGGTGTTTGCAAATACTGTAATAGCTGTAGTAGCTGCATGTGTTATTATGTTACTAACACTTTTCATCACTGTGGCAGTGCTTGTGCTACTTCTACTCTCTTTCAGTACAGCCAAGTACATTTAGGATAGGTAAGGACAAGTATGAATTTAATTTTTTTTTCCAGATTAAAATTCTCAGTGGTAACAGAAATTAGCATCTTCATAGATCTCTATCAAACTGTATTCAAATCAATGGTAAATCACTGTGTTGGCAAGGTAAGTCAGCGCCTCCCAGCAGGACCACAATCTCACCTAGTTTAGTGTGCTGTTGCCTTGCATGTGTGACCTGATCAAGCATCTTACAGGCTTGAAAATTCTGCAAGACAATGAGAAGCAATGTTAAGTAGCGTTCTTTCAGTTAGCAGACTTAAAATGGGATTTTGGTCAAATTAGAATGCAAGATTAAATTGAAAGTTCTGTTCCGTGTCACACGATATTAACATATTCAGTACCAGCTGAAGGCCCAAGCATGGCAGAAACGCTGTGTGACACCAAGGACCACCTGGCTTTAAGTAGACCTGTAGATGCTCCTAAGCATGGTGATTTAAAGAAGAATCATTGCTCTGCAGTTGGAAAAAAAATACAGGTTTTTAACATACAAGATTCTCAACCTGAATTGCATGTGAATTTGGTATTTGATTCTTAAAGCATATACAAGCTTGAAAATAATCAATATGTTGCCATCACCAGATACCTATTCAGAAAGGAGGAAAAAACCTCTAGAATTGGCAAAACAAATTTATAACCCTCTTCACTCTGTTGCTATTAATTCAGGTGGCAGTTTACTGATCTTGTAAACTTAATGTTACAACCCAGGCAGAGATGTAAGTGGAGTTTTTAAAAACATTTCCTAGAGCATTCCAGCATTTTCACTAACCTCAAAGTCTGAGTTTTTAAACTGAAATGGTGTTATGGGTTCCTACATAACATGCCTATACCTCCTGTTTACTCAAAATCTACTGGATTCTGAGCAACAGACTTCGCATGGTTGCATCACCTAAAAGTACAGAAACAGAAAGAATAATCACATTATAAGACCATAAGCACATGGCTCTAATTTCCAATGGATTTTCTCGAGTTTTAGACTTAATTGCCATCAAATCTAAGAAGGATTGAGTCATCTATTTTTGGTAGTTATGTTTTATTTAAGAGTATATAATTATTGCTCTTTTTGTAAATTTCCAGTGACATTTATGAGAACACTGAGCTCTTTGAGAGTACTAAGAAACTGTGACAACTGAACAAATCATTTTTGCACTGATTGAATAGCTCCAAAATATCTAGGTTTAAACTTTTAATAATAATGGAATGTTTCAAATGTTTGCCATCAACATTGTGTTGATTTTTGCCCCCATGTTCAGACTGAGTTTGTGTCTCCCACTGCATGAGCCCAGATGGAGCTTTGGTTTCATCTCCATTCTTCTCTGTGGACTAGTATGAAACTGGTTTTTTTCTCCATTCATTGTACAATTCTAGGGCATCAAATTCAAAATTTCTTATGAAAGTGAAAAATTGAGATTAGGCTTCTGAATTTTTAATTATTTGCTTTTTTACTTTTGCCAGATGCATTTGTTACCAAAAATACAAAACTGTAATAATGAGTCACTTGCCAAACACACAGACAAAACAGTTTCAATGCTATCAATAGCATAGACACACATACTTCTGTATGAACAAATTCACCATCAGAAAAACGATGTGAATTTTTTTGGATCTGGGCTCAGCAAGGACCCTGAGAAGGAAAGATGTCTTGTCTTAAACCTTTAATCCAGTCTTGTTTTGGTCAGATATTAAACCATTAATTGAATGTTGTCACTATTGCACTGGTCTATTTTTTGGTTGTTTTTTTCCCCTTGCAGTAAGTTGCAGACATTGAACTTTTCAGCCAAGGAGCAGAAAGTAACCTGGGCACATTGCTTGGTGGATACCATCATCATTTACAGTGAGACCAGATATGAATGGAACTTGAAGATGTGTGAAAGGAAGGAAGCAAAGCTAATCACTGGCTACCTATACTGAAAGAATTTTCTGAAGTCAAATTCCACCCTTCCTAGCCTCACCATCTGCTTCATTTAATAATTACATTTACCAGCTTGAGCCAGCTGGCAAAATAAACAAAACTGAAACATCTGGAGTACTTTTAGAAATGAAAATAAAAGTAAGAGGTGGGGAAAAGAGGCAAAGCAAAGCAAAAGATGGAAAGGATTTAACTTCTCTAAACGCACAGGACTAGAACATTATGCTGTGGAGGGAACTGACAGAGAAACAAGATTCTTCTAATTCCCAGTGATATCTTTACTGCATTCTTAAATGCACATCTTCCACCTGCTCTCTGCTTCTCATGGGTGTTATGCTTTTTCAAATTAAAATACATTCTTAAACCAAAGAAAGTTTCCTATGTATTTCCATGGTCAACCTCATCAAAAGACGAGGAAAATTGTTGAAGAAATGGGCAGCAGGTAAGATTTTACACATAAGTGTGCTAGCAAATTTACAGTGTTTTGTATGTTTTTTATAGGGCAGAGACAGATTCAGCAGGGTAAGAAAATGTAAAGACAGTGTCTGTGAAGTCTCTGTTTCAAAAACAAGAGGTTGCAAGCTATTTTTAATTTCCTTTTAATAATCCAAGAAAAGTGTTCCAAGGCCATCTAAAAGTTCCTTTAGAAGATTGGTTTATGTTTTCAGAAAATGGGGTTGTTTGGGAACTCTGGGAAGCATTTTTACCATGAGACTGACTGTTCAGCTCATCACTTACAGAAGTTTTTTACTTCTACCCCTCCTTGGTGTATATACCAAGGAAAAGTAGGCAAAACATTGCTAGGTGAGGGGGGTGTTATCCTTTCGGGCTGCAAAAGTAAGAAGATTGCAGCTAATCTGTGAAAACTCATCTGCCTCTTTACATTTTTCACATCTAGAACAAAAAGTAAAAACACAGATGAGCTTTTCACTAGCCAAAATAACACTCAGTGAATCTCAGTTGCTGGTATAGAAGAAACTCTTTCAGCATAATGTCAACAGTGGAAAGATACAGCATTTAGACTAGCTGCCAAGTAATAAGTAACACACACTTTACATTTTACACTATCATTTGAACTGATAATGGAAAGGGAGATGTTCAAGGACAATGATACTTTGCCTTGGTGGAGTATTAAAAGGATGACCTGAAGCAGGCAAAGGGATATTCTACCTTTTGTGGAATTCTCTTTTTGGGTAAAAGAAGAAATCGGAAGGAGGAAAGGTTACTTTCTTTTTGAGGACCCATGTGTTCCAAGCATTGAAAGCAGAAATGATGTGGTGTTTACAGCCTTGGCTGTACAATGATGTTTGCATACAAAATGCTATCCCCTCACTGCATTGCAAAGTCAAGCAAGCTCTGTGGCATGTGAGCTGGGATCCAGGTCTGCTAAAGCCTCCGGAAAACCTTCCAATCATGTCAGCAAGCTCCAGATTAGGGCTGTAGGACTGGAAAGAAGCACTGGATGTAGGTCTTCACTACGAAGTAAAACATTCAAATCCTGTAACAAATGTGTAAGTATAGGTGCACTGGAGGTTGTTGTTAAGATCTCATAAACCTCCTTAAATGACAAACAGTAACCCAACAAATTATACTTGGTCTTATTTCACCATTCGATGCCTCATGTTGTAAATAATATGAACCTACCAGATTCCACCCATGACTCCAAAAGAGGGAGACAGGAAGGCAAATTTTCTTATTTACTCTACCATGCGGGTGAATAGTTAGAAGCAGTAGAGAGAGAAATTGAGACTGAAAAAAGTGTTTCCAGACACGACATGGGCAACTCAGGTGGGACACTATGGGTTTAACTCTTAAGTTGGAATTTATTAATCAAAGCAGATGTGGCATTGTTTTATCTTGCCAAGTTTACTTAGCATAGTTTACTAGAATGTAAATCTTATTTTTTTTTACATGTGTGACAATGCCAATTGTTTTGCAGATGCTAAGATTGCAGCTACACTGGAGCAATGGGGAAGAATACTCATTGGCAGAAGCTGAAGAAAATACAGAAAGAATTTTTATGTCCATCTTCTCTCAGACTTCAAGTGAATTCAAGTGAGGATCTCCAATGAGGAGCTGAATTTCTGTTATGAGAAATAAATATTTAGTTACATTGTCTTCCTCTAGAAATGGTCAATTATAAAAAACTGTGGGAAAGATGTTAAAGGGGTTTGTTTTCCTCATTTTCACTGCTTTTTCTGTTCCCTTCAGAATGTGACCAAAACTCAAAGCCCCTGTCAGTGGGCACTGCTGGGAAGAGGCTAGCCCCCTCTTCTTCATTCCCTCCCTTAGTGTATTTGTACATAGGGATGAGATCCTCTGAGCCTTCTCTTCTTCAGGATAAGGAATCTCAGTTCTCTTTGCCTCTCCTCATGGGAAAGATGCTCCAGTCCCTTCATCACCTTTGTGGCCCTGCACAGGCCTTGCTCCGGTAGGTCTTTGTCTTTCTTGTACAGGGGAGCCCAGAACTGTACTCAGCACTTCAAATGCTGGGTAGAGAAGACGGATCAGCTCCCTGGACTTGCTGGCAATGCTCTGCCTAATGCAGCCCAGGGGGCTGTTGGTTTGCTTTACTGTGAGGGAACATTGCTGCCTCAAGGACAGCTTGCTGTCCACTAGGACCCCAGGTCCTTCCCTGCTGCGCTGCTACCCAGCTCCATGACAGTAATACTGTATTGTGGAGTTCAGCTTCAAACTCAGAAGGAAAATTGTTCTCAGAGACAGAAGAGTGCATCACTCCTGTCTTGTACAGTGAAAAGAGTAACAAGATTTAAGGCTTGATGTCTAAGAAGAACACTGTTAGAAAACACTCATTGAAGATTCCTCTCAATTTTATTTTCAAGATTTTAATATGAAGCTCTTTCTTATGCATTGAACCAACATGTCAAGTTTGTGCTTTGCAAGACAATGCAATGTTCCCTTGTCTCTGAGAGAAGGTACTAAATGCATACTGTTTACTCCAAAGAGGCACCTGAGAAGCTGGGACAGAAGTCCATTGCCACATTTCACAATTAGCTGAAGTTACATCTCTTCACAGACTTATTTCTGTTCATGGAAACAGTATGAACAAAGCTAGCACTTCAAAATCAAATTTCACCAAAATTTCAAGCCTATTTTTCTAATCTTCTGGGGACAGAAGAACTGATGGAATTTCAGTCATTTGGAGTCAAAAACTGTGGAAGAACTGAAATGGAAATTTTAATTCTTACAATTCTAAAGATGAGCTTTTACCTTTCTGTAAAATCTCCACTTGAACAGTACACGTAGTCTCACCTTGGCAAGAATTCAAATCTCAGCTTTTTGCTTTCCTTCTCTAATGTACCCTCAACTGTATTTATGATGTCAGGCTGCTTACCACAGTGAAAGATTAAACTGATACTAAAGACCAACAACAGTCCAGGAAGGGTGAGCTGAATTAAAAATCACGTAGTTATGTTCCTGCAATGGCTAATGATAAAAAAGTGCAGTAAAACAACAGCGCTGTCATTGCATGACATTTACCTCATTGTCATAATTTATGTTATTTTCCTGTTCCTAGAATATTATACTGAGCTAAGACCAACTGTGGCTAAATATTTTTTAAAAAAAACAACAAAACCAAACCCACAAACCACTAAAGAGGACAAATGTTTAGTCTAATAATGTTGATTTAGCTCCTATCTCAATAAAAGGGGTTATTTTTATCTTAAGTATTAATAAATTGAACAGGAACTGAATATGTCTTATTTCTTCATTTTTAAATCTTTTGTCTCTTAGGGTACACACTTCATCCTACCATGGCATACAGCTATGCCTGATTAAGACCAGTGAAATGAAAGACAAGTAGTTCCAAATTCAGTATTTTATCTCCAGTGACCATGAGGTGATTTAAAATTGAATCAATTGAGAGAAATACTCTATTCTTTCCATTAACACCACACTTTCTCAAACTGAGAAGGCCCAGCCCTGCTATGTTTTCATACTCAACTACATATTGCTTTCCTCTTTGGCTGTATGTGATCCCAGCAAGGCCTTTCACTTTAATCCATGTGTTTCAGAATCAGAAACTATGTTTTACTGTGTCTGTTGAAATTACTGTTTGTCGTTCAGCACAAGCACAAAAAGCTTTCTATAACAAAGGTGTCTCCAGTTCACAAAATTCAAGTACACTGGCTGAATTACATTTCTTCTCAATTTCTTCTCAAGAAAGAAAAAGTCCAGAGATTTGAGTCTGAAATTGAGTATGAAGAAAGATAAAGAATTTGAGCTCCAAAAAGGCTGGAAGCAACTACAAAAGCAATAGAAATTGTGGAAGACGTTGGATGCATACATGTATTACAACAGCAATGATGTTAAAAAGGTATTATGGTAGGGCACATTGAAATGTGTGACACACTGGTTCACTAGACCTGCCGTGAGCCTTCTGGATGGAAACAACTTTGGTGTTTCCAGCTTCCGATCAAGATAACTGACTAAGATCAATAAAAAAACTCTTAGGAAACTTCCTGACTTCCACATGGAAAAAAATTCCTCTGTTCTGACTGCCTTATTCCTCCAAGAACATTTCAGTTTTGTACTTTGTAGTTGCCACACTTTAACCCCAGCCAGCAACTAAGCACCATGCAGCCACTCGCTAACTCCTAATCTGCTCCCAGTGGCATGGGGGAGAGAATGGAAAAAAAATGTAAAACTCATGGTTGAGATAAGAATGATTTAATAACTAAAGTAAAATAAAATATAATATTAACAATAATGATAACAAAATGCAGCAGTAATAATAGTAATGGAAAGGAATATATAAAAAAAAGAAAACACAAGGAAAAAAAAAAACAAACTAGAAAAGACAAGTGATGCTCAGTGCAATTACTCACCACCAGCTGACCGATACCCAAGCAGCGATCTGCCCCTCCCAGTTAAATCTCCCCTGTATATATACTGAGCATGACGTTCTATGGTACGGAATATCCCTTTGGCTAGTTTGGGTCAGCTGTGCTAGCCATGCTCCCTCCCAGCTTCCTGTACACCTGCTTGCTGGCAAAGCATGGGAAACTGAAAAATCCTTAACTTAGGATAAGCGCTACTTTGCAACAACTAAAAAACACCAGTGTGTTATCAACATTATTCTCACACTATAACCAAAGCACACTGTACCAGCTACTAAGAAGAAAATTAACTCTATCCCAGCTGAAATCAGGGCAGTAGTAAGATTTCATATTAAGAGTGATTGAGTAAAGCATAAAAGACAAAACTGGAACAACTGGGCATTCCTGATGGCTCCATTACACATCTCCCATCTAAGCTCTGTTTCTCGAGTCTCCATCTATAAAATGGGTGATGCTTCCCTGCTTGAGTGCAGTGATGGTTTTCAAGAACTATGTTCTATAAAAAATACTTTGATATGTTCTAGGTAAAGACATGAATGCACAATGTACGTTTTGTTCCTAAACAAGGTGGCTTTAGTAGGTGCTTTGCTCTCTTTGGTGCAATTTTCTCTTTTACATGTTCTCCTCTCATTTTATTCTCATAACAAAACAAACTAGCACCTTTTGTGTCCTCTCACCACAGCTTCAGATTGGACTGGGAATTGAAGGCATTTTGAGAAATAACTTTTGTTTTTCTTTCTGGGTCAATAGGCTAGAGCTCTTTTGCATTTAACATGTATTAATGCTTCAGAATCCCCCTTCAGACCCATCACCTGCCACAGCCTGATTGATTGACATTTCCTATCCATTTCCAGTCAGATACTCAAGTGATCCAAATATTTTTGCAGCAGACTAAGCAATATTACAATTTTTTTTTTAAAGAAAGACTTACCAACAGTCCTATTTGTCCACTTGTATAATGTCTGCAGTATTACTGCTTGCATGGAAAAAGAGACCTCTAGTGAAATTAAATGACACAGTTCATAGAATGAATGACCCATTAGGTTAGTTAGATGCAGTGACTTTCAGTGCCAGGCATTAATAATCACTTTTTTGTACATCAGCTTGTGACAGCTGCAGCTGAAGGTTTACAGCCTCAGAGCTTTCTTGTAGAAATTTTGTCCTAAGCAGGGCCATGCTCTTGGGCTGACAGAAATTTTATTCTTTTCAGGGAAAAAGCAGATAAAATTACAAGCCCCTTTACTCAGTCTCTCACTCTCTTTATCTGGTCGTTCCTTCTGCTTTTCTGAAGCTCTGTTACTACTGGAATAATTTGCAGAAATGGAAGGACATTAGAGTCAGAGGGGCCCAAAAACTGACATCAAGGAAAACTATCTTGTAATTCACTAAAACCTGCATGAGATCAGTGACTCATTGCCAATAAGGAGATGTAAAAGTTGTAAGGAGCATAATTTACGTATACATGTAGAAAAAATACACATTTTAGAGATTCTTGTATTTATTTTAAGGTATTTGCACAGTTTGATATGATCAACGGGTTTTTACTATAGAACTATCCTATAGTTAAATAATGAATGTTATTGTCATATAAGTTTTCTCTCTTTTTTTTTATTGTACTTATTACAAAAATAAAAGAGAGTTGGTGTTCAGCTCTGTTTTGATATGATAGATAAAATTCAGATAACACTGTTATCATGACCAGCAGGGTGTGGACTGTGTTCCATCAGTTCTCACTCACGCTTACTGGTTTTCCTAACGGTACAAGCTTTTCACTGTGCATTATCTATGTAGGACACAATTTCTGAATTGATTCCTAGATTGATTTTTGAACAAATTCAGATTCTTAAAAACCACAGAAATATTTCATTCTTCCCAGTATCACTCGAAAACTTCAAGTAAGTTCTATTTCTATGCAAATACTGTGCATACATAATGTATATCTATTAATAAGTGTAGAGTTTAAATCCATTGCATTCATATTGTTCATGACAAAAAAATTACAATATACTATATTTTAATTCAAGATAGATGGAATAATATTTTATAAAATAACTGGATTTGATTGCTGTTGCTTAGTGTCATAAATATAAACATTTGTTAAGAAAAGGTTCAGTCTGGGATTTCTCCTTCAATAATGATGGTATTTCTAGTAAAAAAGTTGTAGCTATGTAATAAACTAAAGGTCTAATCCATCACTTTATTCATAGGAAGTTCCTGTTCTAGCTTCACGTAAAGACAGACTATAAATATTGCAGGAAAACATCATGTCAGCTCAGTCTTCTTAACTAGTGTAGTTCTATGTAAAAATAAAAAAACAGTGTTCATCAGGTCCAACACAGAGGAAAAGGTATTGGTGGAAGATCCATTTCATGTATCTTCTTCTAACAGGAAAGAAGATTATTGAAGATGTATTTTCTAACTTTCGTGTGAATGTCCCAGTCCTTGGACTGTCATTTATCCTTTGTTTTGATCTTTTCCTTCTTTATTTTTTTGTATTTTGCAGATAACATATTTTTTGCACCTCCATTTTCTCTGAAACAGGCAACTTGTTCACTGGGCACTGAGAATCCTAAGCTTATATTCATTTTAATGAGCAGTAAAGCACTAAAATCCCCTCGATTTTGTAAAGATAGAAAATAACCAATGAAGGAGGCGTCCTATTCAGTAACCTTGGTATGGAAGTTTGGAGTCAAAGGCTTCTGAAAACACAACAGAATGGTACTGGAGCTAAATAATTTCAACATGACAAAAGGAAAAATAATATTTCTTTCAAATGGGCTCAGCAGAAGGAATGAAGGAAAACATTCAGGGGAAGTTCCATTATTTGAATGGTTGATAATTGCAAAGTTTCCATGCTGCCCCTTTAAAGGGAAATGATCTTTACTTCCATTTCTCAAGTTGCCAGCCTCTTCTAATTTCCTTTCTCTGTCCTTTCATAAAAAATGAACTGTTTAGCTGAAAAAAGAAATGCTCGTATGTTCAAGAAGTGCATCCAAACATGCATGTGTGAATACCTAACCAGTGCAGTTTTCCTTTCAGAACGGCCCTTTGTCCCCTTCCCCATTCATCTAACAACCTTTGTTTGAAAATATAGATAAGTAAATTGAATGCCCAGTGTAATCTGAAAAAGCAGTAATTAAGCATACTGTAAAATAAATGTTCTGAATTTGATTTGCTGACCTGAGAACAAAAGTAGTAAACATCTTAGCAGATATCACACTTTCTTCTTCTTTAACTGCATTAAAGACAGCCCTTCAGATAAAATAAACACGGTAGCCCTAGTGAGGTTGATGGATTTACAGCCATTAAGGAGATAGTTCATTACATTAAGCTAACAGTCAGTTTTGACAAGAAAAAATATTTAACCTTTTCACGTATGGCCTTCCAATTAGCTTCTGTCTGAGACATAGCAGACCCTTCTGTGTTTTCCTTTGTCTAAAGGGCTACGTGGCCAAGCATGAAGAGTAATGGTCTATAAAACAAATTTGAGAGCAATTAAGATACAGAATACCACTTTGTGTATACTCAGAATGTATTTTTGTCTTCAGAGGTTGTGTTACCACAGCTTTCTAGACATATCTGTGCAATAGATGTTTCTTTTTTGTTGTTCTTCTGTAAGACTTTAATTGGCAGTCTTTTTGTTTGTTAGATACTTTCTTGTGAAGCCAGTCCATGTTTGTAACACGTGTGTGATTCAAATTACAACACAAAGGCATGCACACTGCAGCTAATAGACGCCTCTTCAGACAAGATTTTTGTCAGCAGAATCATAGAATATCTCAAGCTGGAGGGGACCCGTAAGGATCATTGAGTCCAACTCCCTGCTCCAAGCAGGGCTGCTTAAAACTAAACTATATGACTAAAAGCATTGTCCGGACATTCCTTGAACAGGCTTGATGCTGCGACCACTTGCCTGCTGCAGTGCCTGCTCCAGTGACCAACCGCCCTCTCAGTGAAGAACCTTTTCCTAATGTCTAGCCTAAACTTCCCCTGACACAGCTTCATTCCATTTCCTCGTGTCCCATCACTGATCACCAGGGAGAAGATCAGCACCTTGCTTTCCGCTGCCTGCCTTGAAAAGTTGTAGACTGCAATAAGGTCACCCTTCAGCCTTCTCTTCTCCAAGCTGAGCAAAGCAAGTGGCCTTAGCTGCTCCTCCTAAGGCTTGCCCCCAAGGCCTTTCACCATCTTGGTCACCCTCCTCTGGATACACTCTAATAGTTTGATGTCTTTCTTATATTGAGGTGTCCAAAACTGCACACAGTGCTCGAGGTGGGGCAGCACAAGTGCAGTGTAGTGTGGAGTGGGATAACCACACTAAAGGTCTGTTTCCTCCCTTAGCAGTGACAAGTCATGCAAGTCCAATGAAACCCCTGGAGGAGCAGAGCAGAGACGGCAGTAGGCTGCAATTAGCTGTCCTCTTCTCTCCAAGGTTAGTGCTGGTGGTACTGTGTGCCCTCCTCTGTGTTCCTGTTCAAAGTCAAACAAGTTCTATGAGCAGGTCAGATTTTCCTGAAGGAAAATGAGGAGGCACGTCAGGAGAGCTGGGACAGAAGTGAAACAAGGCGGGTGAGCATTGCCTTCTGTGAGCTGCTCACCGAGCAGGGCTGCTCAGCCTTCCTGCTCTCCAGTAAGTCCGTGTCTGCATGGCAGTGCACCCACGGGAGTCCCTGGCTGGTACAGGCTCTGTCATTTCTCAGCTGCCCACTAGACAAAGCCTTTGGGACCCGGTATCCTTTTCTTTATCTCAGTTTGGTGTTTTCTTTAAAGATATCTAGGCATGCAGGGACTGCATGTAGTCACCTTGGTCTGAGGAAGAGGATCTAAATCCAAGCGGGAGGCGCAAGAGCTTGAAGGATTAGGACCGTTGTGGAAATGGATGGCAAACTATAACACATACCAAAGTTCAGATTTGGTCTAAGCATGCTGGTTTTGTACTCATGGTTATGGTTCTATTACTTATCCTTATTATTACTCCCAATTCATATGCCCACTAACTGAAGCTTCATTATAATTTCATATTTGGAAATCTTGATGAAGAATATCAGAGCCAGGGATGCATAGGGCTACCAGTGGCATGTGTTTTGGTTTTATTTTTTCAACACAATTGCATCCAGTACCTTAAAATAACAAATGAAAAGTTATTTTCTTATCTCAGCATGTTAGTATAATTTATGTGAACAGTATACACTAATTAGCAGGAAAATTTTCCGTCTTCATTCAAAAGGGATTAAAAAAATTTGTTTGGGCTGCACTGTACCTGCTCTGCTTTGACCAGCTGACTGCCATAGATAAGATTATCATAGATACTATACTGTATTTTATTCTTTCTATTCATAGTTACTCTGCTAGTCATTACTTAATCCGTTTACAATAGGCAAAATTAAGATTAAACCTAAATTCCCAAAATTCTTTGTTAAAATACATATTATGGACTCAAGCCATTCTGTGCCCATACAGTCACAGGCCCAGTTGTGGGGGGAAAAGTTAGTACCTCCCAGAAAGCAGTCCTGAGCTCCTGAATGTGGCCTACACTATATATTAAAGAAATGTTATCTCACCTGCAATGAAAGCATACTAAAAATTGAACACTGCTGCCACTGTCTTTACACTTTTGCTTCATACGTTATTTTTCTTCTTAGCATGCTCTCAAAAGCACTTTATAACCTGATTAATAACAAACTATAGCAAGTTAGATATAATATACATTTTTTGGCTATAATGTATTTCTTGGAGATCTATAATGTTTCTTTTTTTATTTAAATTAGGCAGGAACCTCACTGCATCTTTTCATTTATGATCTAGGCTGTGATTTATGTACCTGATCAGGAAGTTGTTTAAGCCTGTGTGCAACTTCAAGCACAGGTATGGAACACACTAAGTTATTGTTTCCCAATTTACATTCACTTAAAATGAGCCTGTTCATAAGTCTTAAGGCACGTCTTCCTTTGCCAGAGGCTGCGCTCACATAAATTGGGACCTGAACCCTTTCTTCCTTACTAATGGAGTCCCACCCACATCATAGATATTGTGTTCCTCGGATTTTTCTCTAAAGCTCAGCGTTACATGCCAAGGCCCTACGTAATGCATGGGAAAAGTTAGGAGCTTGAGAGCTACCAGGGAAAACCTCTACACAACAAGCAAGGAAACAGCGTAGGGAGAGGTCAGCAATAGAAAATGCAGGAGGTGCAATCCAGCGCTTACCATGCCTAGCAGATATCCTGCCCAGCATGATGCACTCCTGAAGTTCCTCCACCCAGCGAACAAGGACTTTGGCTACCCCGTGCACAAGGCCCAGGTTCAGGGTGCAGGTCAGGTCTCAGATGGCTGGCTGGTGTGGAGGCTGAACCTTCTTAAGACGAGGACAAGGTGTAACAGCCTCTCCTCTGCTTTTGGGATATACTGTCCTACCACTTAGCTACAACATTTCCAGAACACACAGCCCTACTGTACCAAGACGTATTTTCTTTAAAAGTCAACACTCTCCTCTGCAAGAGGAGTTTGTTCAAGTTAAACCAGCTTCTTGGTTTATCATTTTTGTACTCGTCCACATTTGTGCACTAGATAAATCAGTTGTATGCAAGTACCTAGCCTTCTCAGTAGTGGTTTTGGGCAAGACTAGTTTAATTGCTGAGACCAGGGAAAAGGGAGGATGCCAAAAGGTGAAATTATTAATGCCTAAGGAACTTTAATTTTCAATGAGTAGCATTTTCAGGATAGTGTGGGCAACTCTGGGAATGCAGGTCTCCCTGAAGAGTTTTTCAGTACTGATTTTGAGCACACATGCTTAAAATCAGCTTCAATATTTTATGAAATAAAAACAGATAACAAACTAAGATAGCAGCAAAACAATTATAAGGCTATTAATATTTTTAGGAGTCCCTTCACACATACATCTAGCCCATCCATCTGTGGAGACAGCTGAAGCCTTTGAGAGATTCTCCATACAGGAGAAGACATTGACAAAGAGTAGAGGAATACACTGGTTACAGACAAGTGCTGGTAAAGTGATTTCGCAGCATTTGCAGCAACCATGCAAATGAAGGGTTAAGATAAGGCTAAAGAGTGTCCTGAATCTCTTTTTTTCTCCCTTAACCAGTCAATAGGTTCTTTCTTGTACATTAATCTTTCTGTCTTACTGTCTGTTACCTCAATCAACAAACAAAAGTGTAAAGATATGTTCATGCTTCTCACAGAAAGAGAATACTATCCTATTGCAAAATGCTATTTATACTATAAACTTTTCTTTTACTATATCTAGAGGCTAACTATACCGGTATTTTACAACAAGAATATGTCAAAATTGGGAAACTCTCAACTGAGAGTTGAGCTTTGTAGCACATGTTAATGCATCTCTCTGTAAAAAAATCATTCGGTTTTTACTGCGCCAGCCAGCAGAAACTCCGCAATCCTGTCAAGGCAATTTTCAGCTATTCATCAACACGGTAATGCACACCCACACTTGGCATGGAAAATGTGGTGTGAAACAACAGCAGATGATGGATTATGATGATGGTAAATAACAATGATAATGGCTATTGATTTTTTTTGGAGGGACCCTTCACTACATATTGTGTGTGTAAACAGTGACACAAACAGCTGGTGTTACTAGATATGGTGAATTCGCATCAGAAAACTGGACATTTGCAAATCTTTCCATTTGTGGAGGTCGGAAAAGTCAACTCTGTTTCTCATATGAATAGAGATTAATATATCCTGTATTGCTTTTCTTTGCTCTTTCTTTTTTGGTTGGAAACTGTAATGGTGCTTTGAAATGATATTTAATAAAACACTGGCAGATGTGATAATTTCAGTCATCACAATGTTATAACCATGGTTTAGATATTAAACAATGTGAGGCTAGGTGAGCTTGCACCTATTTACTAGAGATGAAAAGGGAAGGAAGTTGCACCTAGATTATGGGAAGGCAGATTTTGCTAAGAAATAATTGACCTTTCTAGCCAGTTCAGATTCCTTTATTTTTAAAAATTTGTGTGCAGTACTTATGTAACGTGCCCCAAATGTACAGCCAATAACATGCATAATCTGATAGGCACTGATAGTACCTGAAGCAGCATTCAAAGCCAATATGCACTTGGCTAACGTGTGCTCCAGATGAGATAAAAATTGACTGCTGTTAAATGTGAGAAATTAAAATGAACACCAGTTTTCTTGGTTAGCTCCCATACTTTCCAAGCTGTAACTTTAATATCTGTCCTATCTGACTTCAGAGGATTTGCTTAAAATGAGAATGTGAGTAAAAGTTTAGAATATTGGAGCTTCAATAAAAATGTAGTGCATGGAACATATCTTTTATCACTTCACATTCACTCTGCCTGTTAATTCCTTTGCATTAGGTTTACTGATACTACTTCATATCCTGAGCAACAACAGTCATTTCCATTCTACCTGTAAATTATAGGTCTAGATTTTCCCCACAGTGTGTAGTCTCTTTTTCAATGCACTGAGGTTTAACGCTGTGTTGGGACAATATGCCTTCTCCCTTGCTTGCGCTTGCACGGGATCTGAAGAGAGGTAGGAAGGGTTTTTTGGCTCTGGAAAGACAGAACACTCATTAGGTGATGGAAGGAAACTTCCACCACTAATGTGCCACGCTGAAAATGTGCTCAGCACACGGCAGCAAAAATCCAGGCCAGCCCAGCCCAGCAAACCAAAGGCAAAAGATGTGTAGCTACCCGAACTGCTAACATCAGCCCCTGAACCTTTGAAAATGTTGGCCTCTGTGCAGTACAGCCAGACTTCCCGTGTTAAATGGAAAGCAAATACGTTGAAACAAATGCAGCATTTCCCCACCTCCATGGGAGAACAAAGATATTTGACTACAGCTCTGCTGGCGGTTGATTGCTTATAGATTTTTATAGATCTTTCAAAGTGGTTGGAATCTTTGATGTATGATCATTTCCTTTGAACTCTAGGAAAACTGCAGGTTTGTTTGTATTGCTGATTTCCATCTACTACTTCTGTTGCATTTCCTCACACTGTACACGGGGGAGGAGAGACCTTTCTTTGTATGACAGAAATTCCCGTTCTTTGAAAAAGGGTACAGACATTTGTTTAAATTACTTCTTAATGTTGGCTGTAATAACAAGATGATTTTCTTTTACTGAACTACCACTTTATGTTTTCTGATATGAGGAAAGAATGGCTTGCTAAAAGGTAACTGTGACTATGTACTCCTAAGGGCTAGCTGAAATCTTGACAAATTTTTCTCTGTATAATGGAAGACAAAAACAAGCCAGAAAGGAGAAAGCAGAGGCTAAGCACTGCCTTGTTTCAGACTGGCTTTTAGCTGTCATCTGGGAGGAGAAAAGCAATGGGAAAGAGGAGTGAGGGAGAAAGAGAAGTAAGGAAATAAAAAAAATCAAAGAAACAAATAATCATCCAACTTCCTGTCAAAGCCGACAGACTTCCATTCTGGGAAATACATAGGCCTATGAAACTGATTACCCTCTCCCATTGAATTAGTTTGTCATATTACAAGACACAAAGCAGCTGTTTAGTAAGAAAACGATCTTTTACTGTAACCCAAACAAAGAAATTGTGCATGAAAAGGCACACTTCAGGGCTTGATGTGAATGGCTCAAGTTTTTAACTAAATGGTCTCTAGACCTGACATGGGAATTCATACACTATTTTATGTGTAGTCCCATTAAATCAAAAGGGTCCTATCTGAGTTAAAGATAGGTTTAATGATTAGTGGGTGTTGATCATATTTTCAAAAGCAAAAAAAATTTTTAAAAGTCTCACTAAGCCAGTGGGAGCTAATGGAATTTTTTGGTTTTTGAAAGCCATCTGTTCACTAAGTAGTCACATTTTGGTTCCCAGTTTTAAAAATGACCTCTCTGGCACATTCCATTTAGCACATGTAGTGAGATTGTTTATATGCCATATAACACCATATTTTTACTAAACATGGACTGAGGTATTCCTTAATGGATATCTCCCACTTCTGAAAGCTTTCACTCTCAACAAAAAAATCTCAGATTGGATGAGAGATATAAAAAGCTATTTTGCCTATGGACCTTAATTACTATATTGCTATCATGAAAAATCTGTAGTGTTCCCATGTTTTCAAGAAAAGACTGACATTTTGTAGCTGGTGTTCTCTTGGGAGGGGGGGGGAAGGTAAGCTAAATGTCAGCTGATTTGCAAGGCTTTGCAAGTAACAAACCTCATATTGGAAGTGCTCAGCAGAGGTTTGTTAGAGGTTGGCAGCTAAATTTGCCAGAGATTCCTGCTGCAGCAAAGTTGTGCCAGAGTAGGGCACTGGGGGCTTAACAAGACAACGCTGCAATTCTGCAACTGGCAGCCAAGACAGATTATCTGTAGCAGAAAAAGCAAAAAATCCTCACAGTTCTCCTTCCTAACAAGTGGGAGAATTAAGTGGGAAACCACAAATCGGAGCAGAGAGAGAAAGAAAGCCCAACAAATGGGAAAAACATGAAAGCAGACTTGAAGAAGAAACAGAACAGCTGGGAGGAGGTGTTGCAGGGAGGCAAGGGCAGGACAAGGGTAGCAAGCTGTGAGGAGCCAGGGTAGAATCTGTGCTATGACAAAAGGTTTCTTTCTACCCTCCAAGCTTTTGGTAACATCCCAAAATCCACAGATTTCTTTATTTCTGTGCTGCTCTCAAGTAGGTATGGAAAATGTCTCCTGGGATCTAGATTGCTAGGTAGTACATATGGAGGAGGGTTGTGATTTGCCCCTGATCTGAAGGATTTCAGCCTGTTGACATGGGACTCAAAATTATTCTTCATGATAGAATTTTTTTTTTTCCTAATTTGTGTTTCTTTCCGATCTAAAGCTGCCTTCAGAAACACGAAACAGGCATATGATTGTGTAATTAAAGATTATACCAGAGGATGCATACAAAAATGGGAAATGAAGATTGCATGTGTATAACCTTTATTGTGAGAGCCTTAACTTTTAATGTCTTGACTTTGCAGCTTTAATATTTTTAGTGTTGTTTTTTTGTGTCCTGATATATGTGTATTTGTAATCAAAAAAATTTATAGAACCGCTTAGTAACTGCTACACAAACACTTTCCTTTTCCCATCTTTACCCACAGAATCAGGTGACTGGGAATGTCTACTTTTCTGAATGTGCCTTGGGGAAATACACACAATGAATGAACAGATTTTGTTTTCTCAGTTAAATCATTCATAAAATTAAAAGCAGAGTACTGCATTTTGCTTTGATGCGTTTCAGTTGTTTCACGTAGCTTTAAGTTTAAACACTTCTTTTTTCTTTTTTGTTATTTTTACCAATCTGCCTGCTGCTAATTCTCAGCTTGTGGCAGAGGAACTGAGATACAACATATGCTCTGAAAGAGAAGCTCTTTCACTTTTGGATTTCAGAGAGTTTTGTCACTCCTTGAGCCCAACAACCTCACAAATTAATTCCTTTTGCTT
>JAVKLA010000074.1:17255138-17271792 GCA_034782735.1 Sagittarius serpentarius | reverse complement strand
GGGACACGCGGGATCTCGGAGCCGTATGCAGGAGGGATAAGGGAGACCAGCAGGCACTTCACAAGGGCAGGCAAAATACCACTGTGGCAATGCCAGCACAGAGGTCAGGCAGGGGTGCTGGTGCTTGCCCAGACACCAGGCTTTGCCTGCAGTGAACTGCAGTTGCTATTTACTGCAGAGCCCGCCTCCCATCCAGAAGTAGGGTGTCCCTGGCTGAGGGACATGGTAATTGATCACTCTCACTAATGCAGATGAGTTTTAGAGAAACAAGTTTCATTCACAGATCAATATCAAGTTTTCCAAGCTGGCAGTCAAGAATGGAAACCTTTTTTTTTTTTTAGCTTGTGAACTGAATAATTTTAGTACAGAAAATATTGATAGGATCCACACACAAAATGTTTTATGCTTTTGACATCTCCTTCTGTGGAATAACCATACCATAGAGTACCCTTGCTCTTACACAGCTCCGATTTCCAAAGACCTACTTTCTGTTATAAAAAAATAATTACATTTGGAAAGATTTAATTTTCCCAGGGTACTCTGCTTCCATGCATTAGAATAGAAACTGGTCCATATAAGCCAATTTCTTCAGTAACATAATAGATGAGATGGAGTAATGAAAAAAGGAATGAATGCTTCCTTTGTTGGTTGTCTATTTTACTACTGATCTGAAGGATTATAAGTAACTGTAATAAATGGTTTATTGGAGACTGTTGTTTCTGTTGTTTTGGACACCTGTATGAAATACAAAAAAGCTCTGATAGTGGAATACATTTACATTTGATTTTGGCAGCTTTCTGTCACTTCTGGTTTAATCAGTCTTTGGAAACCTCCTGAAATGTGTTGGGCTTGTTTAAAAAACTTCAAAAAAAAAAATTTGCGAGGAAAAACAGACATAGTGAATAAAGCAGCATTTATGCAAACTTCCAAAATGAAACTATATCTGTTGTAATCTTTTATAAATATTTATGGTACTAATTACAGAACTTGTCCTAGTTTGCCAGACAATGGGGTAACGAAAACTCATTAGAAAAACAGTAAAAGTAGTATGCAGTATCTTATTATAGCTATAAACTAACATTGTGGTAATATGCAAAAGGCCTTACCTTAAACTTTTTTATGTAAATTACCTGCTGAAGTGCTAAATGAAAGGAAAGCACAATACATAAAAGCAGATGTAAACTCTACATCCTAATATTTCACACGGCTCAGTTAATAATTTCTATTACGCTTTGTGAAGAGGCAGTCATACATCATACTTCTGCCTGCTCTGAGTTACAGTTGGACTATCCCAGCTTTGCATTAAAGCTTTCTTCTTCTGACAGCAGCCATGATTAATCACTAGGATTTAAAAAAAAAAAAAAAAAAAACAAACCAAAAAAACACAAAAATACCCAGCAAGGCTCGCACTGTTGAGATACTGGACTGAGTGTATTGACTTGTTTGTTTAACAACTCAGATGAATAACTTCCTCAACTCTGTCACTCCTTGACATAGGCTGCCATTGATTTTTTCATTCTCTACTTTTGCTTTTAAGGAACTTTTGTTCCGTGCCTCACCGATTTTGATCCAGAACTTACTGGCGTGAAAAGAAATAGCTCCTTCAACTTCAATGGGCACAGAAGACAACTCAGTTTAAGACTGCGTATATGTTTTAAAGTAGTTTGTCTCTCACTTTTCTACACTGCCTTAATTCAGGAGTTTTTCCATTACATTTAGTGGTGACTGAACTCTGAAAAGATAACTATCCATGGAAAATTTAACAAGGGTCCTACTATAGGTGTTTGAATTCAGCAGGCATCAGCTGAAGTTAGGCATTAATCACAGCAACACGTATGTAAGGAACATTTCCATAGGAGTATGTAGGGGACAAAAATTAGTCTTATCTTCAAGCCTTGGGCAGCTCCCAAGACTCCAAGGAGATAGAGAGGAGGATTCTGGGATTTATAAAAAAATAAAGAAAATGAGAGGGTTGTATAACAGCATATCAAAAAATGAGGAAGGCTGAAAGAGTCCTTTAAGAGAATATTAGCACAGAGAAAGGACATTTACATGGTTCAAAATTGCATTTAAAACTTTCTTACATCCCCCTAATAGTTCTTTATTCTTAATTGTCCATCTGGATGTGCACTTGGCATGGCTCTATCTGTTTCGTGTCAGATATCCAGTTAGGAAATGTCAGTCTACTACCTTCCAGGGTAAGAAACCAGTTGTTAACTAGTTTGCTGTTGCTGTTTGCTGTAAAGAAAAAGTAGTAGATTGCACATTGTAATAAATGAATGGCTGTTTAAGGTCTTCACAGTTGTTGTTAAAGCTGTCTGTAATGCACACACATGATCCCATCGAATGGATCTCCCATGAGATTAAATCTCAGCTACTCTGGCTCTGTTACTATGTGGATGGTGAAGATATGCGATGCAGCCTTATAGTTCCTCTATTTCAGGAGTGGCGCTCTAGAAAGATGCTTGCAGAATCCTACCTGTAGATTTCCCTCCCATCAGATTTCCCTCTGCCTTAAATTCCCCCCAGGAGTCTCAAATAATTTTTCTTAGTCATTTTACAGCATGGGTCAAACTAAAAAGTTTGGTAGATAGAAGGAAAAAAAAAGGGAAGTTTCTATTAAAACCTGAATAACCCTCATTGTTCTTGACAGAAGGTAAGTGGGGTACAGCAGTATAAAAGGGTTGAAAAAAAACTTGTTCTGCCTGGAAGAATCGATATGGCTTTTCTTGACAAGAACTCCTATAGTGTTTTTATCACTGAGCATGAATGAATCCAGAGGTGCCCCAGCCCCCTGCGCTGGGCAGCGGGTCGGTACAACGCTGTCTGTAAGAGGGATGCACGACGTAGTTTAACCAGGACAATGCGGCACCACTCTGCCGTCTCAGGGCTCCTTCCTCAAGCGACCCCGCTGGCTGCCTATCCTGAACTCCCAGCCTGTAAGTCCCTGCCCCAGGGCTACAAACTGCAGGTACTTGTCCTCCATGAGCTGTCCTTCCAGGCCTGATGCCCAGCTCTGCCCACAGCCACCGTACCACAGGCTGTCTGCTGGCCCCTCAGCCACAAGCATCCTTAGATTGCATATCCTGATTTCTATTTATGGGAAAATAGCAGAATAAGGTAGCACATTGCTAGGAACTGCAATGCTGCCTTAAGCCTTAGTGCATCTCTTTGTAAGTGAAAAAATGTTTTGAGGTAACAGGGGTGGTTACTAGGAAGCAAGCTGCATTTTAGAAATTCATCTTGTCTTTTTAGGAAGTTAAACCTCCAAGTACTTTAAGAATTACTAGAAATTATTTCACTCCCTTTATGATACCTGAAACATCTGAAAGTTATTTTCGTTCTCTACTGTTTCCCAGTTTTCATCTTTTTATTCATTATGACAATCTGCATTTGGGAATTCACATTACTTCAGTACTGCTGTGTAAATCCACAGAGAAGTGCTAGCAATTTTGAGGTGGTGTATACTGCAGTCAGCAACAGAGAGAGACCACAGAGAAAGGTGTAGAACTGGCTATTAAGGATGATTGAATGGTTAAACTGTCACCCAAGCTGTGATGCTAGAAATCAATACTTGACATGGTGTTTTCAAATGTAGTAGATAAAGACACAATAATTGTGGTATCAAGAGCAAATACAAAGGAGACTCCAGACTACCCTCTAAGTGCCACCCCGAGACTGAGCAGTGGATGGTTGTGTTAAGAGATATCTGAAGTTTAGAGGCAGAAAAAGGTGTGTACAATGGTGGGGTCTGTAAGAAAAGTATATCCACACGTTTTGCACAATTCACCTGTCTGCAGCTTTCTCATCTATGAACAAAGAGCTCTTGTTTGTGTGTAGCAAAAATGCCATGGCACAACCTTGCATGTAGGACAGTACCTGCTTGCCTTGTTGTACCAAAGAAAAACACAAAATGCCAGTGCCTGAGCAGCAGACGTCACTTCACAGCTGCTGTTGAGCTCTTGGCTCAGTGTGCTTCCTTGCCACACCAGGAGCAGTTTGGTTCCTCTGATCTCTCTCTCTCTCTCTCTTTGGTTTTTATCTTTAAATCTTAATGGAAGTATTTATTTTTAGTCACAGATCCAGGACGGGAAGGCTTGCCACAGTTTTGTCAGAAAGGGGAAAAAAAAAGGAGGCAAGGTGAATTCTAGTATTGAATCTACCTAAGTCAGTGGTTTTTAACAAGTGGTCAGTGATTCTGTGGGCACCAAAGGACAAATTCTAAGGCCATATGAAAACTGGTGGACAACTTTTATCCTTCAAATAAATGAAGAAAAACAAAGAAAAAAAAAAAGAAAAAGTGCTTATATGCCATCCAGATATCTTACCCATAAAAATGTCTAAAAGGCACTACTAATTTTTAAAGGTCTACAGGCAAAAAAAAAGTTTCAAAAGAACTGGCTCTGCATCCTTTCTGTTTAAGAGCTGCTTGGTACACAGTAGCACAATGTCTATTACTTTGCAGCAACGACCTTTTTCCATACTAAAAGAATCATTTTCCCCTCAGGGGTGACTTACTTGTACCACTGTTCTCTACTTAAATTTTGGACAGGAAGTTTTAGAAACTGCTTACATGAAGGCTCTGGTAAGAAACTGAAGTGATCCAATAATTCCTCCTCTGTGCCCTGCCTGGGAAGTATCACTCAATCTCCCTGTGCACTGCAGTCCTAAAGCTCTTTTCCCTTGACTAGAGGCTGCTGGTGGGAAGGAAGGGTGCAAAGACCTTATGTTATTGGGTTCAGGTACCTCTGTCTTGAGTCTACCAATATCAGCATGATTTTACAGGTATCCATACAGCCAAGATGCAGCTTCCCAACAGTGATTACAGTAAGAACTAAAACTGCTCCACAGTTCTAGTGGTATAAAATCATCAAGAACTGGGGATTTTGGCTTTGTTTTTCAATTTCAAAGGAAATTAGTGAGCAAGTTGGCTTGCGAAGGTGTTTCTTTTGACATAGTATCATTGTTGTCTATGGAAGAACTGAATACTTCAAAGCTCGTTTTGGTTTGTTCTGTTGTTTTTTTTTTCCCAGTAGCAAACATTATTTCTCAGTATGAATTTTTAAAGTTGATCCTTACAAGAAAAGTTTCAGATCTGCTTTTGGAGAAAATGTTTTGTGCCAGTACCTTTGCTTGCAGTAGGGAACATTACCAGCAAGGACTCAGCCAATCTGATTCAACAGAAGCTCTCCTGGTAAGATCGAATCACAAGACAAGCCAAAAAATTGCAAGCAGGCTTTACTTTCTCCCCAAAAGGTAAGCTTTTTTGGCCTGTCGTTCTTACCTTTCTGATAGTAAGTGATGGAAAAATATCTCCAGCACAAATCTCCTGCAGCCAGTTCAGCTGCACTCTTGCATTTAGTGACGTGGACTGAAAAGTGATAGGCTTTTTTTTTTTTTTTTAAAGAAAAGGAGCTACTCTAGAGAGATGCATTTGCTGTTGATAAAACCAGAGTGTTTAATTTACATGTACACCTGCCCTTGAGGCTGACAGTCATCCACTTGACAGGACAGAGCAGCTGGATCTACCAGAAATTAATATTTCATAACAAAACTTGGCTCTTTCTGATAAACAGGGGAGAGGTGCTGGTGGCAGCACTGCCATAAGCCAACTTCTGTCAGAGCAAAGGAATTACCCCAAGTGGCAATGAGCTTTGTAGCATGTAAATGGCCTTTGCTACACCACTCTTTGACTAAGGAGTCCAGAGTCTTTGATTTTCTGATCTCCTTTTACATTTTAATGCTATTTTGGGTGTTCCATGACCTTAGCATGTTATTTCCTTGGAAGAAACTAACATGATGTTGGTAGTAATGACCTACATGGTAAAAAAGTTCTAAAGGTAGAATGCTAATTTTGTCTCTGGAGGGACATGATAATCAAGGGCTTGTCTTTGTTTTGGTTAAGGAAGATGTTGGGTGGCTAAGGACAGTTGCAAGAGATAACTTGTCTACTAAGTCTAAAACAGAGAAGGCGTCTACCAATCATCTATCATTGTGTAAGCCCTATTATATCTATAGTGGGTTTTATTCATTGGTGTATTTTCTGTATTATTTGTGTACATATTGTTCCTACATTAGCTATATAACTTACTCAGCTACATGACTGAATGTTTAAGACGAGCTCCTTAATTCTTCTAAATGAGTAATTAGAAGTTGATTAAAGTGCATACATGGGCACCTAATGAAGTGCTAAACCACCTCAAATGAATACTTGGACTTCTGAATAGGGAATGGAGTCCCTAACTTGGAGATAGCCATCTTTTGAAGTCTGGTATTCCACTGGATACCATACATTATCAAGCTCCTGCAGACCAAAACACTATCTTTTGCTTAGTACAGAACAGAGCAATTGCTTACTTCGAGTTTTTAGTATCAGAATCATTCAGGAAGTTAACACAAATCTGAGTGAAAATAAGTAATATTTAAATCTCCTGGATGGCTTATTGGATGTGAACCAACATTGCAGAAGCTGGAACCAGTAGGCTATTGTTTTCTGATCTACTTATCCAGAAATCAACAATTATTATGTATTTCTTTACCAGAACAATCAAGATCGTTTGCTATAAAGACGCTTATCCTAAGATGTTCTATTAACAGAAAAACCAGGTCTAACACAGTCCCTTTGAAATGATTAGGTCACAACATTTCTGGCTTGATTCATTGCCCATCTATGGTTTTCCAGAAGACTAACCCATGCAGTCAGATTTATTTGCTTATTACATAAAACTTAAAGATCCACTGGCTGTCAGAGACATCTCTGTTATCAATAAACAGAAAAGCATGAAATTTAGCAGAAATTCCAAGTGCTGCTACTCCCTCAAAGAGGGGGCAAAACTCAGCTTCTGTAATTTCTAGAAGTCAACTGCTGTCTAAAGGAAACAACAAATGTAATTCTCTATTTCACCTATATTTTGCAACTTAATTGATTAGATCCAGATTCTACCAGCTTTCTGCGCACAATTAAGTTTTTAGTCCATGAATAGTCACATACAGCTGAAAAAGAATACGGGGGAAGTATGGCATTAATCACTGCTAACAAGGATAACAGGATCTGCTTTCATTGGTAATATAAATCAAAAGCATTGTGTGTTTAACATTTTGCAGTCCAGTCATCACAAAATTATTTTCTCTCTCTCATTCTCTCTCAATAATTCTATTTGTCTGTCTTCTGGTGGACACCAATTAAACTAGCATTCAGTGCAAAATGCAAAGAAAAGAAAAATGAATTCATAAAGTTAAATAATTGTATAGAAAGTTTCAGCAATGTTAATGCTGCTGCTTTTAGGGCTAGAAAAAGTGAACAAATCTTGCAGAAATTTATTTTCTTATAGGTGGAACTATTGTTCCTTCACTTGTGCCTGAAGTACAACAAATTTTGCTGAAAAAGTGTCCTCTATATATCTCCTAGCAGTAATTATATACTCGGGCTCTAGGAACGCAACATAAATATAGAAGTCTATATCATTTGTAGCAAATGCAGATGTTGCAGCACATAATTTTTCTCATGTAAAGCAAAACTTATCTGGTTTTCCTAGGTACTGTTCCTAGGTACATTGTGAGATTAATTTTTTGTAGCTCTTCTGAACAGTTCTAAGGAGAGAGAGGTAAAAGAAGCAGCGTTGGGTATTGTGCTTTTTAAGACTCAGAGGATAATGTGGATAAATGTCCCAATACGTTTATTCAATAATATCTACTGTACCACCATAAACATCTAAACCTATTTTCAGGGTAAAAATTAACAGAGACACCTGAGACTCTTCCTTTTGAGTGTGTTTGGGTTTTGGCTGTCCCTGCCATCACTGCCTCTGTCCCTTAAGGTGCAAGGTCAGCTCAGCACTGTCTTCTGCAATAGCTTATGTAATGGAAGAATGAGTTGCTCCATCTCTCTTCCTCAGTGATCTTACATAGCTATGTCACAATATAGCAGTGTTCACATATATTTTTAAAGAATGAATAAAATATAAGAACTGAGAAGATATAAAAGATTCTCTCATTTTTCTCCTTCGGAAAAGTATCATGGGCAGAGACTGGCTTTTGACTTGTTCCCGCACAGCTTCTGTGGGGAACAGTTGCTTTCAGGTCAGAGCCAGCTATTTCAGGGAAAGTTGCTGGCGATATCAGATAAGGACTTCCATCAGTGAAATCACATGGGTTATTGTGGAGGAAAGCGCTCATTAATGGGGCAGGTGTTGGTCTCAGAACTCACCAGGGTTTGCATTTAACTTGGAAAAAGCAAAATCTCAGAATTATGTTTAAAAAAAAAGTATAAAGTTTTCAAAGTGAAATGTTAGACAAATGAATTCTCCTACCCTCGAAGTACTATTAGCCAGAATATCATTTATTTCTTTGACAACAGAATTATGAAAACTTAGTGAGATCTGTAGTAATGATGGATGGCAAGACAAGTTATGATGGAAATGTAAATGACTAAATACTGATTAAATGTTGAGAAGCAGCTGAAAAGTTTTGCATCTCCAGAAAAAAAGACAAGAATAGGGTAATGACTGCAAATTGATCTCAGGAATATATAAATTTAGAATTGTTAAGTTCTACTAAGAAAGGTCAACTGGACCCTAAAATGGTCTCTGAAAAAAAGTGACAGAAGCCTTAAATGTGTGACTACAACTGTGAAAAACATTTAAGAATATGACACTGAAGATGGGATGAACTGCACAGGCATTCCATATTAATTTCCCACATAAGCTTTTTCTGTGGCTACATGAACACTTTCAAGAAATCTACAGTACATAAAAATCTGCTGTACAGCCCTCTCACAAGTACAGGGGCCCTTAAAAACTTGTATGGCTGTAAAATCAGCCATATGTGCTTATTGTCTAAAATAGCAGCAAAAACCACAGTAATGGAAGAGAGCTTCTGAGTCTGGTCCATCTTTAATGCCAGAAAACACACCACACAATCTCATTCAGAAATGTGTGAAGCTCCATTTTAAGCCTAATTAGATTTTGCCCCTCTGATTCAATCCAATAACTGCTGTCCCAGAACCTCACTCCTCTCACACAAACCTTCATCTAATTTCAACCCATATATATTCATGACTGCTTACACTCATTTTTTCTTGTGCCAGCAGCATCCTTAGGTTTAAATAGCTCTTCTCTTCACTGGTATTTTTTAGAGAGGGCAATTATACCCCCTTCTCTTCCCTTGTGTTGCTAGGCTAAACAAGCCAAGTGCCTTTACTCTGCTCATGTAGGATAGGCTCATCACTCCCCTGATCATTTTAGTAGCAGACTTGGCACTTTCTGCAGCTTGAGTTCATCTTTCTTGCATGTGGGTGACCAAAGTGTGCACAGCATTCCTGATGAGCTCTTGCTGATGCTTTATGCAGAGGTATTTATAAGTTCTCTGTCTTTAGTGGGAATACTTCACCTGATGCATTTGCTTTTTTCATGTCCACAGCAACGTTTGAGGCTCATAGTCATGCTGTGATTGATTAAAACACTAAATCTTTCTTTTTTTCTGTCACTTTGCGTTGATGAGTTCCCTGTTTATACTAGTGAGTCTTGCTGTTGGTCTTTAAATGCATGAGACGGCACTTTGTATGATTAAATTTTATCCCTTCTCAGTTACCTCTGCTGACCAGCTCATTCAGTTCTTCCTGTATGATATTCTGATTTACCTATGTATTGATGATGCCTCTTAAATTTGTACTATCAGTAAATTTAATTATTACATTCCTGTTACTTCTTCCCAAGTCATTACTACCTAAGATCAACCTGCGCAAGTCTCTGAGGACTCCACCAGTAATTTCTGTCCAGCCCTATCAGTAAAGTCTGTTATCATTTCTGTTTTGTCTTCTTTTCCAATGATTCCTGTAGTAATGACCTTTTCCATCATCTTAACCTGTTTATTTCCTATCAGATACCATTCTATGATACTTTTTATTGAAAGCAGGTGAGATAAGTCCATCACTCACCCTTTGTTCAAAAACTACGTGCTATCAAAGGGGATATTTAGCATCAGTCAAAACATCTTTGGCTACCCTTTTGTATGATTTTTGCCAACCTATTTAATTCAACGTATATTTCCTTATACTCATATCTCTTTCTTTTAAAATGTGTTCAAAAACGCTGTACAAGGCTGATTGTATCATGTTTGTGCTGAATACCTTTCCCTGGCATGGGTATCTTCACTGCTCTGCAGTAGGTATCACTTTAAGCTGGAAGATCAATTATAAAATCTTTCTACTGGACCTAACATTATAGATTAGACCATATATACCCTGGGGACTTAATCTGCCACTTCAGACTCCGTATGTTGGCTTTCTACATGTAGACATGGCATTTTTCAATTCTAAATAGAGTTCTTCTGGCAGTTTATCATCATTCTCCTTACTGGAAAATGAAGCAAAGGACACGTCCTGTTTGTCTCACATTTGAATCCCTTCCACATTGCATCCTGGCCCCGAATGTTTTCTCTGTCCTTTTTATATTTCTGCAACAAGAAAATCTACTCAGTTCTCTGCTGAGAGGTTTCTGTGTGTATATTTTTGAATTTCCTCAGCAAGGCCTAACATGGTTTGATTATTTTGGCTATTCTGACTTTATCATATGCCCCCTGCTCTCCAAAAGATAGCTGACAGTCTTTTTTTAACGATCAACCATCTGTTCTGTTTCTTGCAGCATTTAGTTTGTTTTCAGCATGTTTGACTGAGAGGAAGAAAGGTATTCTTTGTCAGTAGAATATCAGATAATCTTTTTTAAGACTAAGAGAACTTTCCTAAGGCAACTTCTTCATAAACTACAATACTACAAGTACAAAAAGGGCTCTTAAGAATAGAAGAGGCCTGAGGCTTATATAAGCCAGGATCTGGTCGCTCCAGAGAAATGAGAGGTGACCGGGATAAGTGTGCTAAACGTAGAAAATAATGCAAAGAAGAGGGGGAAAGGTGGGAAATGGAAGATTTGGGTGTTAGCTGGGATTTTCCTCCACAGATGACTCTTTGGGATGGATTAACAGAGTCATTATCAATATCTTCACATGTCTCTAAAGAAAAGATTCTATTTTCTCTGGTTTTTTTCTTTGTCCAGTCTTGTGTTTCTGCAGTGTTCAGGTATTCTTGCTAGATGTTTTTGTGGCATTGAATGAGATCTTCAAATGTAGTAATTACCTCTTGAAAGTAGAGAGACTGGGACAAGTGAAAGGTAGAGCAAGAATAGCTGAGGCTTCTGGAGTGAGGGACAAGAATAGATGTGCTAGAGGAAAGAAGCGTTTTGTAAGCCCATGAGTGAAGACTGAAGGATGAAATGATGGATGGATGGAGGGATGGAGGGATGGATGGATGGATGGATAGGAGATAAACACAGCGAGTCTCTGGAAAGAAAATACCTACTATTCATAATATTTTCTTCTGTTTATGAAAGAACGTTTATGAAACGGATTTAAATAAGGAAGAAAATGAAAGATAATTAATTAACTTTCTCTTGTGTTTCATCAGTTTACTCTGTCTGTTCTCTACTTTTTTCAGTTTTAGTAAGACTGTGATGCCTAGAAAATTGACATCACATCATCCTTTGGAGAGAGCTGGATGAAAATGGGGTATAGTGGACCTCGGGCTGCTGCATGCCTTGGTAAAGTTGGGCATTAGGCTGGGTGCTGCGCCGCAGGGGGGGTATGGCTCTACTGACACACATGGCAGCACAGCATCTCTTGTCTGACTACGAACTTAGGAAATGACAAGTAGACATACAGCAGAAATATGGCGGTGTAATGGAAAGAATCTATAGCATCTGTAAATATAAAAGATATTTTTATATTATGCATCCGTAATGTAAATAAGGTAAGGTCCTGATTGACTTCTGAATCAGTGGTAAAATTCTGTTCACTGATGAAGTAATTTTCACCAAGGACTTAACTTCCTAGTACTGCAGTTCATAGTCGTTTTTCTTATTTTGCTTCCTACTGTTACAGTTCCAGGGTTAGAAAAAAACACATGGATGTAAGAAACTGGATTTGTATTCTTTAACCTTGCTTGCAGCTGAAAATGAAGAAGCAGATAATATGCAATTTCAGTTACACAGCCAAGACCAATGTAAATTGTCCATAATTCTTAGTGTCATGTTCTGTTGGCCCAAGAGAAGGAGATGATCCAAATGTTCTCATCCTGTTCTTATTTGCATTTTTTTGGTCTAGTGTGTGGAAGGGCTGGCAAAGAGCTTTTCTAACCTCTGTTTCATCTTGTGATGGGTAATCTCAAACAAAACATGATGCTTCTATGTAAAATATTATGGAGGAGGATGTTTTTATAAGACAAATATTTGAAAGAAACATCACATCTGTCAGGGAGCTTGAAGCTAAATTAGGTGAAATACAGGAACTTCTACTCATATGTGTGGCAGCTGCAAAGTATTGATGAATATGCCAGTTTAAATGTACAGGGAAATTACTTCCTTACAGAAACTAGACCTTAACCTTCAAATGCTAAAATAAATGTCCTGGAAAACATTTTAATCTGCTCATATTTTCTCTATGTCCAGACAATGGTGTGAGTATGTTTAATAGTTACAGTCTTACAAGGGTTAGAAAACTAATAAATATTTAGATGCATGTCAATGGTTAATTAAAATTACATAAAGAGACAATGTGTTACATGAGCAACTTAGTTTATTGCCTTGTTTTGACTCTTGAAACAATCCACGGAATACACACTTTTAAGAATCTTCAGGGATCATTAATGCCCATCTGTAAAACAAGGACAGAAATAGTTATGGTCATATAAGTGAATGACAGCTACGGTATTTATAAGAAGCATGGATCTCATGACCTTATGATCTGTTTCAGAGAAACATTTACTAGAAATTGCTGTCTCCCTGCGCTTTATTAGCTTTATCCTCACAGTAAGTCCAGCTGAGAAGTGATTTGTCAGGAATGCATGTCACTGACCAGATTTTAGAGGCAAGGACAAAGTTTACGCAATTAAATCAGGAGATTAGGCTACCTCTAAGTCAGTAAGAGTAGCTTTCTGGACACACCAGTTTCTGCCATCTATTTTAGGCTCCTGCCTTGAAATGTGCTGTTTGGGGCCCATCTATTTCCACTGGCTGCCAAGCGGCACACCTGAACTGCTACACCTCCTGGGAAGCTGATGCCTGCCAGCTGTTGTCTTCAAGCTAAGATGCAACCCAAGATGAGGGTCTCCAGATAACAGAGCTACCTTACATGGTCATAAGTGTCCTACTTAAACAACAATTTAAGAAACATTGTTTTATTTCAGGAAAGTTGCGGGTTTGTCCCATCTTACTACAGGCCAGAGCCGGACGGCATTGCCTTTTGTCCTCGCCTTGGTTCCTGAAATGCTCCACGTCATCATCTCCATCAGGCGGCTTAGCCTCCTGACAGCTGGGTCAATTGCCGCTACAATCCAAATATAAGATTTCTGTATGTATTTTGGTTTTGCATTTAGAGAGAAGAGCGACAACACAGCTTAATTCATAAAAGCAGAAGAAAACTCCTTCAAACCAGGCAGTGAGACCCTTCTGTCCTTCGTAAGAGAGAGGTCTCTTCCACCTAAGAAACGACTCGCTGCATGCACCTCCTGCCTTCTGAGCTAGAAGCCTCTTAAACTTGCTAGAAACTTAAAGCACGTGTGAGGGCAGGGGTATCTGCTGATTGTGGGTCTTCCCTTGCATGGGTCTTCACCTGGCCAACATGGCATGGGAGCCTGCAGACTTGTGTGACTAGAAGGAATTATGCTAGAGGCTGCTTTTAGGTACAGATCCAGCAATACTGCAGTCCTACAAATTGTAAAGAAATCAAGAAAAAGAACCGAGAGAAAGGGATGATAATGCCCTGCTGGAAAGAGTGTTAAATTAATGCAGAAAGCTATCCCTTTGGTATATGCATAAAAACTGCAGGCTGGGTATTCAGTATCCAAAAGAATTACTTGCAAAATGATTACTTGGAGCTGCACCAGCTTTTGCCTAGTTAGCATTCATAAACACGACTGCCATAGCTCTGTTTGCAGAGCTTGCATACAAGCCCACATGCATGCCAAGAAAGGGAATCATAAGAAGGGATAAAATGAGAGAAGTGAGACAAGAGAAAAGCCTCAACAGTGTAGCACGACCATTCACTCCAACCAAAGCAGTCCTGCCCAGCTTTCCCAGAGCAAAGCCACAGAGATATAATGAAGAAAGATTACAGCAGCTGTGCAAATCAGGCACACAAGGTTTCAATGAAACTGTCTTGTGTAGTGTAAAGCAAATGCAGGAGGGGCTGCACTATTACTGTGAGATATATAGAAGATTCCTGTGGTGTCAGTATTCCTGAGTACATAGAAGCAGAGGATAAGGTAGCCAAAACCAGTTAGCATTTCTGATGATGAAAACAAAACTGTTTGTTTGAAAGAAAATTTACATATACTGTTATCTTCCACTTCTAAAGCAGGAAGTGCTACTCCCTTCCTTGACCCACTGCCTCCTACAAAAAACTCTCTCAGACTTTTAAGAGAGCAGTGCCTTCCTCTGAGAAGTCTCCGCCTCCTACAGGTGCTTTATCAAATGTATCTTCTGAATGCTGGGTGCAGGAAATTCAAAGACTTTTATTCAGGTAATAAACTCTTACTGATACCACTCACAGTTTCTCTGGGGCAAGGAGTACACATTAACTGTCCAAAGATATGAGGCTCCAGTCTGTATACAGTGAAAACTTGAGCAGCCGTTCAAGGGACTGGAAAAAAATGAAGCTTGAAATGAACACAGATTCCTATCAGCAGAAACAGAACTGTCAGGCATGCTTTGGGGGAGGTTTAGACCAGCAGACTGCCAACTAGGGCTCAAATCTCTTATAGTTTTTGTTGTACTTTTAGAAAGACCATTTTTAAATCTTGCCTAAGATTTCTGAAAATCTTTTTAATTGTCAGAGGAAAAGAATGAAATAGGGCGAAAAAAATTGTTTTGACTTCTTAAACTTTCCTTCTCTTCTCTGCAGTCTCAAATGGCTCTTCAGGTTTGGATATTACAATAGTGTTATTTCCAACAAAAACTCCATGCTTGCATAAGGGTGGAAAGGAAGGAAAGAGAAAGACTGGTTAAATGACTAGCCAAAGAATACAATAAATTACCTTTAGGAACAGGAATACTCCGGGAAGATTTTACAGCGGGAAGAAGGCAGGCAGTAGCACAGAAATGGAGATGTAGGGTGTAGCCTAGATCACTTCCAGCACTTTCTTATTCCTTGCCACATTCCACCCTGATGCTACTATCCAGCAGGAAAAGACCTACAATTTAATCTTACTAGTGATACCTTCATTCCTTCATCCCTCAATAAATCTGTAGTCCATATTTATAGCACCAGATGACAGGATTGCATCAGAGAAAACAAACCCAGCCTCTCCTGCATGGCAGCTATCAGTAAGGCAAGACAAGTAATGTCTGAAAGGGTAACACATCTGGGGGAGTTAGAAAATGCTTTAGGCTTTCAAGCCAATTGAAGGACTTGTGGCAAGGACCTGAGCAATTTTGCTGGGAATTTCTTTTGTTTTCAATTTCACTTTCCCTAAGCAAGAATCTGTGTTTTCATACAGTATTCTGTAAGGTGATACACTACTGAGATTTTAAATTATAGCAGAAAAGTATTTAATTCAACCTCAGTGTTGTTAATTCAAGCAAAGGAAATATTCTTTAAAACCAGTAGTCTAAAAAAAAAAAAAAAAAAAGAACTTGTAAATGGAAGAAAATCACAAATCATTTTATCAAAGAGAAATGTTAGGCTGCACCTGGAGTATTGAGCCCATTTTTGGGTCCCCCAGTTCATGAAGGCTGATGGGAAAACAGAGAGGAGTAATAAAATCCCTTTTCCCTAATAGGAGATTGAGTAGGAGGCGAACAGAGACTACAACCAGTACTTTTGGAAATACCTTTTATTCATTAGCCTGTTGTTATTAATAGCAGATAACTATTCAGGCACCACATTCAATTATTCCCTCATGCAGCTGACTCACACATTCTCTCACAGTTGCCCCATTGGAGCAGCAGTGGGGAGGCCAACCACAGCTGCAGACTCAGAAACTGAGGGTTGTGCTGCCTTTTGCACAGCTGTTTGGAAAGTCCCCCAGCGACCCCTTGTTTCATCAGGTGCATATATAGCCCTGCAGTCATCGTCTGTGCACAACAGTCACTGACCCCATGGCTGTGGTCCAAGCAACACACCCTGCCGCTCACATGTCCTGTTGACTTTCAGCAGTTTCACTGGCTCTTGGTGTCCAAGTTTATCCATTCTTTCAGTTTCAACAGGACTTACAGCCCCCAGAACTTGTCAGTCCTTGAGAAATTTCTGCATGGTTCCCTCTCAGAAAGTATGTTCCCTTGCCTTGGCTTGCTCTTCAGCAGTAATTCTTTTTCCTTCCAAACCTGCAGGTACCTATAGACAATGTTCCCACCAGCTCATGCAGAAGGATCCTTAATGGCAGAGCATACATCTTTGGAACAGGTTATGCAGAATGATTGGGGACTCGCTGTTGTTGGAGGTTTTCCACATACAGTGAGACCAAGCTACAGCTGATTTTTTATAGTTTTGGCTGCCATCCTGCTTGTCGTGGTTTAACCCCAGCCAGCAACTCAGCACCGCGCAGCCGCTCACTCACTCTCCCCCCACACCAGTGGGTTGGGGGAGAGAATCGGAAAAATAAAGTAAAGCT
>JAVKLA010000074.1:17213943-17225360 GCA_034782735.1 Sagittarius serpentarius | reverse complement strand
CTGCTTTAATAGAATCTAAATTATCTATTTGTTTTAGGTAATGTAATAATGCAATTTAGTGTTCCATGTAAGAGTTGAATGTTTTGTTTCTTTTTTTTTTAAATTTGACAGTTAAGCCCAGTATAAATTTTTTCCTTAGTTTTCAGTGCAATTTTTAGAAGAATTTGATCGATAATTCCAATTAGATTTTCTTCCACGGTGGTACTACAGTATTGAAAAAATCTTAATTTTCTTGTACTGTAGCCTGTGATATTGCCTTAATCATTATAAAACAGAAAATCACAGGTTATCTTTTCTTACAGACTCTGACATTAGCCGAGTTCTTTTCTTAATGTTCTTCGCAAGGTACTTAAACAGTTATTTCTGGGTGCTCTGAATAAAACACACAAATAGGGAATGTTCCCAACAACACTCAACAACCACTTTTTGCGTGATGGCTAGTGCAGGCACTGGAAGGAGATCATATGGATGCTATCAATAGTACACTATTGCTATAAAAAATGAGCTCTGTTGCCTGTGAAGAAAGGAAGATGAAGAAAGATGAATGAAAATTTAAAAAAACATGAACATGCTAAGACTCAAGATGTGCTAGACTGTAATCACCCTCTTTCCTCCATCTGTTTCTTTTTCTTCTCTTCACTTAGAAAACTATTAGCAATTTTCTAATACTACAGGGGCTAGTTATAGCTGTTGTACTAGCGCTCTGTGGGATGAATGCGTTACAGATAAAACTCCTCATCACACCCCTGAAATTCCCATTTTCACCTGCTCACATGGTATTCACCCACAGCTTGTAAACAATGGGTTTCTTTGCTGAGTAAAGGAAACTCAAATTCAGTGTGAGCCTAGCAAAATTACTTTTTCCCTTGCTCAATTTTAAAGCATTATGCTTTAGAAAGTGTGAAGGAGAGTCTGCTAGGTAAGGTTTAACAGGTTATGTTTAGAAAGGAAAGGAAGAGAAAGCTAACAAGGACTTGCAGATGAGAAGCTAGAGGAATATAAATTAATAAGATGGAAGAAGAAAAACAACAGAACTTAAAAGCCGTAGAGAGACAATATTTTGCACCTATCCTTAACCTAAATGTGTTCAATTTATTTTGTAGTCTAGGAGACTAATACTCATCTCCTCTTTTTGCACAGAAAGACATGAAGATCTGGGCAGTTAAATGCAGAAGTTTCCAGTATATAGACCTAACTTTTTAAAACTCAACATATAGCATGAATTTTGTCACAAATATTTATTTAAAAAATACTTTTTGTTTATCAGACTCAAACAGTGCATTTTGGGACATATTTTTCTTTGAGTGGAGCTGGTAGACAGTGTGCTAACAGGATAGTAAGTGCATGTTAATACCTAGGAACTAAAACTAGCTGAAATACTTTTCCAACTTTTCAGAGGAATTTCTCCTATCAAAACTTCAGATTTTTGATCAGTTTTAAGAATATTATAATGCAGATTTGTGATGAACGGTGACATGAAGACTGAACCAAAGTCAAAGGATATGAATTTGCCATATAAAATGCTTGGAGACATACTGGTATCGCCATAACTGGGAAAAAAAAAAAAATTGGACCTGAAATTTTAATTTTCTTAAATAAGGACTGCGAAATTGTTGTTGACTTAAAAATTACTATTACAGGCAAAGGAGAAATTTTATTCAAAGTAAAAGAATAGTAAGCAATGCTTCCTCAATGGAAAGTAAGTAACTTCTACTAGCAAGAGTCAGAGATATCACTGAATATAATATTTGCATATTAAGATAATACTTTCTATGGATACTAGTATTAAAGTGACATATTCCGGGGTGTTTAACTATTCATAAATAAAATGATAAATTAACAAGGCATTTTATCTCATTGACAACCGGTTGTAATAATCCTAAGCTTCATAACTGAAAATTGAATAGACTGCTGTACAAAAGTTTATTATCATGTAGGGTACTTGTGCTTTGATTACCTGCCTTTCTCTACAGTTTTGATGTCTATTATTACGTTTTAAACACTTGAATGTCACAGAGATTTATTTGGAAGCTGTTACTGCTTTCATTTGTGTCAAAACAGTGGAAGTTTAAGGGACCACTAGAAAATCCAATGAAATACTGCAGTAAATGGTTTGCTTCTAAAAAGGTGTTTGAACTACCATATACTGTTGGTGAAGGCTCATAAAGAAACAAACAAATCTGTCTTAAACTTTATGAGAGAAGGGGAGAGGGGAATTCTGTTGCATTCCTATCATATATAACAAACATATAACTCTTCAATCATCTGTAAAGAAAATAACCTATTCCAGTGTGGTTTAATCTTTATTTTAGCCTTCAGTAGACAGTGTATTTCATAGGACAGCTGCATTCTTAAATAGCTATGATATTGTTTATAGAATGTCATTTCAGCTCGTATCAATGTAATAATCTATAAGCAAATACTAAGAACATGCAAAGGGAAGGATTTCTAAGTGAGATTTCCCTCTCAAACCCATATTTCCAAAATTATACCCAGACGAAGTACTGGATTTTTCAATGTGATATTCTGATCTGTCCATATGTCTTAGGATTTTTTATTTGTTCAACATTGTCACTTGACTGAGAAGCAGACATACCAGTCAAACAAGATCCATGTTTTTGCTGTTAAGGTCCCTGTGTTTTTCTGCATTGACTAGAATAAATGTCCACTAAAACAGAATCTGAAACCAAGATGGAGAGGAAAATCTTAGAAATTAAGCTGATTAGCAAACTGAAGAAAGAGCTTTCTATTCTTATTAAGTTGCAGCATTTAAGTATTAGTACCATGGCCAACTCAGTCAGAAAAATGGAGGAAGTCTACCAAGAATATCGACAAGATAAAGCTTAACTGAGAGTATGAGAAGCGCAAACTGAAATTAGAGAACCAAGGGTAACATGAAGTGCCCAGGTCATGTGGATTCCAGATAAGTAAGGATTGCACTGAAGTGTTTTTCTTTGGCAATAAGATTGGCTTATTGAAGAAAACTAGCAATTAACATGAATACGTCAGACAGGAAGTTTGGATGGATTTCTTAGTGTTCTTTTTGTCTTTTGCATGAATAAAACAAACTCATCAGGGTTTGTAAAAGTTCAAAGGTGTAAGAGCCAGCAGTACCTTCTAGAATACCTTTCTCATCCATTTCTTCTCTTGCAGAAGAGCAAGGCAAAAAAGACTAGTAGTCATAGTCAGAAACTCTCCAAAACTAGGTCATTGTTCCAACTGTTTCTCAGTATTGCCCATTTCATTGGTTAATTTTTTTCTGCTCTCCTCAACTCAGTTGGGAGTGCACATTCATGACTCACTACTCAATGAAGCAGTGTGAACCCGGGGATGAAGGACAAAAATTTTTGAGGATTTATCACATTGGTAAAGATGCTTACCCTGACGTTTATTGGAATGCACTGAATCTACATCCAAAAAACACTGGGGGAAAGACTTCAGGAAATAAGCCAAGGCCACGATAGTGGGTGCTTTTGGGGATCCCTTGCCTGCCTCGTATTGTCCACATGATGGCACTGCACGGGTATCTGAGATATGTGATGGTGGCCACAGCGTGTGCGGCTTTTCCCCAAAGTAGTGAGTTCTTGGAATTCTGCAAAGAGAAACCACAGATCCAAAGTCACCCTCTACCAGATGCCCATCCTAGGCTTGCAGAATAGTTTGGGCTTGCATCCAAGCAGTACGTTCAAATATAGAGCCAAAATGGGAGACTTCATCAGTGCTGAGTGATACTAAACCTTCATTATTACAGAATGTAGTTTCAGTACGAATGCAATATTAATAGCAGCAAGTAGATTATCTCTGCATGTCCGTTACTTTGTATTACCTAAATCTATGCTTGTTGGCCCAAGTACCCCTCAAATTCAGGGATGGTTATAAAGCCTTCACTGGAAGCCTCTCCCAGCTGCACCAAACTCCAGTTAATGAGTCAGGGCATTGGGTATACACAGAAAAGAGTGAACAGTGTGGCATAAAGCTTACCCTGAATTCTTTTTGTACCTGAGCGCAGTGGCAGTTTGTGTTTTCCTTTTGGTCAAATTTGATAATTACAACAAATGACATTGAAATTTGTGGGAATGCTGATCCTGAACAAAGAAGTTCCTTATGTGATTGTCTCATCAAGGACTTCACAGAAAATAAACTGGATAAATATGATAAGCTCACCTCATGAATTCTCCAGTATTTTCCTAGCTGATAGCTGGAGCTGGACTTTCTGAGGTATTCTCCTTCACAGAACAATCTGACTTGTTATCATTATTACTTATTTGTCTTAGAGGAAAAAGTCAAGATAGTAAAACTCACGTGAAACAAATAAAATAGGAAGGATGCTTGAATGATATAAAATTTTTATTTATTTCCTTGGGGACTCACTCAGTTCTACCAGTCTGATGATGACTAATGTAGCTGGAGAAGGAAGGTCATTACCGGATAATGGAGCCTGTTTATTACGTCTCCTGCTATTAGGATGAGCTATTTCCTTCAGTAGATTGTTCAGGATTTCTTAGGGACAGCATTTCTGCAGCACACCTTGGTTTTTTCCTTTTTTTTTTTTATGATAAGAGAAAAACTAGCACCCATGATCAAAAGGAGCAATTTAAAGCTAGAAAGTTTTTCTAAAGTGCGTATTTTCTAATATATCGTGGGAGGTGGTAAGTTTCTGTAACCACTGGGAGTGAAGGACTTTATCAAGTGCAGGCATACTATGCCCATAATGATTCTATTCAGGAGTGAGCAATGGCAAGGAGCTTAAAAAATATGTGTGTTACAGCCAAAAATGCACACAGGAAGCACTCTACATTACGTCCTGTGTGCTCTACAGATACTGCTCCAAACTGCTGGGGTCTGTCCCGCCTGGAGGGGAGCAGCTGCAACCTGCCCCATATTGCACCTTGTAGTCCTAACGCAGTGCCAGGATTAGCTGCTCAGAGCCAGGGTGTATAGGGCCGTGCCACAGGCTCATCTCCACCTGTGCCTTTGACGGGGAGATGTGAAGGAGCTGTGCATCCTCCCCGTCAGGAAGGCTGAAGGCAGCTGGCATACCTTAACATAGGGGAGGAAGGTGCACAGCACTGCCTCAGGGCTGGACCCTTGCACCCTGCAGAGAACTGAATCCAGCAGTAGGTGCTTTAGCATCACGAAAAAAGCCAGACCCTGGAAAACAATGAAGAAAGGAAGCGAAAAATCAGCACCAGAGGCAGAGCAGAAGGACTGTGATCCTGCAGTGGGATGCCTCCGGTCTTCAATAGCTGTGAGGACGAACAGAAGCAGCTTTCATTCAGCAGTCTTGAACGGTACAGTAATAGGATTCAGGATAAGTCTGAGGTAGCATCTGCAGACTGCCACCAGATGAACTGCCCGCTTCCTCTCCCAATGCAGTAAGATGCTTTTTCCAGCCACATTCCCAACCTTGGCCCTGCCTTGGTCTTCATGAGCGTATGGAAAAAATATTTTATTTCAGCCATATCATTTTAAGTATAATATGAGGTGCAACTGCCAACATTAGAGTGTCTAAACAAAACAATTCAATAGTTTCCCAAAATAAATGTTACCAAAATAAATGTTATATTTATGTAACAGGTTTTTTAATTTATCAGTTCTGCCTTTTCTGATACAAAACACTCCACTGAAAACCATATCATGTCAATAATGTTTGGAAATTGGCATGACACAGAAACTTCTTCACCTTTATATGCCTAATGTGTTTAGGCAGCGGTTCCTTGATGCAATTCAGTACATGCTGGAGAAATGCAGAAGATCTCACAAGAAGAAACTACTGCAGCTGAATTTTTTTAGTTCCTTCATATATCATGCATTTGTTTATATGTGAGTTTCTTATGATCCCAGAGGAATTATATCACTAATCCTTTTCACATTTATGAGTCTCCTCTTATGCATATTTTGTCTCACTGTGGTGAACAGGGATTAATTACGCCTTAGTAACAATTAATTCCACCATTCGCTTTGCAGTAATGTTGAAGTTTGCTCAGGAGCAACACTTATGAGAATAGTCAGCACAAGTAAATGGAAGAAGTGATAGGCACAACAGCAAAAACTGGAAGGAAATGGCAAGAAGTCATCAGTTTGAAGTGAGTTAAACCCCAGAGGGTAAAAAATAAAGTATTAGGATTGGAGGCACACCTTACACTAGCAATAAAAACAGATCATTTATTTGGGGAGAGAAAATTAAGGATGGCAATTAGAAAATTGCATTTAGTGTATTGCAGCCTATTGTTCTTCTGAGATCTTTGCTGCGATATTGCTAGCCTCATCTACTCACCTCAAGTTTATCCTAGGTTTTGAGCCTTTCTACCAAAAAAACTGAAACTGCATATATCTTACTTCCTATGGCAAGCATGTTTCTTCCCAGGTTTGCTCTGTTAGTGCAAGAATGAAACACACATCACAGGAGTACAAACACCTAGCTTGTGAGCAACTTTTGGTTAAGTGTTAGCTTTATTCTTTTCTTACTGCTTTTAGCACTGGTTTTTAGTTGATTTATGTGCTTTGTGTATTAGGCAGTTGCAAATCTAATGCTTTTTCACTAAATGAAAAGATAAATCATATAGAATGAATAAACAGACTTGGATTTTTAATGACAGTGAGAATATAATTCTTTTTAGATTCTGTAAGTGTTGACAATCGGCTAGTAGTAGCACAGGAATGTTGTTTCATTTTTCTATTTCTGCTATTTCTTATGCTTTTAAAATCACTGAGTAAATCTGTGTATTTATATGTCAAAGGTCCTATCTTTACATTTTTGCCCCAGAATCCAAGACCAAATAAATACTGCTTGTGGCAGTGTTAGAGAGGAGAAATGCAAACTGCTAGTCATGATTAATCATCACTGAGGGTCAAAACCTTTAAAAAAGCAATATTTAAATTAAGTGAATGTTGTCTTGTTAGAAGTATTTATAGAAATCTCTGTACCATATTCTAGTGCTTTATACATTTAGAATTGTTCAAACAGAGCATAGATTAGAAGGAATAGAAAAATCACTTCAGCAAGAGGTGGTATCCTGTTCTTAGTGCTGTCTAAAATGGAGGGTGTACAGAGCTTGAAGAAGTTCTGTTATCTGTCATTAAGCAGATATAATCCATCTCATGGAGTACGTAGTAGGGGGTTACTGTCAATACTGATCCGTTAAATAGAAATAAGGAATAATCTGAGAGTGTAAGGTCTTTCATCCACAAGTAGTAATCAAAACCAAAAGCATATAGAAAAGAGAACAGCTACTGCTCTCCACTGCTCTCCACTGATAAAACAAAAATAGAAAATATATTGTCTACTTAGAAGCATTTAAGGAAATAAATTCAGGTGAGAGTCATGTTTTTCATTCTAGTTGTGTCAGAATCTACCCTCAGCTTTCTGTTCATGCTTATTTCTCACAGTAAATTGTCACTGTATAAGGAAACATTTCCTTTGATTTCTGTCACCCAGAGAATCTATGCATAAATTCATATTATATTTTCTTTCTTGAACCCTTGAAGATAGAATCTGTCCTTCACGGTTCAGCAAACCGGTGTCTCACAGCTGTTTCCATAAATACTTCAATACTTGCTGTGCTAGCAAAAATGATGATTTCAAAGGAGAGTTTTAAAAAATTCTGCACCACAGACCTTCCTTACTCTAATAGTACTGAGTGATTTAAGAGTTTGCTGAATAAATCTGCAATTTGGTAACACAGACTGTTACTACAAACTCCTCACCCCCTCAGTTCAGTTTACTAGAGAGCTTTGTGGATTTGAAATAACAGTATGAATATGGAAGGCAATGGAGAGAAGACAGAAATGGTAGTGCATTGAGATAGTTGGGTTAAGTCAGTGGTGCAGGAAAAGAATTTCAGGCAGAAGGGATTTTTCTTTTTGTTAAGGAAACAGAATCATTTAAAATATTTTAAAACTAAATGAAACTTTTTCTGACTCAATGTATACAGTTTATTAAGAATTATTTTACATTTGCAATAAAAAAGTAAATTCAAAGGAAATTTAAAAAATTAAAAATAATGTTGTTTGTTTGAGCAATAGAACAGTTCTGGATCTTCCATGTATTCTTTAAATTTTTCTAACAAAGAAGTTTAATAAAAGCAACATGTATATTCTTAAAAAGTTTTAGTGTCACTGAATGAGTAACTTTTCTCTGGGAAGTTCGCCTAATTCTGATTTATCTCAGTTTAATACATGGAAAATCAATGGATACACTGAATCACTAAGGGCATAGCATGCCCTCACCCCCTTTGTTAACAACTGGCAATTTCTGAGAGACTTTTAGGACTTTTTTCCACATGCTCATGTAGTTTGAGCTCTCAGTACTACTTATAACATCATAGTTATTATATGCTATGACATTATACTGTAACTGCTGATGTGTCATAGTAACTAAAAGTCTTATACAAGGAATAGACAGTCACCGTAAAATGCAAGCACAGAACAAACAAAAAAATGAGTTAAAAGTCATCAGGTCACTAGATCAAAAGTTATAAACAGAGCAATGTAAAGAATAGGGAAAGGTGGAGTTATACATAGACAGTCTTGGCACAAAAATGCCATTCAGAGCAACCTCAACAAGCTAGAGAAATAGGCCAATATTCTTCATTCAGTTTCTTTGCTGCTTTTGTCAGAGATGTGTGTGGCAGAAGGGCAACAGTCCTAAAGTGAGAGAAGGACAATGTCGACTGGGCATGAGGGGAAGACTTCCCCTTCTGAGAGGTGAAACACTGAGCAGCCTGGTCTAACTTCAAGGCTGTTTTTGAGCATGAGGCTGGACTAGAGGACCTCAAGGTTATACTGTGATTCAGTAAGCCTCTCAACTCGCAGCAAACTTCTTCTATCACAGCAAAAAGTTTGAGAAGCATTTGAAGAAAAAGGCGGCTGCTACTCAAATTACAGGAAAGTGCCTATCAAACCTATGGGGTGTAAAGAGAAAAGGAAGGTGTATCTGAGGTGACTGCTACGCATCCACATAAATGTTAGGAAGATATGTCTCCATTTTAATATGACTAGAAGAAGGACCTGAAATGAAACAGCTATGAGTTTTCAGTGATAAAAAAGACAGTATTTAATCTGCAGTTGCAGAGTATATTATCTAGAGATGAGGGCTGAAAAGGAGAGATGAGAGTACAAACAAATACCTACAGAATCACCATGGAAAGTGGGTATTTGTGATGAGAGGAAATGTTACGAGGAAAGGTTAATGGAGGAATTACAAAGTAGGCGTAGGGGATCCAGGACCGGATTTTGACAGAACTTGATCACAGAGATTAAAGACAGCTGATCAGATGAGAAGATGGTAAGTTTCTGGTTCTGTAGGAAGAGAAAATGAAGGAGATGGAGGTCACTAAAGTGGTCATTAGAGGAACTGATGAAATGCTGCAGGGCCCCTTGAATGGTTTTAAGGTTGCTTTAAAATAAGGAGAGAGAGACTACCTGAACAGAAATTGTAAACTGAAGTTGAAACAGAAAAGAATATGTATTGATGGCTACAGAGGTTGTTAGGGCTGAAAGTCCGAGTCTGGTTCTGGAAAAGGAGAAACTCGAATCTGCGAGGGGAGGAGCAGAAAACAGAAAAAGGTTGAAGGTAAAATGTGACGCAAACTGAAGTTGGTGTCAGAACACTGGAAACTAAAGAAAATAACAGTAGTAGCCATGTAGTAACATGCAACGCTATAGGCTTGGGGAAGAGCGGCTGGAAGGCTTCCCAGTGGAAAAGGACCTGGGGGTGTTTGTTAACAGCCAGACAAAAATGAGCCAGCAGTGTGCCCAGGTGGCCAAGAAGGCCAAGAGCATCCTGGCTTGTATCAGTATGGCCGGCAGGACTAGGGAAGTGATCATTCCCCTGTGCTTAGCACTGGTAAGACTGCACTTTGAATACTGTGTTCAGTTTTGGACCCCTCACTACAAGAAACACATTGAGGTGCTGGAGCGTGTCCAAAGAGGACCAACGAAGCTAGTGAAGGGTCTAGAACACAAGTCCTATAAGGAGCGGCTGAGGGAACTGGGGTTGTTTAGCCTGGAGAAAAGGAGGCTGAGGGGAGACATTATTGTTCTCTACAACTACCAGAAATGAGGTTGTAGTGGGGTAGGTGTCGGTCTCTTCTCCCGTGTAACAAGAGATAGGACAAGAGAAAATGACCTCAAGTTGTGCCAGGGGAGGTTTGGATTGGATATTAGGAATAATTCCTTCACCAAAAGTGTAGTCAAGAACAGGCTGCCCAGAAAAGTGATTGAGTCACCACCCCTGGAGGTATTTAAAAGATGTGTAGACGTGGCAGTTAGGAACATGGTTTAGCAGTGGGACTTGGCAGTGTTAGGTTAACGGTTGGACTTGGTAATCTTAAGGGTCTTTTCCAACCTAAATGATGCTATGATTTCAAAAGTTCTAATTCTGGAAACTCAGATTCTATTAAATTAGTTGAATTTTTTCATTGAATTTTGTATTTTAGAGAGTATACTGGGTTTATAGCACAGAGTTGACAGAGAAACAAAGTATGTAAGAGAACTTGGAGATGCTGAATAATGCTGGTATGTCTTTTGTACTAACTCGGATTAATGTGGTGGGCTAGTTCTGAATTTTGGCTAATAAGTGGTTTTGGCAGATTTGTAGGAAGAACTGCCCAGTCTTTGTTTCCCAGCTCTAATCCAAAGGTAAATGTTTAACAATACGTCTAATAAATCTCAAATTTCAAGATCAAGGGGAATGAGAAGATTTCCTTTACTTTAATGATCTCTGGAGAATTCAAGGAAAGACAGAATTCTGCAAACACACTTTAAATGAGTCCTGTTAACTTTTGTTATTCATTTTGCCAGTAGCCTTCATACCTTCAAAGATTTTCCTAACAACTATTCATGTAATGATTATAACAATTCTGATTAAGCAGTTCTGTGACAAAAAAAATGTTTAAACATATCTAGTTCTGATGAAGTAATATGATTAAAATTTTTGTGTGTTCATACATCTTTTTAGCATATATATATAATATAATATATTATAATACAATATCAGTGAAAATTTTCATTTCAGTATCCCAGTGATGAGTAAAATAATTAAACAATCTGACAGGTATAGCTTGCAAGTATACTTTTCAATCTTTGTGAAAAAAATGAACAGAAGCATATAATTTCTTTGTTCTTCAGGTCACTTTTATTGAATTTATGGAATTGAATATATTGCATGTAATGTAATAATGCAACCTTGTCAGTTAATGCTTTCAAGTGGTGACATAGCTGTTCTGGTGAACTATCTGTGAACAAAAAAATTATCCACTTACTGCAAACAAGGTTTCTGATTATCTACAAAAATGGATTAGATATACTTGAAATTATTTTCTTACGAGCTAAAGATTACATTTAGAACTATTTTTCAACTTAAAATGGAGTATAATTTAGCAGTTTTAATACAGCAATTTTAATAAAACTAACAG
>JAVKLA010000074.1:17164431-17178062 GCA_034782735.1 Sagittarius serpentarius | reverse complement strand
TACCAATGGCTTTGAAATGCCTAAATTTGGCTAATTCAAATTTTTTCATTCAGAAGGGAAGCTTCCAATGATGTGCCATTCAAAACTTCTAACAGTAAATGGAATTTCTACTGAACTCTTGGAAGCTGTTGACTAGTAAATTATGAAGTTAGTGCCCAACTATTCAGAGACTGACTCTAGGTACACCCCTAAAGTGAGTGGCAGTACGGTTACTAAGATTAATGGGAGCCCTTAAACCAAGACAGAATTCCATCCAACTAATAAAAGTGATAAATAAGCAGAGTTCAAGAAGTTTCCATTGGTGCTTCCGTAAGTGGTGCATGTAAAAGGACATCTTTAAGAGTCCTGCAATAGCTGCACTGTTGGGCTTGTATTAAGAGCTAAGAAATCTTTCACCATTAAATATTGTCTGTGCTGTTACTCTTTCTGATAGTTCGAACTTTTACACTTTCTTCTGGGATAAAGGGTGAAATACAGAATCCTAGAGTAATGTATGGTGTAATACCTAATAAATACTTAACTATTACTACTGAGAAAAAGAATTGAAATGATCTGGGCATGTCCTTGCTAGTTAGTGGTGATTTCTGGTTTCAAGACAAAGCCTACAGTATCACAAGCTTCAGTATGCAGCTGATGTCCTACTGCAATGATGTGAAAGGTAAGTCCATTAATTGTATATGGAATAGTCTGATTTTAGTACTGAAATCTACTCCTCTGACTGTCCCATGATGAAGGCTGGCTCTTGATTCGGTGCCACTTAAAGCATGAAGCTATACCATTAATGAGCCATCCTTTATGGGTTCTCAGCCTGTCAAGCATGAGATTTTAACACTACACTGTGTTTTGTGTTGCACCTGGGTGCGTACAAGCACATGTACATGGTATCCCACAGTCTCCTTGTATTCCAGAGTGTATTAATATTAATTCTCTCACTTCTGTGTGTGGTTTTCGAGGGTTGTTCTAGTTTTTTTGTTTGGTTTGGGTTTTTTTCTGTTATTCGGGTCTGAGAGTATCACGACATTTTATGCTGTTATCTGCTTGTCCTATCCTTCCTGACTCCTTTTTTCCACAACTATGCATGCTTCCAGCACAACCACAGTCCATTTAATTGGTCCTATGAAGACACTGTAATTGACCCTTCAGGTGTTAAATAAATAATAAGCAACTCATATATGTCAAAGAATTTCAGATCACCAATACAGAAAAATCATCAGTCTTAACAGGGAAGGAAAACCTCTGCAAAAGTCTTTGCTTGTGAAATGCTTATCACACAAGTCAAGCTTAACGTCTCATAGTTAGTAATCCACAGTTAGAGCCTTGGGGTGGGATTAGTGCTTGTTTGCACTAATGGCAGCACTATGCAAGCTGAATAAACTCTTATTTCACATACTTATATATTTCATACACAGCGGTATGCTGTATTTGGTACCCCACTGTCGAGTGCTCTGTTAAGCTGCAAAAACAATTTCAGTGAGTTATATTGTTTGGACAACAGAATTTATTGACCCATCTTTTCAGGCACTGGTTACACTTTGAAAAAAGCTGGATGGTGCAGTTACTTTGCCATCTGTGGCAGCAACAAGAAAATGTGAGGGTGATGGTCATGATTCTTACTGACATCTTATATCCTGGTATCTAATAACAGCTGACAAAGATGCACCTGCATATGTTCCTTGAATTCTTTAAAAGTTACAGGCTGAAAGCTAGCAAAAATGAAAGACCACCATGCAAGTCATTTTGATGTGCAAGTTCTGTTTACGTGAACTAAGTATTGAAGAAATCATAATAAGACCTACATCTGAAAATGTTATCAGTAGCAACACCACCAGGGTTTCTATCCCTGATGGACCTAGTCATATCAAAGCTCTGGCAAAGAAGAGAAATGAAATAGCATCATGTATTTTTCTTTAGTTGAATTCCTTTGGGTTCTATTCCTACAGTATTTATCAAAACAGCACTTTTCAGCAGCTCCTCTGAGGATAACAACATTCCATTTCAGTTCACAAAGTTGGTGTGATATTGTTGGACCAGACCTGGGGCAGGGGAGGGTGGAGGGGGGGAAACAACCAAGCAAAATCCATCAGCCAGCCAAAAGAGGGGAACGATGTCTTTCGCATTTTGCAGTCAGTGAGTATTTTCTCTAAAATCAGATCAAAATTTTACTTAATAAGTTTCATGGAGTGGGCAATGGCAGAAAGTTAGCACTTGTGTATCATATCAAAACGAGTTATCATAGATACAGCTGCTTCTTTGAACAGTAATTTGAACACTGGGATAAAAATCCAGATGCCATCTATTCTGTCTCTTCTCTGTTAACCTAACTGTGCTACTCTACTTTTTTTTTTAAAGAGTTCTCAATATTTTTGTGAAGTCACAATTCTTGCATATGGACGTATCATATAGTGTCATATCATATAGTGTCATACCCATGAAAATATCATCTCTGCCTTGGGATTTCACCTAAGAAATTCCCCTCTAATTTACAAGTACTATGGATGCTACATAGGAATTTTTGCCATAGCAAGCTGCAAATGAGAAAGGTATCCGTTGCACTAATCCCTGGCTTCAGTACTTGGAACAATAAAGTAGAAATGGGAAGGAGGCTTTTTTTCCTTTTTTTTTTCCCTAAGCAGTTTACCTTTTCAATATTAAATAAATTCATGTTAGCTAGAAATATAGATAAATAAAGTATTGAAAATATTTTAATGAGACCTTCTGTGGATGGGATCATCTCCCTTAACTTTAAATGTCCATATTTGAACTATTCGTTTATATTATCTTGACAGAAAATGGAGAGAAATAGACCTTTCTAAAGTATGATTCATCTTATCTATTTCAGACATCTACCTTAGGATGAGACAAATTGCATTCTAGAGATACCCATTTTTCTCCATTGACTACAAATAGTATCTAGATTATTAACCCAGAGATAGGCCTCTGTAACATCTAAACTTCTAATGCAGAAAAAAATCATACTTCTGAAGTTAGAGGAGATGAATCCTAGCCCATAGTTCAGTTCTAGAAATATTCTTGCCAGCTCAGTTTAAGAAAAATACAACTGCTGGGTGCAATGCATCTCTTTTAAGACAAACATAGCACCACTGATGCCTTTTTACTCTCCCTTTATCCATGTAGCTGTCAACAACAGGTAACAAGTTTGCACTTACGGGTAATGTTTGTAATTCAGATACATCACCAAATCTGTGCCAAGACTGAAAAGTAATTTAGGGTCATATCAGACATTTTAACATGGAACACTCTTAGACTGAAGTTTACATCCCAAATGTCAATACACATGACAATGTGAATGTAATCGTTTCTTGTGACTTCTGCCATTTTAGTATATCTGAGCTGAATAATAATATCTAAAGTGGAGAAAATGCCACTGAGGAGATAAATTAAAATCCCTTTTAGGAACAAACTACATCACAGACCAAAAGAGTTAGGATCAGATGCATGGATTCAAACCCTAACATGAGAATTCTAGAAGATTCAGGACTGGAGATCTGCCCTTGATCATGCCGCTTACTGGCATGAACAGATTGGAATTTTATCAGACACTGCATGTGCCAAGTTGATTATGAGAGACTGAGAAGGAAGCACAGAAAGACACTTCCTATTACAGCCTTAACATTGTATGTACTGTTTTGGAATGGTCAGATGTCTCTTCATAGGGAAAATGCTGCATGTTTGGAAAAAGTGACATCTCAGCAAACTACATATGGGAAACAACTTAAGGTCTTAACAATAAAATACCAAATTGAGACACAGCACAGTCAATTAGTCACTGAGAAAAAAAATTGCTCTATGAGCAATGATTTAAGCTAGTAATTCTTGAAAACTTAAAATGCCTGCCTTGATATACAATAGGATATTGCTAACTGCAGTCTGTTCATATTCTGTAGATTATTTCAGTAAACCGAGAGACAATAACTTTGTGTTCTGGAAGCTGAGAATGAAAACCAAATACACATGTTCAAGCCATTTGCTGAATGCTGTTTTTCAGGAGAGAGGTTGAGCGTATAGATTCGAGGGGTGAATATGCCATTGAAATAAGCACATTGATGTAGTCTCCAGTTTACAGTGCAGCTGACAGGAGCCACTGTTACATTTTTCCTAAACACAAAAAGGTGCATTGTGGTCAAAGGGAACTTCACTTAGACTGAGAAAAATGGTAAATTTGTAGCCAAGATCCTTTTGCAGGCACCAGGATGACACTGGAAGAGGCTGAGTGAGGAAAGGTTGCCTTGCTACCTGGGTGCCTTGAAAGATAGCTGCTCATATGACAAGTGCTCAGAGCCTGCAGGGACTATGGGTGAGCACGCAAACAACCCTTTAGAAAAGGTAATGTATTTCCATGTCTGTGATTTCTGAGGTAGCCATGCAGCACCACTGCAAGCAGGAGACAGGAGTATGGCTCCACTCAGTGCTCCTTGCTACTTAAAGTGTTTTTCTTCCCTGGAGTTTTTAATCTCTCCTTTTCGTTTGCTAGTTTACAATGATGTTAGATACCATACCTTAAGTCTATTATGTCAGTGCTCCAGAGAGCAAACACAGAAATGCATGAAAGAAGAGGTATTTCATGTGCCAGTGGAATTTTGCTTCTACTGAAGAAGTGCAGTGGCTAGGAGACCTTTCTGGGTTGGAAACCTGCCACGGAAAAAATTGCTACAAACCTTTCTGTCGGGAAAGAATGCAGGGATTTTGTTCTGTGACATTCAGCATCTTAAATTAAATGCAAAATGGCAGTTGCCTGTGCTGCGGAGTACTGGTAACTGAGGCACACAGGAAACAAATCAGTAAACAGCTGAAGGACAGACTCTCTTTCTTCCTATGTAACTATATGCACTACAATTATTTGTTATGGTTGATTCAATATAATTAGCATAACACTTAGATACCATTCTTAAAAATGTTAGTGAACAGAAATTCTGTGGCTTGCTTTTTAATAAAAGAAACATTCTATGAACTTGTTTCTTGGACATATTTTAATAGTGTTAAGCTGCGTTCACAAAAAGGTTACTTAGAAGCCTCATGCTTCTAATTGTTGTGTATATGTATGTGCAGTAATCGTACAGAGAAATGCAACTGGGCTGTTATGCATTCATAAACTGAGCCCAAGTGAAAGGCGCCTTCCTCATTAAAGCCTCAGTTATCAGCCACCCAACTATCCACAGAATGATACAGGGTCAAGGCTAATGGGGATGGTTTGTGGTTTTTACTTTGAGATACACACAATGCCTCCAAAGGAAGCAAAAGACCCAAAGGAAGAGTCTAGATCTATAGAAGACAAAGAAGAGGCAGAGATGCTAAGACTCAACTACAGAAAATTCGTGAATTATTAAGATAACCTAGAGACGTCCTACCTTATCAAGAAACCCACGTACCATATGTCGTGACAGGAGTCCACAGACATGTTCTATGTGCTACGGCCGTAGACCCTTGGAGTGCTAGGGCAGGGGCACAACCAAAGTACGCACAGAGGTGTACTGTGGAGATAGAGTCCCTCTGTTGTCCTGAGGATGTGTCCTGGCACCAGGGAGCATCTGATCTGTTGCTGCAGTATGGGAATTGTCTCTTGACTTCTTGTCAGGTTGCATCATTCCAGAACGACAGCGGTTAGTCGATGTGAGTGTTACTCATTCTGGTGTGTTTTGCTAGGGTCAGTGTCAGACTGTATCATCACAGCAAGTTGAATTGGTGTTTGCAGAACAGTCTAGAGAGAGCTGGACAGTTCTTATTACCTAGATTTGTTGTTTAAGACCTCTGGCATGTTCAAATAAGCATCAAGGACTCGGACTCTCAAGTAATATTTCACATTTTTCTTTTTACTCTAAGGCATAGAATCATTGTTTAGAAAGGAAAGCTGAGGGTTTGATGGCATCATGTATGTCCAGAATTGGAGATGAGTAATCCATTTTTGCATGTATTGGGAACAGGTAGAAAGTGACTAAATTCATGAAACAAAAGGTAGAAATGTCCTTTTTCTAGTCCAGTAATACAAGTGCATCAATTTTATAGTTATGTGATAGATGATTATGACATGCCTTAGGCTTTAATTCAGATCTCTCCTCAGAAGAGGGTAGACTTCAATTTGGATCCAATTTCCAGTAGATCATACTTGAAAATCATGACCCTTTTGCACACTCTCTTCCCTCTATCTGTTAATCTGTGACCACGAAGTGCAATAGCGTCAACAGAGAGATGAAGGCAACCTCACTTGAGAATACTTCGGTAGTTAGCTTGCTATCTTTGGGAATGCAAGGTTTGGGTTCTTCCTTCCCTGTATGTGGTTGAGTAAGTCTGACCTAAGAGATTTGCGAGCTCCAGGTCTAAGCAGTCTTAGGTGCTTCAGAACTGGGCACGATCTAAGACTGCTGCCATATACAGCTTCATAAACAAGGCTGATGCCAGCTCTGAGATTTGGTAGGATACTGGAGATGCTTTTGGCATTCAATGGTTTTTCATACGCATGCAGTGGCTGCATTGCTCTGGACATTTTGCTACAGGACCAAGAAGCAGATAGGTCATTTTGCTTGATGTTGCACATGTAGCCTCAGGCAGGCCTGCAGGCTTACTCTATAAGCAGGGGAAGTTATCTGTAGAATGGAAATAAGAATTTAAACTGTTGTGATTTTGCTGTTTCTAGGCTTGAACACCTTTCTTTTTTTTCCTGTAGCTTGTTCAGATGTCATATAAATACAGAAAATCTGTGTTTACGGACTATAGTCGACTCCAGGGGATTATCACCAATAGGAGACACCTACCTTCAAACGCCACAACTGACTCTCTAAATGTCTGCCTCCCTCCTCTTTCATTAGAAGGAGCTTGCAAATCTAACAGAGCTATTTTTACAGAGCTAACTTACGTAAGGCAAATTCTGCACTCGTTGCCTAAAACCTGGATTGAGGGGCCTAAAATGGCAGTTGGTGCTCATGTCCTGAATGACTTATCTAAAATCGTAGAAGAAATTCATGGAAGAGATGTTCACAGTAGAAAGAAGAGTTTATTAGAACTAATCTAGAGACTTAACCAGACTGCCATTCTACTGAAATATAACAGTACGTGGTTTTTATAAAAGCTCACAGATTTGCCTGGAGATGCCATCATCCTTAAAAGCGTAATTCCTTATAGCATTGTTATTAGTTTACTAAGCTTTTAATTGAATTATTATGTCAGTGAATTCTGTGGATTAAAATTAACACCTATCTATTGAAAACCTTGAAAAAATAAACCTATAGTTTTTTAATGTGTTATATTTAAAGCACTTGCAATTTCCTCTTGTCATTTCTAGCCAACAGTAGTGACGTTTCACTGATATGTTTAACAGTGCTTGGTAACCTCCTTTAAAGTCAAACAAAGCAAGAATTAAGTTGTCATAGCTAAGAGACTAATCAAAGAATTGCACAAGAGAAGATAAAACTTTTTTGATGTATTGATTTTTTTTCATTATTTGTACTGTTTGCTCGTGTCTTCGATTGGATTTATCCTGAAACTGAATCCTGAAGCCTTTAGGGGAGAGGGCTTATAAAATAAACAATGACTTAGCAATGTAACGTTACTGACCAACTAGTTGTAGAAGTTTACAGAAGATTAAGATCCCATAAACCGTTTAAGCCTTTGAGTAGACAGGGGGCTTTTCTCGTCATTTTCTTGTCCTCCTAAGAGCCTCTTAGCACCAGTATTGTAAAGCATCCAAACCTGGCTAAACTCAGCCTTGCATTGAAACCTTGGTTTGACTGCTTTATTTTTACTGTTTCTAGTGACAGATTTTTTTGTATTTGTAAAACGTTTTAACAATGGCAAAAAATCTGGCCCTGCTACATACCTCCTTTTAAAAACAGTGCTTCTGCTATTTTCTAGATTTCATAGAGCTTTTCAACAGAAGCCCTACAGCACGCACTCAAAATAGAGTTTCCTGATTTTTGTTCTCTCTCAGGTTATGTGTTATCTGAAATTAATTAACTTACAAATATGCCGTGCTATCAAAAATTTTTATAGGATCCCTCTTGCACATTTGAGTGCTGTAATAATTCTGTTTCAGAGTGTTTGGGCATCACAAACTTATTACACAAGGGGCAATTTTATTTTTACTGGTACAGTAGCTTGTGCCTGAAGACCACCCTTAGAGAGGCCCCAAGTGGCTTTACACTCCAGTGGGCTCATTGTAAAAGTAACATAATAGCATGAAACATGGGGCCGGGGGTGGACAGGGGGGAGGAAATGGTACGCAACTCTAGCAGTAAGTTTGGCAGTAATGAAAAATTCAAACAGCCTGATACAAAATCAAAACGCAACCTGACTTTTCCTGAATTTGAAAATAAAGAAAGAAGGAACGAAAGCAGGGCAGAGAAGGGAAGAAAAGAAAATGTTTTGACCGAAACATAATTACCTTCTATTTCCGTAGATCACATGACCAGGTTTTCTCTGGTATGCTCTTTTCTGTAGATTTTAAACCTCAGTGGGTGGTTAGGTTTATTTTAAAAAAAAAAAAAAAAAAGCACTCACACAAAAGAATGGTATCCATGTGCCAACCCAGCTGTACCACAGTAGTTTCAGAGACAGGAATCCCTCTTCCTCCTCCAGCACCTATCCCATATGCTCTCCACCTTCCCCTCTCTGCTTTTGATCATCCTTCAAATGCTGCAAGGCTCAATAGGGCACACAGCTTTATGGCACCCCCATACTGACCTATGCATTCAACTGTTTCACACCATTTCTACCTTCGTGTATACGCTTAGTTTGCTTCTCAGAACCCAGTACCCAAAATGGTTTTCTGTTTATTCTTTAAGACTGGGAGTATGTCTCTGAATCTAGTTTCTTTAGATAAGGCAGTTGTAAATACCCTTGCTTTTTATACCTTTTGTGACACTAAAATTGAATGAAATGTGAGCTTTGAACGATGCAGTCATTGTGAGGCTCTTTGTCAGCTGTACTAGTTTCCATTCTCATCAGTCTGGCAATCTTTAGACTTTTCCCTTGATTTATTAGCCTTGCCATATTCTTAGCTATATTTTCTGAGCAAAATCAGGACTTTTCTATTCCAGCAGGATATAGTTGCTGCTCTGATTTACTTCTTGAATTATTTTTTTGACTTCTCATCTGACTGGTGGAAGAACTTCTCGTTCTTCCCCTGTCTCAAGTTCTTATTACACATAAATAAGGTTACTCGAGAAGGCAATCATTGTATATGGTATTTCTGAATCATTCCTTATGTTCCACATAGGTGTTGTCATGAGACTACGATCCCTTTTATGCGGTTCGAATTACCGCTTATTTGGTTACCAATTAATTTCACTTTTTTTTTATTTGGCATCTTGCTGTTTGAGGGATAGATTTTAACTTTGCAGGGGAAAGCATTTGAATCATTTTGGGTGCACTTCAGGCTGGTTTTTCTCCTTTGTATCTGAAGTGCAGTCACAATATGCTACTGAACTACATTAATAACAAAATTGTGGGTTCACTGTGGACAGGTATAAGGTTAGTACTTGAAATACACATCAAAGAATGCGGAGTGAAATGAAAATTATTTTTCCAGATGTGCTGGAAAGGGCAGCTGACTTACTAGTTGAAAGGTGTCTACTTTATAACTTCTGGATTTGGTTGTACCATGTAGTAGCACAGCTGTCATGCCATCCAACAGAGGGCAGAGGGCGTATAACCATATTTTCTTTGTGATATTATAATACATGGTTTATATGACCAGAAGAAAAATGTCATTGGTTATCCTTACTTCAGGAAAAAGGGAGAGATCAGGGAAATGACATTAGTACTGAGTTCTCAGGCAAACCACTATTTATTTCCAAGATACCTCACAGGTGATATCACTGTTGTACACATGATATCTTCCCAGAATTTTTAATAATATGCTTAAAAAAAACCAAAAAATCAATATTGATTCTAAAAGCAAAAAGAAGTAATGTAAAGGAGGTCAAATAACTACACTCTTGGGTGGGAAAGTTGCACTGAGAATGGTTTGAAATGACTCTCTGTGAAGAATCGAATATTTTAAAGATACTTCAGGAATATTTAATGGAAGAATTTCGTTCTTTAGTGGTGTTTTTAAGCTTTAACGGAACCTAGCTTAAAATTCTAAATGTCAGGTTTCTCAGGAATGGCTGTAGAATAGCTGCAGAAGACTACAATAAACTGCCATAGCAAGTAATTATTTTATTCTTTTTCCCAAATGTTCTTTCTTTTTGTCTGTAATGAAACAATTCTACGTTAGAGATCTAGTAGATATCGAGAAAAACTCCAAAAGGTGTTATTTTTCTGTAGAGGACAGAGAGAGGTTAGAATGCAAGAAGAAATAAATAAACACCCCAGTCTTGCACAAACCTCTTCAATTCAAAAGAAACAAGGTATCACAACAGGCAAAACACAAAACTGTATGGTGTGTTATTAATGCAGCCTCCCAGCTTTGAAATCTTACAGGGTGGTGTATTATCGGGGGGAGAAGAGGGCTGAGTGCGAGACAGTTTCTGTTCAGCTAAGAAAAGACTTTGGCATATCATAGGAAGCAGCGGTTTTCATAATGGCGATCTTGAGCAAATCTGCCAAGCTTCGGGGAAGGCCACGGCACACAAGTGGACTGTTCCCAGCGCTGTCCTTTTTACTATTTATATCTTATCTTCTTCTAATGAAATGGTCATTCTGCGGCTCTTCTCGTATCTGATAGAAACCAAGGGTCTTTCCCCAGTATCATACTTCTGATCTCCTTCCGAGTGCTGTGATTCTGTTTCTTTTGGAGTTCTTTCATGAAGGTCAATAACATCTTAAAGTGATTCGAGATCCAAGTATCATTAATGAGATTTTTTTTCCCTTGCAAATATAAATTTGCTTTGACAGTGAGTTGCTCTAGGTACAGTTGTGTTCTTTATTGGATTCTTTATCTCACAGACTATTGAGCCAGTGGTCAAAGTGCTCGGTCATGGTTTCCCAGCTTGAAAAGCAGACAGCGTGAGTGGGAACATATATGGTTGCCTGGGGTAGCAGAACTCAAAATACAGCTATGCTGAAAAGCAAAGATTTTGTCAGTCTCCTCTGACAGAACCTGCTGCAGTAGTTTAAAACATGGCCCTTCCAGGGCAACCACCATTGAATGGGATGCTTCCTCCTTGGCTACTTGGACTACTAATGTGACAGCCTCCAGTAGAAGGGCACAGTGACCGCGGGAGCTGGTGATACGTTAAGACTCAATGAATGATGTTTATCAGAGTCTACAGAGCCATTTCTTAGGAAGGCAGCAGCTTTTTATCTGTCTTCGGCAGTGAAATTTGAGTATGACATTTAGTCTGTCTCAGTTTATAGCATTCCTATGTCTTTTCCAATAAAGAAAGGTATTTTCTTACTACTCACCTCAGCGAGTTGAGAGCATTGGCCTAGCTTCTGCTGCAAACCCTTTCCACAGACTCTAATGCACTTGAGTTACTTCTGTGTAACTTTTTTTTTTTTAAATAAGCTCCAACAGGATTTAGGAAATTTAAGCACTGCACAAACTTTTCATTGATATATTCCTGTCATTTCCATCCTCCCTTACTGGGTATGCCTGTTGTCAAAAATCTTGTTGCATATTTGCTATTTTTTTGCTAAAGTCTGCCACCTCTATTCACAGTGTTCTATCTACATCAGGTTTTATCAATATCAATAAAAACCCTTGTATGTGCTGCTCAACATGAAACAATCAGAATCTGGCCTCTCATTTAAAATCTCCATGGTGGCGGGGATCTGCAATTTTTTTTCCCTTTCTCTGCGGTATTATAGAATGTATTAATATCTTCTCTTTCTGGCATTTAGAAGGGGCAGAGCTGTTTCATAGTCACTATTTTAACCAGTTTACATTTGAAGTCCTGTTTTTAGTTTCCCTATAATTTAGGCTTGGATGATTGTTTTGGCTTGAAAATCATCAAGTGAATTTCAAATGCAAACTGCTATATGACAATTAGCTTAGAAAGAGAGGTTATCTCAATTTGCATGGTAATTAACAGTTCTCTTCCAAGACATGTCAAAACAATCAGAAGAGTTTAATGAGATTTTATGTGAACCAACTGCTGGATGTTCTCTTTTATTTTAAAATAATCTTGGTGGCAGTGGTTTATTATTATTAATTTGAAACAATATTATTGAAGGTCTGATAGAAGAAACATACTGCAGAAAATTATCTGAAGTCAACATGAGAAGCATCAGTGAAATAGTCTGTGTGAATGAATATTAAATGATATTTTTATGACAAGACACTGGACAGTGAGTTACTTGACTGGGATTGAGATAAATATAGGATTGATAAACTGGGATTGAGTGTTACATAGGAGATGCATTGCCCTCATAGGACACTGCAGTGCAAAATCCCACCTTCTTTGTATTCAAAGACTCCAAGTTTTCCACAAGCTCAGGCAAAAATGACTGCTTGGGCTTTTCACCAAACTCCTGACAAGAAGCGGTGACAACTTAGCTCTGGATTGCAAAAGTATTTGAAACAGACTATCCTCAGAGAGAAGAAAAAAATGCAAAGCTTTTACCAGCTTGTGAAATACCTTTAGTGCAATTGAACTATAGACCAAAATCTGAGATTGCCTCAGTGGTGCCTCAGTAGCCTTAGAAGAGAGATAAGATTTTGCTGAAGTGTGCTTATGGTAATGACACTTTGCATACCAGACCTTGCTCTGCTCTTGCAATGTCGTGTTTTATAGTATTGACATAGAGCCACCTTTTCCTTGGGAGGGTCCTTTTTTGTTGTTTTTCTGTGTCTTCTAATTTTATTTATACCTCAGGTAATGAGATGTGACTGTTAACAGTGTTTGAGTAAATTCTTCAGAGGAGGAGACTATGATGTCTGACTTAAACAGAGATGAAAGAAACAAAGGGTATCATAGGTAGTCAAAGGCAAAAAGTTTACAATTGCCTTCCCATGGCATGCAGTAAGTGTCAGCACAAAAGCATAAGAATTAGTAAGATATTGCCAAGCTGCAAATGAGAAACACCACCAATCTTATTGATATACACTTGTTTTTCTTAGCAAATGATGAATGTATTGCTTGGCTTTCAGAACATCTGCAATAAAGTGGCAGAGGTAGGGCTGTCTGGTTCTTTTTTCCACACTGCTGCTCTAGTTCTTCCCAAGTAATAAAATGTTGTCTAATAAATCCACCTGAGTTTTGAATGAGATATTACCATAGTTCAGGATTCAATTGCTTTGTGTGTGTATGAGTGTGTGTGTGGTGCGTGAATGTGGTGGGTTGACCCTGGCCAGGTGCCTGGTGCCCACCAAAGCCGCTCTATCACTCCCTCTCCTTGACTGGACAGGGGAGAGAAAATAAGACAAAAGCATTGTAGGTCGAGATAAGGACAGTTTAATAAAGCAAAAGCAAAGGTCGCGTGCGACAGCAAATTAAAACAAAAGGTTTCTATTCTCTACTTCCCATCAGCAGGCGATGTCTGGCCACTCCCTGGGAAGCAGGGCTCCAGCGCTCGTAGCGGTTTCTCCGGAAGACAGACATAACTGACGAATGTGCCGCCCTCCTTCTTCCTCTACTTAGCTTTTATAGCTGAGCTGACGTCATATGGTATGGAATATCCCACTGGTCAGTTTGGGTCAGCTGTTCTGGCTATGTCCCCTCCCAAGATCTTGCCCA
>JAVKLA010000074.1:17128368-17138682 GCA_034782735.1 Sagittarius serpentarius | reverse complement strand
TGCTTTCCTGCAGTGCCAGGGTATGGATTTCCAGGCATAGGGTTATCTTTTCAAATTCTGAATTGTTTCAGCTTAGAATACTGTCCTCATTTTGGCTGGGATAGCATTAATTGTCTTCCTAGTAGCTGGTATAGTGCTGTGTTTTGGATTCAGTATGAGAAGAATGTTGATAACACCCTGATGATTTCACTAAAAAACTAAAAAACACTGAAAAATCTTGTTCCCTGAGCAGTGCTAATGAGGCTTTCTTCTTTAAGGATTTGCTTCCTTTGTCCCTTAATAGTTCAGTAAGTTCCATTGCTGTTCTCCACCCCTTCTCTTGCAGGGACTCATAGGAGTTCTTGTGACTAGCAAGCTACCTACGTGTTGGTTTTCCAGTCTTTGCATTTGTGATGTAGAACAAGTTATGTGGTCGGCTGGCTGCTCCCAAACAATCTGTATAGTGGTTGTGTGTCTTCTGGGACACTAATTCAAGACTTTCTCTTCTGCTTTTTTGTTGATCTTTCATAAAACTTTTAGGAACTTATCAGTGAGAATTCTTTCAACTTTGGCTGAAACTGGCCAACAAACTTAGAGTTTTTGGTAGAAATGATAGACAGTGTGATCCCACAGGACGTCTTCTCACAAGAAACCTAACCGCCATTTTATTCATTCACTTCCTCTATTAAGTGCAAGTCACCTTATTGTTGGACTGCCTCAATCACTTAAAATCAATAGTATTGATATCAGGGATATTGTAAAACCTTACACATTGCTTATGAATGAAAAGGACAAGTTTACTCATGTTTCTTTAATCTGTACTTTCATATTTCTAGCTTTGATATTCATCTTTTTGTTTGGAGGTTTCTTAAACTATATTCTGAAACAAACGTAGTCACATTTTGTTTGTATTCACCTGAAACGCTATTGGAAAGTTAATTTATGTTGCTGTATTCTTTGACAGAAATACACCTCTTCCTCTGTCCTCTTACTACCTGTTTCCTCTGTTTCATGAAATGTAAACTGTACCTTTTCTTTCAAAAACTCTTTTCAGTCCTCTCTACCCTGGAAATCTTCTCATTCATCCCAAAGGCCAGGTCTGACCCATCATGATGTCAACTTCTTGTTAAATTTAAAGAGGTGTTTATGTCTTTTATACTACATTTTGCTTGGGAGGAGCTCCCCTCAAACTTTCACAAAGCTGCACTATTACCAGCCTCTGAATTACTTTTTTCTTCTCCGTGGTGTTTATGCAAAATTTGACAGCAGGGTGCTACTATAAGGGCAGTCAGGCTGGTCAGCTTTACTTTCCATGTTTCCTTGTACTCTCCCATCTATTCTATGTCCATATGTTTTCTTTATCTTTTATTTAATCTGTAAGGTACTTGTGTCAGAGACCATCTTTTCTCTTTCTGTGTAACATCTGTCCTGGTGATTTCACAGTCTCTGCCAAGGGAACTTGGGTATTGTAGTAAGGTTAATATTTCTGTAAATAAGTGACTATTGGGAAGCTTAAGATACATATAAACCTACAATGTGTAGCAGCAAAGCTTTATTAATAAAAGTGCTTTCCATCAGGTTTAATTAAAATTTTCTAGAAATTTCCAGTTCACACTTTATCTGGTATTCGTTTTGGCCTGTGCTCTGCTGCTTTCACTAGGACATGTCTTCAAATGGAGCCATGTTTTGGGTTAGTGTGAGAAGAATGTTGATAACACCCTGATGTTTTCAGTTGTTGCCAAGTCGTGTTTAGACTCAGTCGAGGACTTTTCAGCTTCTCCTGTCCAGCCAGCACAAAGGCTGGAGGGGCACAAGGAAGTTGGGAAGGGACACAGCCAGGACAGCTGACCCGAACTGGCCACAGGGGTATTCCATACCATGGGACATCATGCCCAGTATATGGGGGAGTTGGCCTGGGAGGATCACTGCTCAGGAACTAACTGGGCATTGGTCAGCGAGTGGTGAGCAATTGCACTGTGCATCACTTGTTTTGTGTATTCCAATCCTTTTACTATTATTGTCACTTTATTGTCATTATTAATGTCATTGCTAGTTTCTTCCTTTCTATTCTACTAAACTGTTCTTAACCCAGGAGTTTTACCTTTTTTTACAATTCTCCCCCCCACCCCACTGGGGCGGGGGGAAGTGAGTGAGCGGCTGCGTGGTGCTGAGTGGCTGGCTGGGGTTAAACCATGACAAGTCATTATTGTGGGATCAGAAATGTTGCATCCATTATAACAGATCAGCAAAACTGGCCTCAGACTCCACATGTGTACCGCAAAATAACACTTATAAAAGGTATTTTTTTAAAAAGTTGCTTTGTTCTGTGTTTTTTTTTAATGATTGACATCAGCATTTCGACACAGTCCATGGACTGTGTGATGTAGGGTGGTTCCTTAAAACTGCTCTGTTGGTAGCTGCCAACCATCGTGCCAGTAGAGCTGTGGAGTGTAAGGGGCAACACAAGGAAACCCAAGCCCAGGTTTCCTCTATCCTGGCCTTATGCTGACCTGCTCTGCTAGCCTCCCAATAACTGTTATCAGCACAGTGCAAAAGACAGCAAACTCAAGGGTCTGGGTTACCGTTCACTGTCAGATTTTTTGTCAGAAACTACTAAGGCTTGCAAGTAAGCAGATTCTTTATATGAAACAGGTGACTCCTTTAATTTCTTCATTCTTCTTAGTATTTCGAGTGTCTAAGGAGAGCTTTGGTGGTAAGATACATTTGAAATGTCTATTTCTTTACAAGACACGGTTGCAAGAGCTGAGATTTGATTGCTTGCTTGTCTAAGTTTTTTGTATTCTAAAAATCTGAAGAGTACTGTGTGCTATAGTCACAAAATTAATCTACAGACTACCAAGGTACCCCCCGCTGCACAAGATCCTCATGAAGACCCAGCACTAGAAAGGGGTTTGAGTGCTACAATAAATTGTGAAAGTAAAGCTAGAAAGAGGTTGCTCATGTCCCTAGACACAAAAATATCTTAATCTTTCATATATACTTTGCAGAAATGTATTTCGTATTATACTCTGAAAACTATAGTAAGCTAAGTGATAGTATAAAGACATTAGTTTTACTTAAGTTCTCTGAAACTGCTGAAGAACTGCACTACTGCTGAAAACAGCAGTAGCAGGCTGTGACATTAAAAATTAAGGTCTTGCAAGTATTTGTTTAATATGAGTAGCAATCTTGGACAGGGATGAATGAGAGTACTGCTATTGACATAAGTCACTAGACCCAGCACTTCGTTCTCTACAGACATTTAGATGTTCTATGAGCTTTATTTAATGCTTCATGTTACAGGACTCCCAGCTTCTTCACAGAGATCCAAACAGCCACAGGCTTCCAGAGCTTTTAGTTCCACAGGCTTTGAGTTCAGTAGGTGCAAACAAAATAGTAGCAGAAGAGCTTGTCAAGCCCTTTAAGAAGCTGAAGTGCAAGCTGAAGTGCATGGAGGTGCACAGTAAGATTTTTGAAGATTGCTTGCCCAGTTAGGTGTCCTTTCTTGAGAGGCTGAAATACCTGGGAATATTAGGCAGCCTGACTAGAGCAGAAGGACCAGCTCCTACGGACAGGATAAATGAAAATAAACCACAACAGAAACTATTTTCATCCAGTCTGTCTAACAGTGAGAAAAAGACAATACTCGTGCAATTTTCTCATGCAAACTCCCTTGAGGTTTCATCTTTTATTTTATTTTGTGAGAAACTTTTGGTTTTATCCCCATTTGCTCATTTCTACTCACATTAAGCCTTTGGATTCCCATTGAGTTTTCCAGCATTCACACAAATTGGGTAAAAATTATTCTTATTTTTTTCAAAAGGTGGGATGAACAGCATGTGGCTACTTCTTTTATTTAATTTTACTGATCTATTATTGCAAAAGATTATTTTTCACCATTAGTTTTTAGCAGAATAGAAGGCTCAAGATCCAAACATGTAGAAACTCTGCCAACTTTAAAAATCAAACACAGTTTCAGCACCAGAACTTGAAAATTATCCTTACTATAATCCTAAAATTTTGGTGGACTGTTCCCATAAGCATACCTAGGAGTTTTCAAATTTTAACCATAAACTCTGCTGTTATGGGGGAAAAAATCCCAAACTCTTCTTAATATTAACTTCTCAATCACAAAACTAGCAGGCTCCCACAGGGTGTTTACAAGACTTACTCAAACTTCCTGTAGCAAAACAAAACCCTATCATTTGATCTACAGATTTTTGTAAGTAGAAAAGTTCAAACTAAGTTCGCTTTAAGATTTGTTGATGTTCACAAACCTCTTTTGCAGACTAAGCCTACACTTAAGCAAACCTGACTCTGAATTTCTTCCTCCAAAACATAATTTCATACATAGTAAGTAAGAATTCAGTCTGCATCCAAGCTGATCACTAGGCACAGAATAGAGATGCTGATGTTATACTGTGGTTTTGTGAAAGTACCAGACCACAAACAGTGAAAGCAGCAAATAGAGCTTTAGAGATTATTCAAAAAGGAATACATAAGGGAAAGAATTATTATGCCACTGCATAAATTCATCATTCAACTACATTTTGAATGCTTCCATTTCTGTTATATTATGTCTGAGATGTGAGAACAAGAATTGAGGAAAGTGCAGAGAAGGGTATCAGGGATGATCAAAGTTAAAGAATAATAGCTGTATAAGGAATAACTAAATAGACACGGACTCTTCAGCCTGGGAAAGAGATGAGTGAGGAGGGATAGAATAAAAGTCTATAGAATCATGAGTAGAATGAAAAGAGAATAAGGAATGATTATTTCCTCTGTTTTCCAGTAGAAGGGCTAGGGGTCATGAAAAGAAATAAGCAAGCTGGAAAAAATAAAAGGAGATGCTGCTTCACACAGCTCCTCAGCTTGTAGTATATGCTCAGACTTTATGTAGGCTCAAAAAGGATCTGGACAAATTTAAGGGTTAGTCAAAAGAAAGATTTGTAACTCAGAAAACCCTGAGTCATAGCTGCTAGCTGTGGAGATATACACAGACCATCTGCTTTATTGTCTGCACTCAGAGATGACATTCTTGCCAAGGCAAAATTTTGGTCTCACTCAGTAGGGTTACTTAAACATATATTTACACTCTGTGTGTGTGTACATGCAAAAGATGGACTTTAAGTGCATAAATGCATTTTGCCACTTTTTTTAATGTATCCCAGAATGTTCTCCAGTTTAGTAGATTTTTATGAAAAAAAAAAAAACGAACAAATGAAACAATAGAAATGCATTTTTATGTTGCACATTACCATATCCCTTAAAATACTGAAATCAATAAATCATTTATGGTAAATAACATATTTCTAAAAGCAGTGGTTTATTTGACTTAGATTTTTTAGACTGTGAAATAGTTGAATTTTCTCTCTCTCTAAAAAAAAAAATAGACAATATGACATAGTAATAGAAAAACATTTTACTGATTTTAACAGCTTATCTCTCAAGTTGTCTATCCCTAAAGTAGTTAAAGATCCTTATGGGATTGCTGACTCGTATTTGTTATCTTTGTCTAAAAACACTACCATCACACACACACATGCGCTCCCCCAGGATCACTGCAAGACATATCGCATTTCCCAATATAACCAGATATAACTCTCAACAATTGTTTCATTTAAAATGCGTTCCTTCTATGTGTATTCTTTAGATTTTCCCTTTAACTTTGGGCCAGATGGTGCCAGCGGGAGCTCGTAATGTGAACCTGTTCTCACAAATAAGGAACTTTTGAAGACATTGCCCCTCAGTGAACTGCAGTAATATCAAAGGTTATTGATGCTTTTTTTAACAGAGGCAAGGGTTGGTTTGCTAGTATTGAAAAGGGTGAGAACACAGATTTCTTCTTTTTTCCAGGTCTGAACATAAAGATGGTAGTGATTATCACCAGCCTCTGCATAGAACGTCAGAGCAGTGCAAGGCTTATTGTATATGACACAGACCCCCATGAGTATTGACACCATTTCATTTAACTTCTCTCATTTAAGCTGTTTTTTACACATTGGAAGCCTCAATGTATAAAATAGGTAGTACAAAAGCACGTAATTTCAGCAGATAAATGGAATTCAACTTTTTTGCCTGATTTCTTCTAGCCATTTTGACTTGCATAGTTATACTAGCAAAGGAAGCTGGTATTTGAAACTGTGGAAATTAATAATTGTTTTCAATAGGTGCAATAGTTACTGCTTCAGACAAGTGTATCATAATTAAAGATGAGTTCCAGCACCCTTGCACACTGAACAAAAGGAGCTTCACACACTGTGGTACATAGTGGGGAAACTAGAACTATGGTGGTTATCCCAAAGAAAGACTTCTCAGTGACCAAATACAACAAACTTAGTAAGTTTCACTTTATTGTAAGTCAAGGATACCCTATCTGGTGGAATTGAAAATGAAATTCTAGCTCTGTGAGAGACCTGATAATTTGATGTTTTATTTTTTTTCACGAGGAAAATCTAAGTTCAAAACTTTCCAGAGAACAAACATTTTCATGAAAGGTCGATTCAGTAGTGAAGGCATTTTTCATTTTGAATGGACTCAGACTTATTTTGCATGCACCTAAGTCAGTATTGTGGCTTACAGAAAAAGCAACATAGCTGTCTCATACTTTAAAAACTGGACTTCTCAATTGCCAGGGAAATGTACTTCAGCTGGGAGTATTCCTCTGTGGATAAACTTGCTGTGATACATCATAAGAAATATAGTCTAGCCAAGCTGAAGGAGTGTGAAGTACCCATACTGTACTACTTTAATGAGTCTCTAAAACTGCTTAGGAAAAAGCAAAATGCATTCAAAGCATCCAGACTGAAATCTGTTGAGGTGGATAGACCTAGTTAGAGAACACAAGTTTCACAACAGAAAGGGATTAAACAATATACTTTCCCACAGACTTTTTGATTTGCAAAACCTGTGTTTTGTTTAAAAATGTCTTTGATAAATATAGGGAGCTTAATCAAGGTTGTATTTCAAATAGCAATGAGTATGAGCCAGGGCCACTCACAGACCAATTTTCCAACCTTTACTTATGTTCAGTAACTCCCAAATTGCATGCAGTCCTGTTGATCTCGCTTGTTTTATGATACAAAGCTTCACTTTCCACATGAATGAGCATTGAAGAACTGGATCCCAATTTATTCTGCAATGCAGTTAACATTGAACACAATACTTAGGTACCTAAGATATCCTGTGAAATAATACAAATATTAACTAAATATTTCACTTAGTTTTGAATGTTTTCAGCTGTATCTACTGGCAGAAAACATTTTCCTTGGAGCACAGCCATTTTTTTCTCTGTTGCCTCTGTTTCTTTGTTCTTAAGGCTGGTGTTTATAGAGAAGTAATCTACAGTTACTATTAAAATTTCCTCTTGCCTAAATTTCAGGTTCTTTGGAGGCTTTCCACTTCTTTAATTTCAATATTTTAAAAGCACAGAGTTTTGAGAAAGTTAGGCAGCAAATAAAATAAAAGAAGAGCAGTATTTATGTATTCCTTTCAGTGTTCCGTATGTATGTGTTATCAGTGTCTTTTATTAACACTTTTATTGATTCCTGTGTTTAAAATCACTTATCTTTCCCATGAGTTCATGGAATCATTTCCAAAGTTCTTTCAAATTTTATGCTTTTGGCTGAATTAAAGAATAAGCAAGGCTTAGAAATTCCAGGAAAATATCTGTTTTAAAATACAGTGCACCCTCATCTACACAGTGACCCCAAACCTTTTTGAAATTACAATGTTGGAAATCATATTTGCAGTGGGGTTTTATGCATGTGTAGCTCACAGTGCTGTTGAATCTTATCAAAACACTGACTGGATTTTGATTCAAGTTCCTAGAGAGGTAAGAGAATATTATCCTTACTGAACAAACACTGGCAACTTTTAGAAGAGGAACAGATGGTCCAGTGGTCTACCTAGCGAACCATCCTTTCTCCACATGGTTTTCTTGCTCTGTTAAAGGCTCAAATTCACCGTGTCTCTGCCCCTATTTCTATGTAATAACAGTGAATAAATCATAAAATCTAGCTGTATCAGGGCTTGCATTCTTTCTTCACTAAAGTCTGTTGGCGTAGGAAATTGTCTTCTTTCCATTAAAACTACAATGGAAGCTGCACAAGGGCAACTTTTTAGACTAGACATCATATTACAAAATATTTCAATTTTAATGTGGGATGTATAAAATTTATTTCATCTCTGAAGTTCCCATTCAAATTTAGAGACTTTCCCATATAGTCTTACCTTAACTCTTTCTTCAGTTAGGCATTTCTTTTGAATTCTACTTGAGAAAGAGCATTAGTATAAACATTAGTATTGGTTTCCCAGTTAATATGCATGAGTTTAATTCTGACTGGCTAATAACAAACAATGCCTGAATCTTAGCATGACTCATACTTAATTAAATACAATTTTTCTCATTAGAACCTTGAAAATCTGTCTGGGGCTTAGCTTAGCAAATTTCTTTTACACACCTATATCGCTTAACAAATCAAAAACAGAAGAAGGAAACAGCAGGTGGTTTATGATGACTATAGCATATTTCTGTTTAATGACATGTCTTCTTTTTGTCCCAGAGTTTCAATGTATCTTCCCTTATAGTTCTTAATTCTTTCCTGAGGAGCCACATAAGAAACTTCTTTAGTGCTGGACCAGCAGCAGTCTCCCACTATGACAGATACTTCATTCGATCATTGCTGGGTCATTTAGGCCAGACAGGTACAGCTGTGGAATTAAAACTTTCCAGTTAGTGAGTAATTACATTGGAGAAGAATATTTGATGTCTGGATCCAGACAAAACTATTAATATGTTCCATATATTTTTGCAGTATCATAACAATCTAAGAATTGATTCATTGTTAAAGAATCCCTTATTGATGAAGTCATTTGTTTTCCTTAAACCAGGAAAGAATTACATAAGAACAGTTCCATAAGATACTTGGAAGAACATTTATTTCTCCCTGTTATGCTCACCTTAGATACTATTAAGTTATATATTTTTGTGCATAATCATTTTAACTGAGTATTAACTGCCTCAAAGTATACTGTGTTTTCTCTGACTTGCATTATGTTGAATGACATAACAGGTCATAGCTATTTTCCATATAACCTCAAATGACAAAAATAAACTCCCCACAGCAACACATCAATTATTCTGAAAGAATGACTATATTATTCCTGGCTATTTATAAGTTCTGAGGTATGCAAAAGTTGACTATCAAGGTTAAGGTTGGTAACTTCAGCTGTAACAGAAATTAAAAAAAATTTATTACAAATCATGGGTTCAGTAGACTACATATACAATTTTGAATGCATTAAGAGTATGCCACATAATAAAGTGCTAGCAGCACTGGAAAAACCTTTTACATTATGTTAGTTTATTAAGGTGATAGTCATTTTCACCATGCCTAAATAGCTGGCTTCTGCAGTTAAAGATTACCTGTTGTTTTCTAACTGTGACTGTTTCACACCTGTGTGTGCACATGCATGTGCATGAATATCATCCCCTTTCAAAGCAAGCCCACTTTGGCAAAGTTGTTAGAAACAACATCCAGACTGAATCAAGTTGTTGGATTTTTAAGCATTCTTTTATTCCTAGTTGCTGTTCCACTTATCCTAGCTCAAAGCTGCTCATTACCTTTTTATCTGTTTTTGCATTAATGCCTTGTTCAATAAATAGTTTGGGGAAGATCCAGATGATGTATTCTCAATGAGGAATAAGAATGTGGTGGGTTGACCCTGGCTGGATGCCAGGTGCCCGCCAAAAACACTCTATTACTCCCCTCCTCAGCTGGACATATAATATAACAAAATACATATAATACAATAAAATATAAAAAAAGGCTCGTGGGTCAAGATAAGGACAGGGAGAGATCACTCACTAATTACCGTCACGGGCAAAAGAGACTCAACTTGGGGAAAATTAATTTAATATAATTTATTATGAATCAAATCAGAATAAAATAATAAGAAATAAAACCAAATCTTAAAACACCTTCCCCCACCCCTTTTTTCTTCCTGGGCTCAACTCCACTCCCAAATTCTCTACCTCCTCCCCCGCAGTGGTGCAAGGGGATGGGGAATAGGGGTTGTTGTCAGTTCCTCACACCTTGTCTCTGTCGCTCCTTCCTCCTCAGGAGCAGGGCTCCTCATCCTTCCCCAGCTCCAGCATGGGGTCCCTCTCATGCGAGACAGTTCTCCATTAACTTCTCCAATGTGAGTCCTTCCCACAGGCTGAGTTCTTCACAAACTGCTCCAGCGTGGGTCCTTCCCACGGCAAGCAGTCCCTCAGGCACAGACGGCTCCAGCGCGGGTCCCCCGCGGGGTCACAAGCCCTGACAGCAAACC
>JAVKLA010000074.1:17105247-17122936 GCA_034782735.1 Sagittarius serpentarius | reverse complement strand
CTTTTCTTTTCTTTTCTTTTCTTTTCTTTTCTTTTCTTTTCTTTTCTTTTCTTTTCTTTTCTTTTCTTTTCTTTCTTCTTGTTATTATTACTTACCAAAATTGTTATTGAGAAAGTTCATTCTAACAGCTACCCCTGCTGGCTTGGAAAATGTCTGGGGAGGGAGTGTATAGTCATAACACACGTGGTGTATAATGGCAAAGTGTATCCGAATCTCCTGGACTGGTGCTAACACTGTCAGAGAGGAGAGGATGTAGAAGATGCAGAGTCAAAGATCAAGTGAAGCAATTTCCTGCCTTATATTCAGATATGTTTTCATCAGCTAAAAACTTATTTTGGACCCAAAGTCTTTTGAAAGCAATAAAAAGGCTCTCTGATTACTTCTAGTAAATTTAGGAAGGAATAATTTACTTAACTGACCTGAAATATTCACTAGATTTAATGATGATAATGGAAGTCTTGTGACCCTCAGTTCATGTCCTCTCCATATGCCGATGCTTGCAACTGTAGTACCCCAATGAACTAGTGCTATCTATTCTTAAGTAGAATGAATAATGGCCACCTGATCATCCTTTGATTTTTCAGTTAACCTACCACTCAGTTCTCAAGCTTTTAAGTCAACAAAAATAGTTGTTGCTGACTACCATTTTTGACATGAAGGTCTTCGGAGAATTATAGAATTGTAGAATCATAGAATCATAGAATAGAATCACAGAATCATTCAGTTTGGAAAAGACTCTTAAGATCATCAAGTCCAACCATTAATTTAACACTACCAAGTCCACCACTAAACCATTACAGTGCAGTATTTCCAGTCCTACAAATATGTTTGGAGTGAACCAACTGATGAGTTGTTACTTCATTTCTTGTGGGCTCGGACAAGTATTTCACAATAGTTCCTATTATGCTGGCTAAATGTCTTTTATATAAAAATATTAATATATTTATTTTCTTGGACTTGCAAAACAAATGTTTTTATAGTGATGTATTTCTTGCTTAATGAACTTTTAATAATAAGTTTACCAAGCCTATGTCTTTAAAGGTACCGAATTAAAGGGCAGTCTGTGAATATGAATCTTGTTCTAAATGAACTTTCTTTAAATATAAATGGAAAGACTGAATGTGATTTCTTTTAAGAAACTGGTGGTTTGGTTTTTTTAATTACTACAAAATGAATTCTTGAAAAAAAATGAATGTTTTACAAAACACTTAAATGTTTATAGAATGACTGTAAATATTATGAGGTAATAATCCTGCAGAAGTCTGATACAGCTTCATCTTTACTAGTATAACAAGAAGGAGAAAGCAAAAAATAAAATGTTAGCAGTCAGTCTTGCTCTGCCTGACTTGCGAGCTGATAAAGTGATATCATCAGGTACATCCAGAATTACTTCATAAACACTATCAAAATTCATGAACTAGCATTAACATGACTTTTAAGTATTAGCTGATCAGACCAAAGGATTCTTATCTTATGGTGCTTAAAATATCCAAGGTTATAACTAATCACAGTTAAAATAAGCAGTGTAGAGGCTCCAGACACTTCTCTAGAAGTTCTAGTACTGATCTTTTCACATAGGAGGGCTTGAGACCAAATTCTTCAGCTTTCAGAAAAGTCAAAAATACATACCATGCTAGTACTCTGGATAGAGTACTGTATCTTCTTTGTGATGATTTTGTGAATACAAACCCGAGTCAGAAGCTAAAAGGGATGATAAAGCAAGTCCAGCTTCTGTTCTACCGTAGTACAAGACTGCCAGAAAGGAATGTGCTGGTTGTCTTAAGGAAAAAGTTTTCAAGGTGTTTGCATGTAAGCCTGAATGTTTGGAAACATAATTGGTTTATTATTCAGATGCAGATATACTATGGATATTCTTCAGAATGGAATATCTTGTTCAGTAGAAAATTGATGTTTAGACCAAATGAATTGGGAGACTTACTAGACTGTGGAAAGGGGCTTAGTGAAGGGTATTGTGGTATAGGCTAAATGGCAGTTCTACAATTTCTTATGGAAATACTAATTTATATTTTGATATTAATAAATGGGTCTTTGAAAAGATAAGAGGTGTATAGAGTGTGTAATTATGAAACCTACAATGGGTTTCATGTTGTACAGTCAAATCCTCAAGTAACCTGAAACTCCCACAGTTCTGAAAGTCTTCAGATAGATTAGATCTCTAATTAGACAAACCCAAACTTAATTTGCTATTGAAAGCAAACATATAATTTTAAAGAAAGCAGTAACTATTTCATCTGTTTCAAGTTTATGGTGTAATGGTTTACTAGTATATCACTGTATGTATATTGCACATCTGTAATACAAAATGGGAGATTAAATGTATGCTCCATTTATAGTAGGCAGTAGCTTGGAATGGCAGATATTCACAGCCTAGCCAAAATGAGGAAAAACTGAAGACTGTAAATTAAATATGTGATGGAGAAACTAGCGGTAGTTTTTTCTAAGGGAAGAGGGAGGAGGTGTTACTCTGAATATAATTACCTGATTCAAAATAAATTCCTAGAAAAAACACTTAATTCATTCAAAATCTGGAAGTGAAATTAAGCTACTTTATACCAATGCACCGACATAGTCAAACAGTACCACATTCAGTTTATCACAAAAATGTTTGTTTCGATACCGCAAAAGCCAAACCTGTCCAAGATTGCTGCAACCAAATTGACCAAGTAGTATATATGAATGCAGTATGGAGAAGAACAACTGGCTTGGGAACAGCTTTTATGCTACCAGGATTTGTATTTTCATCTGTTGGGAATGGATTCAAAACCATTTGGCTCTGTAAACATGTAGTTGATAATAGTTCATGTTGGAATCTGAATTTACAGGGAGTACTAAAATTGTTAATTATGGAGTGGAGAAATTAAGGCTGCAGCAGAAGCAGAAAGCTGATACTGTTTCTGGTCTTACCAACAAACGCAGAAGCAGACGTTTCGTTTTAGCAGTTTGGTTCTAGAAATCATACAGGGCAAACACTTTTGTTTTATCAGGCAGTCCTGTGCTCTTCCTTTGGCTAGCAACATGATCTGGCTTTTATGAACAGGGGCTGTGAATGACATACTAAATTTCAGTAACCAGGAAATGCTATCAGCCAGCTTCCAAACCGACTGCTAGGAATCATCTCGGGGAAGCTGGGAGTAGAAAGGAACTCTGCCAAGATTTACTTAGTAAAGTTCCTGCATCATTAATTTCTTATTCTGAGCAATGACAAATAAGTGAGAGAGCTGATCAACAAGCTAGTTCTTGAGTATCCCTTGAGAACTATTTGATTACTGGGGTTCTGCTTCATTATATATGTGGCTTCCCTAAGTCCTAGAGGAGCTGCCTATACTTTCTTTATCTGGAGAGCTATTTTTGGAAATTCAATGAGCAAATTTGGGGGGGGTGCAGCCTAGGACATCCAGAAGGTGGATAAGTATTCTAGAAGGCAGTTGCTCGAGTAATCCTCCTCTTCAGACTGAGAAAATAAAAGTCTTTCACTTCGTTCTGTTCATCTAATAACTGTCCTCAAAGAGTTTTAAACGATTATAAAAATCAGGTCTAACAAAGCTTTGACTGCTATTTAATCCCTGAGAACGTGCTTGACACCTCTTAAGGATTTTCTGAGGACTCAGCTCTTGTTTCTGAGTTTAGAAACTGTGGTACTCAGACAAGGAAGATAATTAGTCTCTGTTGCTTTTCCTTCGATATGAATTACAGTATGCTACGTACAATGTAGCTGCAGCATAGCTGTGAAGAGATTAATCAGATGCAGGACTGCAGACAAGGACAAATCACATACCATACTGTGAGAGCAAATTGTGCTAAATCCACATGCGCTTATGCTAACTGACACGCTGATGAATCCAAATTATCCTCAGCAGCCCTGAAATAGTGTCATGGTCAGTACCACATTAGTCAATGTGGCTCTTGACAGCTGTGGTGCAGTTCAGTCCTGTAGCAAGTACAACCAGTATAGGAAGTGAGCCTCGCCTTGCGCAAGAGCAAGCCTACTGAGGTTTCTAAGAGGGATTCCACCTGGGCAGTGTGACGCAGAATATCAGAAAAGAGATGTACAGAAGCAGCGTGACACACGAAGGTAGTCCACTGCACTCCTGAAAAAGGGAACAGAAGAGGGGTCTTGCAGACTTGCATGGGGAAATTTCAGTTTCTGTTATATCAGTCTACATTTGCATTTGATTTCCATTGCTTCAAAACTAATAAAGGTTTGAAAGTCAGTAGTAGAAAAGGATGACATTCTTTATTAATATTTTAATACACACACACTAGATCTAAAACACTGAAAAGAAAGAACTTGTTAATTAATTTTGTTCAGAAGAAGTGAATTCAGTATTCCAGTTGCTTATCCAAATGTAAATCCGTGTGGGGGTTGATCAAATATTCTTTATAATTAACATAACTAATATTAATCTTAAATTATTCCCTGACAGAGTTTTTTCTGTGAGGATAAAATGGCCTATTTGGGAGTACTAGAATTACCAGCAAAAAAAGCAGAGGAAGGGTCACGAATTAAACTTAGTGCTTATACATGCAATACTGTACAGTTGTAACAGGAATACTATCACTCTGATTTAGTCAAACTGTGACAGAACTTTTATCTAAATGTTCTGTTTCCCCAGATGCTACAGAAAGCTAGTATTGATTTGTCTTACAGATGGATGAAAGCCATCACCGCAGCTATGACAACTTGGGAAAACCTACGTGGTGCATGTAATTAAAATCTGACTCAGATGTAAGGTGAGAAAGCATTATGGTAACACGAAATGTTACTTTTCTGAAAAATCAATCCTTTCATTATGAGTTTGGAAGGACCAAGTGTGGCTTGTTTCTGCTAGTAAAAAGATTGCTGTGGCTTTTAAAAATGTTAAGGTCCACTGCTTTGTAAGGCAGCCTGGGGGTCTGTCTCTGATTTTGTTCAAGTCCTTGTCAGGCAGATGCCTGCAACTTAAAGAACAATTGAGAAGACAAAAATTAAGAAAAAGCTTCAAGATTTTGTCCATTTGGTAAGGAATGCTGAACATTGAGAATGACCTTTCTGTGACAGCATTGTGTAAAATGTTGGCTACACTGAGGTAAGATCTGATGGCACCAGAGCAATATGTGAAATATTTTTTAATGTCAGCTTTACTGGTTTTGCCAGCATAAGCCATTATTTGTTCTGTGGAAAGTGCATTCAAAAATTTTGAGAAACTGAAATGTTTTGTTATAACAAGGACTTTTTTAAAGCTTAGGTCTTTCTAAAATTTTGATTTCCTTTGACAGCCTAGCTTTTTGGATTAAAATTTTGAATGCTAGTCAAGACAGCATTAGCTTTAGAGGCTTAAGACCTTTTATTGATTTCTCCTTAACAGAGTGTTTTAAGTTTTGCATCAAACAAAATGTTTTGTTTGAACCGTTGCCCTCCAAAATATTCTTTTGCTTTCCAAAGAAACTGGGTTTTTATCATTAGGATATAACTTATCTTCTCAGTGAAGCAAGAAATTATCATTTACTCAGATCCCTTAGTGTCTTCCTCCTTTTGTTTCTTTGATGATAGTCTCTTTCTTGCTGGATGTGATCCAAAATTTTGGCTATACTCTCACATTGTGGACCGGCATTTTAGCTAAACCTGATTCCTACCAAACTTGAAACTTTTTCCAGCAGACTTTGTAGCCTTTGGGAATTAACAGATCAAGGCATAACAGTTTTGGTTCAAATTCCCTGACAAATAGCCAGGAATCATACTAGCCAGTTTTGTAAAAAACACTCTGGTCACTTCTAGACACCAATAGATGTCTAATTACACTAGCTGTAAGTTGAAAGATGTACCAGTTTGAAAACTAAGCAGAACTTATTTGTCTATAAATGTTACTCACTAAACTTGCCCCTTTAGGTAGTGGTAGCAGTTGTTTAATTTCTTCAGAAGCTTTGGGAAGCCCTGATCAGGATTAACACCATATTTCTCTATTGATACCTTTAATCTTGCCACTTTGCTTATTTCATGCACTCTCTAACTTCTCATCTATTTTACCGTTTTAGGTGTAAGTAAGTGGTCTTTCATAGCAGAGATTCTGCCTCCTACTTACACCTTTCTTTTCATTATTAGGACAGTGGTAACCATTGAGACTTCATTCAGACTGTCACGTTAGTTAGGTATGAACTAGTATGCTTTATGATCAGGCTGAACTCTAATTAAACACAAAAGAGCAAACTGTTTTATCATTTCTGTACTTGTGACAGACTGTTAATTTAAAAAATGGAATCCAAAGTTTCAGGTACTCTAGCATGTTTGGAAACAACCTTCGCACATCTTTTTTTAAACTAAGTTATAAAATCCTGCTTAGAACAAAAGCTCCCTTGGAACAAAACACTGGAACAACTTGGAACAGTTTAGTTATAATTGTCCAAGCACTTGCAGTATTGCCTAAACTCATCAAATTGTACATGACATTCAGCCATTTTAAAATATGACCTACCTGATCTCCTGAAAGATGAAAAAATATTTACCTATAAGAAGAGAAACCTTTGTCATTTTGTGCCATTTTTTTCCATATGAGATTTTTACATGTTTTAGCTTAGTATGCATCTGTCCCATCATGAAGTACCATTTACCAAATTGTAATAATGATATATGGTGCATCAATGTTTTGAGTTTCTTAAAGCATGCTTGCTATCTATATTCTACAGATTTCAGATCATATAAATTTGGAAAAGAGCACAAAGTTATTTTTTATATTTTGCTTCACTTTATGGAAAGAATATTATTTAACACATTTGGGCAGTATGTGGCCACTTGCTATTCAATTCAAGTATGTACATATACCTAAGTATATTTCTAAGAGTGATACAGAAATCTTTTCTGAGATTAAAATATGCCAAAGAAAAATTATGCTACCTGTCGTCACTCATTTAGATTAATAAACTGATGCTAACGATCTATTATGGAAGGTTAATGTCATCTGATTACCCTTCAGGTTAGGGATAGAAGTTCACTGTGACAAAGCAGTCCAAGGCAGGTTTAATTCCTCATTGCCAGCTTTCCTTATCAAAATTGTGTGGATTGTTTGGACTTGCAATATTGCCATAATAACCACTGAAATCAGTTTCTCAATGTATATACATGCAGAATTTCAGCTGAAATCAACAGGAATTCTTTGTCTTCAGGTCTTGAAGCACAAAGTCATTTTGCTGAAAGCTAAGCTTTTCTTCATAAATAATGTTTTGCTTTGTATTATGTATTCCTTCTGATTATCCTACCCTGTTTCAGTGGTCTCCGGACCTAGTAGCAGGTATCCCACAGGTGACATTACCATTCCAATAACCGATTGATGTATGCCACTATAGCTTTGGATGAGGGGAAAAACAAAACAGTGGGTACAGTTCTGTTTGAAACTGGGGAGTGTTTTCCTAAGTGTCTAAAGTTATTTGCACACAGAAATGCTCAGTTACCGTCAGTGTCCACTTTTGTTTGGATGTAAGAGATGTGTCTGCCATATTTACAGCTACCAGCACCCATTATAAAGTACCATTGCAAAGAAATAGTCTCTGTAGAGAGGGCCAGCAGGCTCAACTCATTTTAAAGATCTCCTTTGTAACAAAAACTACCTGAAATAATTAAAAAAATGAAGCTCCCTTCATTTTTCTTTACTAATCTTGTAATAGTAATAGAAAATACATACCATATTCTGTATGTACAGTAGAAAACCAGTATTCTTATACACTGTATTTGTTATATCCCTGTTGTTTTGTCCCTGTTTCTATCTATACTTTACCTGCAGACTCTGTTTTTCCACGGAGAAGGGAACAAAAAAATCCTTCAGAGCTTTCTCTGGCTTCTGGGGCTCTTTAAATCTCTTTGACTGTTTCTCATAGACTATAGAAAAGAGAATTAATCTTCTTGCAACTTTCCATTCAGGGTTGGAGTCTGCCTGGATTTTTCCTTCAGCAAACACAGTCACTTGGTGTATGGTAAGAATCAATGACCAATAAAGCCATTCTGCTCTAATTACTATGGCAGAATCTTCTGTGGTCATTTTCAGATAGTTATGGTATATGTATATACATATGCATATGTGTGTGCAGAAACATTTACACAGATCTATATATATATATGTGCAAATTTTTAGTGAGAGGAATAGAAAACTTAATTGCAAGGTTTTGCTTTTGTTCCTAATAATATAATTACCTCTGCACCTACCTGACGGTACTCTTAGGATGGGATCCAGTTCCCTAAACATAGGAGTCTGTAGACATTTGAGAAGCCCTAAATTATCCTGTCTGTCTTCCAGCAGCTGCTCCAGACCAATGTTGGTCTCCTAGAAGTCCTCTGTCATGTGTGTCAAACTTGCAGATCTGCCTGAATACAGCCTCTGGGATACCTGTTCCAGGCAACTGAATTTAGCTCCTGGAGTCTGATCTTTTCCACAAAGCAATAGGTTCAGTAGTGTATATACACTAAGAAGGTTTTTGCCATTCAAATGGAAAGAAGTGAATTTGGTTGCTTGATATATTTATCTATGCCGCTTTCTAAGATTAATCTCAACTTCTGTCGCTATGAAAACGCTATTTGTAAGAAAATAGTGTCAAATGAGATAAACATTTCCTATAGCACTTTGATGGCACACTTAATTTGCCTGTCAATCTGTGGTGTGAGCTTAAGAGCATCTGACCATGCCATTGTGTTTGTGTTCCCTCAAGCAGCTCCCAGGCCTCTTACTTAGCATCTTACATTTCATTACTGCCCAAGGCAGGAACAACAGGGAAACGGGTGCTTGTGCAGGCTCACCCTGCGGCCCACGCATGTCCGCGCACAGGACAACAAACTTTTCCCTTCCCATCCTGTGCCAAGCGCCCAGGTCACCAAGAGGAGGAGCGGCTGAAGGATGTTGTTCCCGATCTGACGCGGTGGGTGAGATGGGGAGACCTACGCGAATGCGCACGAGCGTTGGCTTCCTTCCACACTCATGCTGGCAGCTAGCTGGTGCCAGCGAGAGCGGCAGAGCGCCATGTGTCACTCGCACGTAGCAAGGAAGGAAGCAGAAGGCACAGCGTGACTGAATTCGCTCCTTGGCAAAGGCTGGCGTGTTACCCTACACACAGCGCGCGCGACAACATACACCACCATTGTGACCCCGCTCCCCGGTGAGCTGCGACAGACCCTGCCGATCAGCACTAAAACAGTTGTGCTTTGTTGGCAACTTCTGTTCTTTAGCTGCTTTTGTTTTATTTTTGTGAGTAAGACCCTCACTGCCTCTCTGTTTTGCTTCACTAAGCAGATAAAGTAAAATAAGTAGCTGTATCTACTTTGTTTTATGCTGCTTTGAACACTAGCTCCTTGCAGATGCTGTGCCTTGTGCTGGGATTTTGGCAGGGTGCAGATGAAGGCAGAGGGCTTTCATTTGCCATTGCTCGGTGGGTGCCTCGGAGGTCCTCAGCTGCAGCCAGAGATCTGGCCCATGGTGTTTTATAGCCTGTGATGTGCCTCCTTACTGAGCTGCATTTGCTGATACAGCTCACAAGCTTCCCCCTGAAAGAGAGGCCCTGTTACTGTACGAGACAGTAAAACAGTATTTATTGTGACCGCTGCTTGGATGGGCTTGATCATAGCTTGAGGGCCTAGCTTTGGACTAAAATAAATAGTCTGTGAAGCAGGTTTCCATGGTCTGCTGGACCGTCATGTAGAAAAAGCAGAATTGCTTTGACGAGAGCTGGTGAATAGCGTATGTTTAGACAGACTTAGCTTGGTTTTAGCAATTTAAAAATACTACAAACACTGCCAAGCTGTCTTTAGAAAGTACTTACAGGGGGTTCAGGACAACACCAAAGGGAATAAATTGGCTTTCTGCATCCTGAAGCTGAATCTGGTGCTGAGTCTTGTTTGGCAGCACCAGTTCACCATCCAGAGCTGTGCTCTGGCCTCGGGTGCTGGGTGACAGGAGACCCCAAAAACCTGGGAAAGTGTATTTTCATGTTAAAAGAAGGAATAACTCAAAACCTTATACACAAATCAGTAAGTTGAGCAATGTAATAAAGCCTGTTCGGCAGGAGAAAAGGGGGTTCGACTTGAGGCTTCTGGTACCAGTTATATGCGCTATAAGCAGTTATTACGTACAGTTATTATGGCATGGAAGCATTGTTCAAAGTACGCTTTGAACAGATAAGACGAAGAAAGGTCAGTGCTATTCTCAGAACTATTAACAGGAATTTCTATTAATAAACATGAGGAAATAATTTACAAAATAGTACTTTCATAATAACAAGATAATGAAAGATAATAGTATCTGCTGTGGTAAGTCTTCTTTTACTCACTAAGCTCAGTCCACAGAATAAAACTGAAGCAGTGAAATTCCACAAAAGTAATGAGACACCCCAGTATCAGCTGTTCGAATTCTGCCTGGAAGCCATGCTGTTGCTGTTCAGCTTCGGGAAATTATAACCAAAGTCACTGGAAGGAAACAGATGAACTCCCTCTTGGGACAGAAGCCAAGCTGAATGTTATTCTAAAAAAGTCCTTCTGTTGTGTCAGGGTATCAGGGGAAAATTTTCACCCACCCTTCCTTTTTGGTGCATACGATTACAAACATACAGGGTTTTATGATGTTTCTTTCTTCTGCCTTTCTGGCTGAAAATCTGAAAAGTTTTGCACGAATATCTTAGAAAGTAACATAGGGGCAAGCATCAGTTAATGGAGGTGGAAGCATGTGAAGTTATTTGAAGCAAAAATAGTGGAAAAAGAAAGCCTATGCTTGCTGAAATGTCCCAGTAGTGTGAAAGGCAGTACCTCTAGAACAAGTTTCTTAAAATTGCAAAGGAACATAAGTATAAGCTCAGACAAAGTTTGTCCTGTAGTTTTGAAGGTCTAAAATTTTGATGACATGGCTGTGAAAAACTACAGCCACCCATGGCTGTAGTGCTTAAAGAAATTCTTGTGTGGGCATATGTACCATCCAAAAAAAGCACTTTGTAAATATACTTAAATCAGTTTGCTTAATAGAAAAAGTTACAACTGCAAAGTGTGTAAGTGACTGTAAGATCAGCTAAAATAACTACTAAAAGCTACTTCTCCAGTATATTTTTTTTAATTTAAATATCAGTCCATGTGTACCAGCGAACTGTTTTAAGAACACAGTTTTACACTTTTTCCCTGGAGAAGTGTTGTACTGCACAGTACCCAGGGAACAGTTGGCATGTTTCCCTGTAGTGTTGAAGTAGGGGTGCAGGGTATCTGTGCTATTTTCTGTATACCTCCCACCTAAGTGTTGACTGGAATAAACACCAGGCAAAAGTCCTCACTCTTTTCTGTGTTTATATGATCAACATGAAAACTATACAGAAGGACAACAAAGATTTTACAGTTCTTGAAGAATGCTGTAAGATGAGAGAACATAAAACTTTATAGCCTAGAAAAGAGAATTCTCGGGGCGGGAGGATGACTGATGGCATGATGATAGCTTATAAAATGTCTTCAAAGTAATAGTACAAATAAAAGAAGAAAAATTCTTAGGCCCCAACAAAGAAGAGCAAGCAATGCACGTTTGGACTCCAAGTATTCAAGTAAGGCAACGGAGCAACAAAGAGGGCTGGCAGAAGGGAGGATGGGGAACTAGAAATTCTAAGGAAAAATATAGGGTTGTTGGGACTTGCTGGTGGCATTGTCGTGGAAAATCTAGTGTGACCAAATGGGTGTTTTCTGGCTCTGTTTCCTGTGAAGCATATCCTTCTACTTCCTCCGCAGCTACAGAAAAATCTTGTCTGCTGTGGGACTGCTGCAATGGTATCGCTGTGGGAAGAGTGTAGGAGTCTTTTTATCTATTTATACTCATTTTATGCATGCAGCATTAGTAGAGGTGGTCGGGTAAAGCTCAGTACTTCTGGTTATATGTAAGTCAAGCACTTAGCTGTATCTTTAGGTACCTTAAAAATGAGGAGAAAGGAAAGAGAAGTATCTTTGAAGAAGCTTAAATCTCTGCTTTTCTAAAACTAACTTGTGAAAGGGAGAATGTACATTTAATGATTTATCAGCACAGTATGGAAGCTGCCAGTGTAAGAGGAAAAAGAAATAACACATTTAATTACTCAATTAGCTCACATAAAAATTCTCATATGTATACATTTTCATGAAGTGTTGCAGTAGTTTGCAAGCTGTGTTTATTACTCCCTAGATTCACTCTGTTCTTTCAGTGGAACTGAAATGATTGTAGGTATGATCTGGTACTATGTCCAAAATCACCTTATCAGTATCAGTATCTTGGCAGAGAGCTATTTATAGTATAGTAGTTCTTCACCGACTCTGTTTATCCTAGCCTAGAAACCTAGCAAATCCTGCCCATTGTTGAAAATTGGCAGATGTTCCTGGGACATGGGAAAACGTGATGACAGAAATTGTCTGGGCCTCCTAAAGTGCTGTACCTAGAACAAATGTATAGCCGGTGTGTACTCTTCAGGCAGTGGTAGTTTCCAACAGCAGAAACTGTAATGGGAAAAGTCTGTCTCCTGTTTCAAAATAATAAAGCCACACCTTCTCCAGGACTTCTTCTAACCACCTTTCCAGGAGCAACCCCTACGCTAACTTTAGTACAGTGGGTGGTTCTGTTCAAGTGAACTATTTACTGTTCACACAGTGAATCATATTTGCATAATGGTTGACTAACTTACTACCAAAATATTAGCTTGATATGACTCCATATTGTATAAGTGGCTTACTCCTGTATCTGTCTGGTGCAGCAGTATAATGAAAGTATTAATGGGAAGAGTCCTGTCTCGCATAGTATTGTGCTAAGCCAATACAATGGCACAGAAACTTGCTAAGACACTGTAAGGTATTAAAATATGAATATTTAATATTGATATACAGAATATATGAATGTTAATCTTTCCCACTGTAGTTCCTAGATACTGCCTAGGGGCATTAGGAAATAGTATGTTTCTGATTAATGCAAGACCTGTACCACATGAGCACATGTGCATTGTCCTGATAAAGTTAAAAAATATGTTTTGCCAAGTAAATATATTAGGAGACTAAACTACTTCAAATTACTGCCAGTTTTGAGGCTTTGGTACTAACTTATTGACTTTTCTGATTGTGTGAAGAATAATTCTCTCCTTATTGACTCCACTGGAATCTATTAACAATTTCTAGAACACTTTAAAAGTCTGTAAATCTGAGTTATTAATAGTGGCTTTGCTCTATTTGTAGACAGAACAGCTTGTGTTTTGTCCTTTGCATTAACACAGCCAAACAATACTTTTGGGGTGTGAGGTTCCCCATATCATGGCTGTTCTGACCTGTGATCCTGGTGCTTACTTAGTCATATGAGAACTAGCAAGAAGTCTGTAAAGATCTGAGGGAAGAAATGAGTTCTGGATGTCTAGCCTGTGTTCGGTAGGTACTACATATCTGCAACTTAACTTTTCTTCATGGAATATTCCAACTTTTTCTGAAAGGCTTAGAGGAATTCATGGAGTATTTAATGAATTTTTGAATGTGGCTTGAAAATGGTACATGTGCAAAAACGTTTTCCTGTAAAACTGTTTGCAATTTTGGGACAGAAATTAGCACTGACACCCACTATAGCTGTATATTAGCCACAGGATTAAAACTTCATGTCTCACATGTTTCCAAGGCAGCTTTTCATAGAGAATCTCAGCACTCAATGTTTTTCTCTGCACACTAGCCAGCTGCTCAGAATTTCTAGTTATTTTGGTGAAGAAGCGTTCTGTGTCAGCTGAGAAATGTTTAAGATGAAGTTAGCCAAATAGTTTGGGCTGGGAAATTGCAGATACCATATGGAAATTATATTCATATTATCATAGAATACATAGTATTAATAATGAAATGCAGATATAACATGAAATTGGCACATGATTAGATACACAAAACAGGCATACATATGCAGATCTGTTTAATACAAAGTGACTTGTACATGCATATAATTAACAAGAACGCAAAAGGACTTGTGTTGCAGTTAATATAGATACTAACTACAGAAGATGTTGTGTATATGAAGCTCTTTGTTTAATACTGTGCCAGGCATAAATGATGCAGTCTGATTGACTTCTGGGTACCAATATGGGAGAACCAGTTAAATAGTAATAATGATTTACAGACGCCTAGAGAACATGCTTGCCTTGATGTAGGGCATAGAGAATATAGAAGTGAAATCAGCAAAACTAAGATCATCAACTGGAGTATTCTGTAGCCAAAAAAGCAAACTAAATCTAACCAAGTTCAAAGGAAGACCAAAGGTGACCAAATATGCAAAAGGAGATTCCGAAATTGGCAGCAGAATAAATGTCTTTATGGGTAAAGGGGAGCATGCCATGGCTTTAAAAGTTAAAAGGAGTAAATAATGAAGAATATTTGGTGAAAAATAACAGGCATTAACACTTCATTTTTAAAGAATATGTGGGAAATAATAGCATTTTGATACTGTGTTGGTAAAGAAGATTGAACACTAGTAGGGAAATTTGATTGACTTGGAAGCTAATTAATGCATACATAAACAAATTTGGCAGGTGACACTGAAAAGAGAGAACAAGCATAAATAATTGCAGAGATGAGCCATCCTTCGGAAAGTGTTACAATTACTGATGCCATCTTATTAAATACTAAAGGCATTTAAAATGAAAGATAAAAAATGTTGTTACATATCATCTTGATGGGGTTTTTTTAAGATTTGTAATTTTAAAATATTTTATTTCTGTACAAAAAAGTTCATGGAGTTATGTCCTCCATGGAAGACATGTCACGGTAACAGTCTTTTAGGAAGTCTGAAAGGGAAATAAAGCAGGTGGTTCTTCAGGTATGTGTCTCATTTATTGCCAAAATTTTGAAGAGAAACAGGTAAACACCACCTTTTAGCCTGACGAGTCACAGGTCATACCCTGTCCCTGTGGAAATACCAATGGGGCCTGAGGCAGTCTTAGTAGAATCCTCTGATGAAGGCAGGAATAAATTTAGTATGTATCATTAGATGCATATGTTGGAAAAAGTAATGGTGAAGTTGAGGGAGGCATATCCTCCCTCAGACTCAAAGGACACAAAGATGAGACGAAGATACAAGCCGGCAGAAACCATCACAGGTGTCATTTTAAAGAACTGGAAGGCAAACAAGAAATGATTGGAGAGTGTGAATGCATAAAATCCCAAAAGTGTGGGGAAGGGAGAGACATGGGAGAAAAGAAAGGGGTGGGACTGAAGTTTTCTTAAGAGTCTGCTCAGAGCACATATGCCTGTGAGGCTGGGATGTTGGAGTGACTATAAACAATAGACATCTGGTCTTACCTCTTAAGTAAGACATCAAAACCTCTGATCTGTTTGAATTGCAACCTGGTTTTTAAATGTGATTCAAAATGTGATATAGACATGAAAATTAGAGGACTTGTGAAGTTTTCTATCAAATATGTGCTGAATTCATAAAAAACAAGGAAAGATAGAGTTTGAGGTACCTTGTTGTGAAATAAAATGTTTAGATTTTTTTTTAATTGCAAAATTCCTACTTTGTTTAAAAAGTATATTTAATTCTAGAGGTAAAAGGAAAAGACCAAGCAAAGTTACAGATGTGGTAATATCATCAAAACATTGTGGGGTATTGCCTACCAGCTAAGTGACTGGGAATGTATGCTTATTCTTAACTACCTAACTGGGAGGCAGTGTAGTCTCAGTTAAATTTCAGTGGAAAGTATTTTAAGCTAAGTTGCATTTCATTGCAACTGAGAAAGGCTAAGTATGTATTGGTATACTTTGACAAATTAACTAAAAAAATAATGTTTTGCCCAATGTTAATTACATTGTAATGTAATGTAATTACAATGTAACCTTAGTTACAAGAGTAGCAAATTTTGCATAGCTCTGAACTTTTATGATGATTTCCCTTTACTGTACAATTATATGAGACCTCAGAAGAAATGAACCACTTTTCAGCCATTTACTAGAGTAACAGATGTGTTTATAATTGTTTGGATATGTTCAAATGAATATTTTTTTAATACTCATCCAAAGAAAATGCTTTCAATAGTTAGGAGTGGCTGTAGGTCATACAACCCTTTCAGAATTTTTTTTTCTTGCTCCTTAACAAAAAGAAAGCCTGCATGCCAGAAAAGAAACAGGTTCCCAGAAGGCTGCCTGCTGATATGGGACAGTTGGCAAGTTTTTCACACCAGAGAGTGAGTTATTCAGTAGCATTGCCATAACAATCCCACAGTCCTCACAGCCTCCTCCCCAGGTAGACATGTGGCCATTGTGGAGACTTGCCATTTCAAAACCGTGAAATCTGTCCTCCTCTCAGGACTATTCAGAACAACCGTTTTTAGTAGTCTGCTAAAATGCTGGTCACCAAGATTTTAGTCTGTTCGAAGTTCCTGTGGAACTGGTGAAACAGGTGAAGACTTGGATAGGAGGAAAAACAATTTCCTGACATTTTTAGTCTCTCAAATGCAGGTAACTAAATTCATATGCAACCTAACATCTAATTCAAAATGTCTAGAAATACTACTTTTCCACTTTACGTGGCCAGCTATAAATCAGAACTCATTAGTCTCTTGGTACTCAGCCTCTAACTTCTTTCCAGTAAACTTAGTAATTCTTCTCCCCTGCTTTCTGGCTGGTGATCAGATTCACTGTCTTGTTATAAAGCTTTGCAAAATTCAACAGGTAGTCGTAGGGGTTTTTTGATATGTACAGATATATATATATCATAAATATTCCATATGACTTTTCACAGGGGTTTTTTGAGATAGTGAAGGGAAGCTAGTCTTTGAAACAATATTCAGACAGACTCTAAAATTATTAATTAAACAGAATGACACAACAGTGTGAAAACACACTGTAGTGGCAGTCAATACCAGCTGAGCTTAACTGGGAGACAGAGTGCAGGCAAGTGACTTTCTGCAGCCTGCCATTTCTCTGAATCACAGATGATAGAATAGTTTGGGTTGGAAGGGACATTTAAAGGTCATCTAGTCCAACCCCGGCCCTGCAATAATCAGCGACATCTTCAGCTAGATCCGGTTGCTCCGAGTCCCATCTAGCCTGACTTTGTACGCTGGGCTGCCTCTGCAATTTTAGTCTATTATTTCCTCGCCAGCTCTGATTTCTTCCATGATCCATTTTTACACTAAGAGAAAGCTGTTGGCACAAATATAGCTGGGGGGTTTTTTTGTTGCTTACCTGACATATGTTTCATTATAAGTAGATCTTATGTGTAGAATAAAGGCCACTTCTCTCAGCTGACTGCTGAATGTTATGAAGGGGGCAATCCAAAATTCCTTCCCATATACCTAAAAATTTATCTTTATACATTGTACTTAAAAGTGTTGTCATTGCCTTTTACTGTTTAACTCACATGAATAGCTGAGTGATGTTATTTCTTCTTCCATAAGGAAGCACCCTGAGAGTCCTCAGACCTCTGAAAGGAACTGTGCTGCATGCACGCTCATGCAAACTTATGAAATACTCTTACTTGGTTGGGTTTTGCAGACTTTGATGTTTTTTTGGTGAAAAACTGGCATTTGATAGAATGGATATGAAGATGTATGAGATGATTTTCACTCCTGATGCATTTTATTCTTATTTTCACTCTTCTTTGTGCTCCATCCAACTCATTAGAATGATCTGCTCCATAGAAGTTATTTTCTCAGGTAAACATCCCTCTATGTTTCTTTTTTAGTCTGGTTTGGGGATTTTTTTCATTTTTAT
>JAVKLA010000074.1:17034962-17045291 GCA_034782735.1 Sagittarius serpentarius | reverse complement strand
AGGAGAGGGAGGAAGAGAGGAGAGGAGTGCGAGAGGGAGGAAGAGAGGAAGGGGGAGTAAGAGAGGCAGGGGGAGGAAGCGAGGAAGGGGGAGGGTGAGGGGGAAATTTTGACCCAGAATATAAATTTGTTTCTGACCTCAAACTTGAGAATCAGTTCAGCTCTGTACCATCTAGCACGCACCGTTGTCATTAAGACATGATGGAAAGGGTGGTTCATCATGTACGTCCAAATAATGCTGCTGAGAGATTGACAAATATACATAGGAGACAACAGACCCCAAGGTTTTAGTATATGGATGAAACATTCTTTCATTAATTGAATTTCAATCAGTCTGGCCTATTTTTGAACCATTTAAAGTAAATTTTACGGTTTCAAGTACTTTTTCTTCTTAGAGAACTCAAAACCAGCTGTAATTTTTTTAATAACATTTGCAGTCGATTGTTTCAAATGGAAATTAATTTGTTTTCCCCATTTGGAATATATATAAAACTAGATAGGGTTCCTTCATTTATAAAAGCAGATACCATTCATGCTTTTAATTTTACTTCTTTTTCTATATTAGGCACAGAACCATTGAAGGTTCCTTGAACCAAGTCTTTTAACAGGTCATTTCTGATACAGTCAATCCTAATGAATTGATAAAAATCAGTGCAGTTTACCGTTATCAATACTTTAAAGTGATTCTGGCAATATTCTTCCTCCTAAATGCTTCATTAATACTGTTGTACCTTCATGTGCAAGTGGTCATCAGACATTATCCCTGGGTCTTGAGACATAAGAAATGCTTAGTGAGAGAATTCAGAGCTTGTAATAAGATGCCCTAGATAAATTTAAAGTTTTAATTAGTGAAATTCATCACTTCTCACTTAGCATTGCATGGGTTTTTTTACTTGGGCTCTTTTGTTGTCACTTTTCTGCCATCATTAACATAGGTTTAAAATGCATTTGTTGTCTTGCCTGCAATCAAAATGTTTGTATCTATTTGGAACCTGCTTTTAGAAATACTAATCTCCATATGGAAGATCAAAACATCATTGACTGAATATGCCAAAAGGGTTTCTTTCATGAGTTTCCTCTAGATTACTCCTCCAGAGATCGAAACCTTCATCAGTACCAAAGGAAGAGGGAATTGGTTCCTTTGCATAATATTTGCATAGAAGCCCTGTGTTCATATCTGACTTCAAAGGGTGCCTTTACCACCCCTTTCTGAAAGGGATTTTTTCTGGCTCTGAATGGGGATGAAACCCCCCCTTCAGGGAAACACAGTCGCCGAGGAAAGGAGGGAGAACAACTAGCCTCTTCCCCACAGTAAATGACTGGGACACCAAGAGCACTTGCCCTGCCTGGCCACACAGACACAGTCATTCAGATCAACTTTACTGTTCGAGACAGGGAGAAGGGCAGGAAGACGCTGGAAGGAAAAAGTTCTCCACGCCTGTTCATCATAACATCCTGACTAACATTTTACTCGGCTTGAGCCTGTTGTGCAGTACTTACAGAGTACGAGGAAGACTCTGTCCACCTGACTCCAAGTGTTTTCTAGGGTACCCTCATTGAACTAAATGTAAATGAATTAAGGATTTAAAAGGTCCATTTGATACTGTGTTAGTTTATAATATAGGAAATGAAAATGTTACATTTTCAACTTTATAAACATTTTAGGGAACCATCTATCAAGTGCAAGCCCGCAAATTGTTTGGTTCAGCATGCAAGGGCAATGAGTTTATCTCAGCATCAATGACTGAATTGGTGGTTTGGGACTGATTAGTCTGAGCAATCTGTCTGCAGATTTGAATGAAATACGTGATTTGTGACTTAGGGAGAGGGAGCAATATCAATAATGCAAATCCCTACAGCAAAAAATGTTAACACAGAGGCAGTGAACTTATCCTAGACTTACTTTGCCAGCCTATACAACGGCAGAAAAAACACTAATAAAGTCTAGGTGACTGCTGTATTTCAAAATAAACTCCAAAAATACCTATTAAGGTATGAGACATCACCTTGGAGTGACATTTCTTGCTCAAGCAGAGATAACACACAAGTCTTTTTCACATTCCAGTCAACAAATGTTGTGTTTTGGAGTGTGGCAAAACTCTGTTTCCCAGGTTCTTATGAATGAGAACATCCTTGACAATGGGATTAAAATGTGAAAAAGGCAATAATAAGGAAAAAGACATGCTAATTAATGGTATGTCTTCCTCAGAATATATTGCTTTTCTTCATCAGCATTATAAATAATTGAGTAACCTCTTGAGGCAATCATCCAGAGACTGTTTGTAAAAGCAGTAACTTAAAAAAAAAAAAAATCTGAATAAATGACTATAGTAAGTGGTGTGGGAATGTGTAGTTGTAAGCCAAAGGTCAGTAAAGCTAAACACAATGCAGGGTTCAGTCCTTCTGTTACACTTTACAAAAATTCATATCATTATTCTATAGCAATTAGTTTTGCCAGGAGATTAAAGTACAGTTGACCTCCTCTTCCTTCCAACAGTCAATTTTAGATTGAAAATGTGAAAATGCAGTTGCCTATGACATAGACCTACACTGTAAAGGGTATTAGTTGAGTCAAAGCTCACTTCCATGGCTTGCACATCAGTTGTTTCCTTCATATTAGCATATTGCATGTAACTTTTTCTTTCCAGATGTCAAAGGGTTAAATTGTGTTTATACATAAGATGTCACCTCTGATACTCAGACAACAGGGACTGGGACTTTGAATTACAGAAGAGGTGCTAAGCGGCAAGGCCAAAAATAACCCCCAGGAGGTCAAATGAGTTTGGAGAAGTTTAGGTAAGCGTGTATATGTGTGTTTGAGAGAAAAAGAGAGAGAGAGAGAGTGAGTGCGTGCATGCATGTGTGTGTATGTGTGTGTTTGTTCATTTCATCTGAAAAAAGACAGCCTATGGGACTGCTTCAATCCTCATCATCCCCACTATTCACAATAACATTTCTTTTTGGTCAGCTTTCACTGAGTTTGACAGACAGAAGAGGTCTTAAGGAAATGAAGCTCTCATACATTCAATACCTTTGACAGCTGAGCAGAATTATAACCATAATACTGGCACTACCAGTTTTAGGGAGGAAAGTAGGGAAAACAGCCAATTTTTTCTGGCAGCTGCCTGCTGGACAGGATGACTACTTGCAGTAGGATTTAGCCACAACCAGTGCTGCCCATCACTTGGTTGACATGTCAAGGAGAAGGAAGGAAGGGCCATGTGAAGGGAGGTCTGTGTGTTGCAATGGGCATTAAGGATGCCCAGATTATTTCAGTGATCATCTTATGTGAGCCAAGGAAAGGCTGAGATGGGAGTGAGTATAAGGGGTATAGGGACATTATGCTCTCTCTCCTGCAAACACTTCTTCATCCCTTCTTTTTCTAATACAGTATTGATTTTGCTCTACCATGCTTTTCTCTTATACACTCCAACCATGGAGAAAGAGAAGATATTTTCATATGTGGAAAAATCCGTTTAATTCACGGTTTAAGAAGATGCAGAACAAGAAAAGACAAGAGGGTATAAGAAATGGCCTTCCAGGTATTGCAGGCAGAAAACCGTAAATGTATGGCGACAGCCTTGTGGGAGGGAAGGAGGAAGGGTGGAGTATCTTGGAACAGCAGTCGAGAGGACGAAGCAGCTCTCTTGCCAGTGCCAGAATAACGGAAAAGAGGCATGTGAGGGCAGAGTAGGTGAGAAGGCAAAGGCAGCACCTTGTGCAACACAGCAGGAAAAAAATCTGCATGCTGTTGAATAGAAGCTGCAGTGGAGACTTCCCTCTCTTGAGCAGGTCTGAAATCTCTTCCACTGGAGCACAATGGAGCAATCTGCCTCCAAGAACTGTCATAGGAAATCTGGTAATCCTATTGCAGATAAGCCTCAACTGCTGTTACTGCTATTTCCACTCACACTTGGGAACCATCCAGCAAAATGACACACGCTGAAAAAAGTTTAGCAGCAGTTGTTTGCCAGCCTAAGAAACCAAAGAGACTCTTGAGCATTACAAAGGGATTTTTTTGCCTTTCTTTATCATCTCTTGGAGAATCAATGATTTGAAAAGACCAGGACTTGTTTCAGTACCCTGAAGAGCTAAGGTGCTGTCAGTGACTGTGGTGCAGCAGCTGCTTGTTTCACCTACACAAGTCTGGTGTGCAAACAGCACAGGTGATTTAAGCAGAAGTCTCACAGGAGAGCAAAAAGGGAAAAATACTAAGTGGCAACTTGGTCCATCCAAGTACAAAAGCATGAGCTTAATTTTAGACCTTCAGTTTCAGCATTGCTTAATTTACTGGAATGGTTCACCTCCTTAAAGACAGGCATATGCCTGTGTGCTTTGCTGCATGAGGTGTGTTTAAGCAATGCATTGCATTCTCAGTTACCTCGTTTACACTGATTAAAATGATACATCATTTGAGTGAGGCATAGCTTTACCAAATGGAAGAATAGACTGGAGCACAGTGAGAGTAAAAGCTTGTGAAGTTGATTTGTGTAGCAGTCAGCCAGTTTGATCAGTATCTCTTGGAACAACCCATGGCAAACCATGACAAAACTCAAATCATTGCAGGATAGCTGGTAGCTGAAGTATTTTATCTGTCAAGTGTTTCTGCAATACGGCTCCTCCTGTCTCAGGTGTTGCTTTGTGTTGGGGACATGTTAAAGAAAAACTAATGAAGAGTTAAGAAATGCTTGTCTTCTATTCAGTCTGTTTTTCTTTCTGTTTTATTTCTTTCCAGTGTTTCTAGGGAGTTTTTTGTTACTGTCTGCTGTGGTAGGAGTCCTGAATGCTAGCTGTTTTCAGCCACTTGGTTCAACTCCAGGAAGTCGTGCTGAGCGAATTACTGTAACATGTGAAAATGGTGCAACAAGTATATTTTACACTGCCCTTGAATCAGATGGGTGAGTGCAAATTAAATTTTGCACTAACTTGCTCAAAACAGCACACAATTGGTATCTGAATGTTTAGGCTGACTGCAATATGAAAATACAGATATTTTGCCTATTTTAGCAGTGTACAAATATAGCAAAAGTATTTTTCACCATTATCGAAAATCAGTGACTTTCAGCCACTCTGCTAGAATGATGTGAAGTTGAGCCTTTGAAGAATGCTACATAATACATGTCACAGTATACAGGTTTCAAAACTAGTCAGGGCCTATTACCAGATGGGCAGGAAGCAGAGATCTCCAAGGCATTTATTACCTAAGAGGATACAAGACACTGTGACCCAGCAGTCGGAACACAAGGAATGGGGAATTTAGTTCTACTCTATCACTGATTAACTATCTGCACTGAAATAACTTTTATTGCTTTTTTTTATTTGCCTCAGTTTCCCCTACGATGTTAGGCAATCATCACCTCTTGTCAATCTGTCAGTTGACAAAAACTGTAGGCTGCTGTTGTTTTTTTCCTGTCCTTTGTTAATACTGATTATAAGTGGTCCATCTGGTCTCAGAATCTTGTAATATGTTTTTTTGGCACTCTGAAAACTATTGTTTCTGAAGGTAACCACCCAAATGATACTGTTGATAATCTACATGGAACCATTCATCCAGGTGTGGCCTTCCAGTAGGAGAGATGTTTCATCTACTGGCAGAAATGGCCATGGAAAAGCTAGCATGGAGACGCTGGGAACAGCATCACCACCTCCTTCCCCCAGGGTCTGTTACATGACCTTTAAGTACACCTAGAGATCCCTAGGTGCAGAAATAGTGTTTCACCCTGCTTTGTGGCCTCCTCTTTAACTAGCTGGTTGTACCTGAATTCAGTCTTCCCTCTTTCTGGTACACCCATGCATTGAGGGGTGGCACGAATGCAGACCATCTCAGGGTCCATGTGGAACACCCCTGACTAGTCACACCACCACCTGGGGCTTCTGGATTTCAGTGGAGCAGGCATTGCAGGCTGTGGGAATCTGCAGTATCAGACAGTTTGTCTTCAGGACTAACCTGTTAGGCAGGATTCGTTCTTTATCGGCATGCAACAGGGAACAGCTTCAGGGCTAAGACATACCCTGGGACACTGTGGAAGAGTGCTTTAGCTAGCGCTGTAGCATCATACACGGGAGAAGGGAGACATTTGTAAAAGTGTTTGGTAAAATTCCCCTCTCAAAAATGCAGGAAAACTCAAGCTAGGTAGAGCAACATCTAAACTTCACCCTCTTTTGCAAAACAGCAACAGTGAAGAAGCAGCCATGAAAAAACAATTGGTTGCAACAGCAACTTCTAAATTTACCTTTGTACCTTTATATTGCAGGAGACAACTGCAGTGCACTGCAGGGTTCATACACATCAATGCACCCTCTATTTCAAATGTCATGTTTGAATGCCTCAGGCCTAATTGTTGGTTCAGTTGTCATAAACCATGGGGAATGTTGACTGAAGGTCTCATGGCAAAAAAGGATAGGGGCATTGTGTTTTAAGTTGCCTAGGGCGTATGGGACAAAGGTTTCCTTGTTTCAAGCAGAGTAAACTCATGAAGTCCACGTTGTTTCAAGTTGGGTTTTACCCTGGGATCAGAAATGCTTAGAATGAGTGAAAGCACAAAAAGGCAAGTGATTTACAATGCAGTAGGGAAAAATTACATTAAATGCAATAATAAACTGTGAAACAAAACATCTTTCTTTGATTATTTTTCTTCTGTAGTCATCTATATGTGGTGATTGTTGTCATCACTGTTTATAAAGAGAGACTGAATTTTATCACTATGTAGTTAGGGTATAGGTTTTGGGGTTTGGGTGGAAGGATTTGTTCTGGTTTTCTGGGTTTTTTACTTTGTGAAAAGAAGAAAACAAAGCTGAAGGAATAGCATAACATGGCTGCTTGCATATTTCTTTTTTTTAATCAAGAAATAAAAAGACTCAAACAAACTCTGAATCCTGCAATGAAAAATAGAAAGTGTTTCACATTGTTCATCCATGACTCTTTCTGCTGTAATTAAGCAGATAATGCTCCAGATGGCTTAGTTTTCAAAATTAATAAATTTAAGCTCTGCTGAATGCTTTATTTCAAAACGTGCAAAATGCTAACCAGAAGCTTTTAGAAAATTCAGCTGAAATGTCCCAAAACACTGGAGGCTTTGTGACATTTGCCACTTGGGGCAGGGATGTAGTGTCCCAAACTTTGTTCTCCATGTAGCACTGTGCTGCTTGGCTCATGCAGTTCCCAGGATCCAGTCCCCACCCAGCAGCCCCCCTGGTGCAGATTCAGCATTTTCCCAGTCAGGTATTGCCTGTGCTCCTTGCATCAGTTTTCAGGGATGGACTGAGACTTTGGCAAGGGATATTTGAACAGAGACATCTGGCACTAACACTCCAGTCAAAATGAGAGTCCTGCTTGTTGCTTGGGACAAATACATGCAATACTACCACCATCAGCATTAAAGCAATTTGCCACAGTTGCTCGTGGAGGTCAACTGAACTGAGTTTACATTTGTTCCCCGTCTGTGGCACTCATCTGCTTGCTTTGGGAGGCAGTCTGCAGATACATGGCAAGTTCTTATCCCGGCTGCTCAGGCCTGAGCTAGCCTATGCTGGGACTTAACCAGAGGGTTTGTGCTGTCTTGCATGCTTCTCTAGACAAAGTCCAATACAGCCTTTCAGTTCAAATTTCTTTATCAGCAACTTATTGTGACTCTGGAAAAGAAAATATTCCTCTGACTTTTCTGTGCAGCCTTTTCTTATAATGACATGTGCGTGTGAAAGTACTGATTAATGGGTGATACGCTATTTAATGTTTTCTTTCTATTTGTTCCTGAGGATGAACTACTTTTACAAAAAACACTGCATTAAACTTGTAGAAGTCTTCAGGCATTATGAACGCTTTTTTCATCTTCTGCATTGCTTCTTTTTGCTGCATCATTTGTTGGCAACCCCTGTCATGTAACTCCAAACTTAAAACATCTCAGAAGTCTGAGCCTACTAAAGGCACATTGCTTACATGTTCCAATCTTTGCTAAAGGCAGGGCACTTAGCAGTAAGGCCAGTGCAAAAATAAGCATTGCTTCTTCTGCAGAGCTTACAGTGTGGAGGGAAAGGCCTTTCAGGGGAGTGCAGGGAAGATCTGAAAAACAAGGGCTAGCCAATAATACGGCTTTGGGAAGGTTTCATGAATGACATTAATTTTTAAGGCTATTAAAGATGCGAGTGAAGTCCTCAGTAACCTGATTGATCTGGCATCTCATATAGATACCCAGCACTGAATGGGGTGTGCTCCCTTTTCTGGGTCACAGAAGACACAGACCATTATCGTTGTTGCTAGTTTCTTATTTCTTAGACGTAACTCCCCCAGTGTGCTGGGACACAGCCAGTTGTTTGTATTCTCACATTCCTGAGTTGATAGTACCTAATGATTGCAAATACCTTGTACCAAAGAAAAAAATTCATTTTGTGGAATTGATTCTGGGCAGAGTCCAGCCTGTGCTCACCTTCCCTTGGCAGTGTCACTGCCTGGCTGCTCACTCACAGCCCCAAGCAGAGCAGAGAAGACACACAGCGTCTTTGCTTTGTGTCAGTGCCCAGAGGCCTCCGAAGGCCACTGAAGCAATCCAGATTTGTCTTTTCCTCAGCTCTCCCAACAGCTGGAAGAAAGCTGTTCTGTGAAGTGGTGTGTGAGGCCAGCATCACCTGAGGATTTGATTTTGCAGACAGAGCTCTCTGGGTTTGGATTTATGGTTCCCACATGCCTGTCTGTCAGCATGAAGCTGCTGCAACAGAGCCGATATTCTGGGTCACTGTTTGTGGCTTTTTGTACCTTTTCGCACCTTTTCAAATTAAGACTGTGCTCACTATCAAACAAGCCACCTTGGGCTGCACCTTCTGGTTTTATCTCATGTTTTCATGTGCAGGTCAGTCATAGCCCTTTTACCATTTTTCCTCTGAAGCTGCATTCATAAAAGAGCTTTGAGTTTTGTCCACCACCACCCCAACCACCTGTTTCTGCCTCTGAAAACAGGCTTATTGTAAATGATTCAAACCACAAACGAGAGCACAGGGAAAGGGATCTTCTTATTTACTGTAAGGCCACTGTGAGATTTCTTTCAAGCTTTGATAAACAGGCTTCTCAAAGATCTTAAAAACCATCTCCAGGGCCAGGACCTCTATTTACGCATTAGAGACTCTTAACCCACTTATGAAAGGCTGTACTTAAACAAAACCAATTCCTTTCTAAGGTCATGGCCCTTCGTGGTAGGCTTCGCATCCTGCACAAGGAATGGTCTGTGTGGTCAGTGCTCAGAGCTGTGGGGCATTGGGCAGTCATAGAAACTGCGACACTATGGGAGTAGTGTAGGAGTAACTTGCAGATTTATGGAAGAAATAGTAACTTCTACTTGATGTTGGAAGCACTGAGAGCTGAGTGAGAGCAGAGAATGAAAAAGGCAGTTCTCTAAAGGATTCCCTTTTAAAGATGTCATCAGAAAGGGCTGCCACAAGAAGAGTATCAGGGGTGCAGAGACTATGTCAGTAACAGCAGCAAGTGATAACAGGAGTCCCTGATAGTAGGCTGGGAGTTTCAGTTGGGTACTTCCTTCCAGTTGTTGTGGAAGATGTAGGAACTGAAACACAGAAGGGACACTGTGTCCACATACCAGCAAGCCTGTATCACAGCATCAAGGTAGCTCAGGAGGCTTTGGCTCCCAGACCCACCTCTTGCTCGCTGTCCTTTGCTGTGTCTTACCATATTTATAACCAGTGCTTGTGGGATCAGGAGCAGGACCTGCCAGATGGAGCAGCTGGTGGGCGGCGAGGCCCAGGAGCTCTTCGGCACCCAGCCTACCCCTCTGGGCATGTGTTTTTGTACCATACACTCAGTGAATGCCGTGACCACCTTCACGTGCTGCACTCTGTTTCACAGCATTTTCATCCTCACTTGCCCTTGTGTTGATAGGAGGACTGTTTCTAAAATCCTACACCTCCTGGGTGACTTCGAACAGTCCTGTTTGTACCAATTTAAAACAAACAAAAACAAACAAACAAAAAACCTGAGAAGTTTCCTCCTTCCAATTAGGAACAGTCAGAGTCAATCCTAGACATAGTGAACTGTTAAACATTCTAGCTAGAAACATACGTTTAATTATTCCATTGGGGAGCTGAGGCTCCAAGTTTAGGAATATGTTTCTAGTTCAGGTCAAGCATAAAAGAGTTGATTTTAAAGTACATTGCTTTTACCACTAGGTTTTTTATTTGAGAATATTCCTAGACTAATCTTCTTTCCAAATTGGAGAGGTATGGTTTTGATGGGTGGACAGTTCGGTGGTTGAGGAATTGGTTGGATGGTCGCATCCAGAGGGTAGTGGTCAACGGCTCGATGTCCAGATGGAGACCAGTGACGAGT
>JAVKLA010000074.1:17009499-17028054 GCA_034782735.1 Sagittarius serpentarius | reverse complement strand
TCTCAAAGATCTTGTGTACTAGAAACTCCCAATTACTCTCCCTAGTAGTGATGGTGCCCTGAGCAATTCCAATCTTCAGTATCACAGGGATCGCAGGTAGATATGAATTAATTATTTCTTACCATATCATGTTGCTTTCAGCATTTGTGGCCAGTGGATGCTTTAAACCAGTATAGGGAAGCAGAAATACAGAGCCCATGTTAAGACTCTTCCAATAAATACACAGTTTAGGAACAGAAAGTTGTCCAGTTTTTGTTAAAGAACTGTGTGATCTTGTACTTAGATAAAGACATGTCTGTACTAACTGTTCCTGACCTTTTTCTGTTCTGTGTTATGCACAAAGGAACGGACTCAATCTAACTGTAAGAGTATGTAGCCATTTTTTTAACTGTTGACTTTTATATGTTATCGCTTGTGGAGAAGCAAATAGAAAGTTTAATTAAAACAGAGCTCAGTCAGGTTGAACCTGCAACCTTGGAAATAAGAAGTAGGGCTGTTATCCACTTGGCTACCTGGTCGCCATTGGAGAGTGTATATATATATATGGAAGTTTACTAGCTGCACTTTTGTCCCCTGAGAAGAACAGAAACCTGGAGAGAATACAACATTAAAAATAGTTTTAAAAATCAAATATAAGTAGTATTCAGTTCAAACAAAACCTATTCCCCAATTCATATGAAGATCTAAGTGCATAGAAAAATTAATGAAGGTTAGATTTGCAGTAATAGTCTGTTATTTTGCTTGAACCAAAGATATTTGAATAATTTTAAGGGCCAAATAGTAGCACTATTCAGTGCATCAGCTACTGATTTCAATGGGATCAAGGTTTGGCCTGTGATGCCCCATTTTGGTATTCTAATGAATTTATTGTTTGACTGCTTTGAAAAGTCTCTTGGCAGACAGCTGCTGCAAATAGAATGATTCAGTAATGTAGGGCCATTTTTTTCCCTCTGTGCTGTACTGGCTGTATTTTCAGCTATTGTGGAACAGAAATATTATTAAGCAAAAGAACTGTATTAAAAATTATGGAAGGAAGTTAATTAAAAGTCAGCTGTAAATGCTGACTGTAAACAAAACTGACTCCTTACTTCATAATTCTGTATGTAAACAAAATGTAATAAAATGTTAAGCTAATCTACTGTTTTATTTTATCAGAAAAAACTGATCTGAAAACGAGTTACATAGTTCTTTAATACTTAACCCATAAATATATGCAGTAAGATGGCACTAATGGAGTGACTTTGCGATATGGGAGTGATTGGGTCTGTGCAAGCCCATCAAGGGACTAATATTTGAGAGTTTGGTATTAAAGTTCACATGTGAATATGAATTATCCTTGGGATGTCAGACAATATTTAGGGCCTAGAAAAGGGTATAAATCCACATATATACTGGCTTGTTTATGTGGGTTCTGTAAGATCAACACATTTTTCCTCTGTGAGTGGTTTTGTTGCAGGATTTTTTCTCCTATGTGGATAATGTGCTATTTCACTTCCCTAATTTTTCTCTTGAAGATATAAGGATTTCTGCTCCTGAAAAACTGTGTGTTGATATATGTCCCTATTCTGTGTGGGTAAATGATTCACATACCATTTATACATACATCTCCAGCACGTGTGTTTGGGAATCTGAATTGCTTACCTCAACTATTCTGTTCTCTAAGTGTGAGATTCCTGGCACAGGTAACTGATGTCATGCAGTGTTTTGAGGCGAACTTACTTACACTAAAAAAAAATGTCACAGCCTTTCTTAATATCCAGCTTTTTAATGGTTATCTGTGATGTCCCTCCCAACCAAAAAAAAAAAAAAATTGTTTCTTACTAAATGAAAACTGCCTGGGAAAAATTAAAGTGCTGTGGATGGCCATGGCAATGCTGGTTTGGACTACAAGGTCATGCCCTCTAGTCAGCAGAATACCAGATACTCCATTAGGTATCATCTTGCCCAGATCACATTCATGAAACTACTTATTTAGCTGAGCTCTATCATACTATGATGAGACAGATACATGTTAAAGTTCAGTGTATACTGGTGACTACCAATCTCAAGCAACCTCTCTAACGTTGTTTGTATAGCCACATCTTTAACCAGACAATTTGACTTTCACAGCAGGACCATCTACAGCAGCAATGTGTGAATGGTTAAACAGTTCACTTCGTGCAAAGTGGGGGCCAATGAGTAATACACATTCCCTGTGTCACTCTGCTGACTCCTTGAAGGAGAGAGTGATAGGATGCTACCATTGCTATGCAAGTTTGTTCCACCTGTTCTAGGAGAACACCTGTCTTAAGTCATCCATGTTTGCTGACTGACTGAGCAAGCTTAATGAAATGCTTTGTGTGTACAGCAGCACTCTGTAATGACATGTAGAAAAAGGGAAGAGAGACTCAGTGGAAGAGCCAAACAAAGCCAAAATAATTGCTGTGCTTTGAAGTGCATCGGGGATAGCTGCTGGTGCTTCTTATTTACATATATCATGAAGAAATTAGGCCATGGTGGATGAGTCTTGAAACGTAAAGACAGGAGCCACAGAAGTGACATTACTGTGGTTTCAGGGTTTTAACAGCCTGTGTCTCTGCAACAGCTCCCCATTGGGGCAGCTGGGCTATTCTCACTATCCTTTTTTAAGAGGTGGGTTTTATCTGCCCTGGTCTTCTCAATCATTTGAAATCTAGCTAACTTGTTGGGACACTGATGAAGTAAGTTTTAGGCAGGCTGACAATGCCACCACTGGCAGCTGGAATAGTGGTCCTCTTTTAACTTTTGCTTTGGTAATAGTAGTGGTGTTGCTGGCTAGGACAGTTAGCAACAGAATTCCTGCTCTCTCTGCAGCTCTTCTGCAGAGCCTCCACTGCCAGTGGGCAGCAGAGCACAGACATAGACACTTTGTATGTTTTAAGTATACAGACAAGTAAGTACCTTCTTGTTACACAGCATTGTTACCGTTATAGTTCAAATAGGAAACTTAAATCACAGAAAAAGAGCTCTTTTTTAATACTTCTTGAATGACGACACTCAGAGAATAAAGACTTAAAGTTATATATTTAACCTTTTCTGTTTGTAAGTAGGAGCATTCTGTAAAAAGGTAGTGGGTTGTACTTGGAAGAAAATATTCCACAGCCCCAGGACTTTAAAAGCAGACCTGTGAGCAGTTAGACTATTTAGAGTTACTCTCTCCATTTTCTGCTGTTAGTCGTCTTCTGTACCTCTGTCTGTCACTGAAATGGTCTTAGAGAATTTGTGGGAGCTTACAGCTTTTAGATAAGGAAAAACATATCAAGGGAGAAAAATGCTGTGACTTATGATTCCTGAAAGAGTGTGCTTCCACTACTAAATCTTAACATATGAGCCACCTATGAATATATACCTTTTTTTTTGGAGGGTGGGGGTGGAGAAGGAAAGAAAAAGCTCATGATCTTAGGCAGCAGAAGTTAGAATTATGAGAGTGTGACTTGCTATAAGATGCTATCTTGAGCTTTCAAGGAATATTTGTGCAATGGGCCACCAAAGTTCTTGAAATTCCTGGTACCATTGGATGGAAATGAAAGCACCTCAGTAAGCATAGAATTTAATGATGCTTACAAAGACTCCTTAAACATTTGTGCAAGGTTCTCCCATAATTTTTAATACAGACAAAATGACTAAGAAAAACATTATGGGAAGAAAAAAAGAAGCAGCATGCAGAAGCCTCCCCATTAGCTGCAATCCTGAGGTAAATTACATGTTTATGCAGGAGGTCAGTCACTTCTGTAGCAGAGAGAAGCTAAATATCTGGCTAGTCAAGCATAGCAATTGTACCCTGAACACTTGGCAATAGATGGAATTCACCATTTGATAAAACTGTTTACTCTAATTCACTCAGTAGGAATAGCCAATGGTTAAGTGAGGCTATATCTCACAAGAGTATAATCTATGGAAATGTATGTAGCATCCCATGAATACTAAACAAATTAATTATGATCAGCAGTATTTCCAATGAATCTGTAATGATGGAACCTTTAAATTAAATTGTCTCTCTTGATTTTTCAGTGTAATCAAATTCATCAGCCCATTCCTTTTTTTTCCTTATTTAAGGCATCAAACCCATGAGCTCGTCAACATATGAAAGCACATTTGAGCAGCTCAGCCCAAGAACAAAACAGAGGGAAAGAGACAAAGGAGTCACTCTTCACATCATGGAGCACCAAATTCTTTATTGTAAAAAGCACAGTGAAAAAAAAGACAGGGATTAAGAAATAGGGAACAAAATACCCATGCTAGAAAACCTGCAAGGGCTCAATTTCCTAATCTCTACTCTACAAAGGTATCGTAATGCCTAAAATTAATAAGATACCCCTTGACATTCAGATCAGTCAGGCAGATTTCTGAAAGACAATTGTTATGAAGCTTAAGCCATTTTCCTCCTAATGAGACAAACTCCCAAACTATACGGAGACAGGAAAAACACATTTTTTCTACCTGTCCCTCAGTCTCTTACCAGGAGCCTCAGTGGTGCCACCAGTGGACTGCTTGCACCTGCACTGGTCAGAGAAACATTTCCCTAGGCTGACAGCAAAACAGTTTTTTCTTTGGGTGAACCGCCTGCCAGGACATCAGGTACCCAAGTGGGACACAATTTCTTTCACTTCTTCAGCATTACCATCTAGTCATCAGAGAAACAGCAAATGATTTTTTTAACTACTGTCCTAGCATTGTAGGAAACCTTGGCTTCCTTCATCTATTAGTGACAGTCTGTTAGTGACGTCTTCCAAACAGTGCAGTTCTCCATCTGCATTATTTGCTCTTATAGTGCTCAAAATCTGTATACAGTCACCAGAAGGCAAAGGCTACTAATTCTGCATGTCTAACACTTCTGAGTTTATACTTTCGTATTTCTCTGTTGCTCCCAGTAGACTAGTAGAACAGGTCACTATCAACACCATTGCATTTATCTGATACGGGGAATACATATACGAACACTTCAAGCTTTAGTGTCATGTCTTTTTTAAACAGCACAACCAGCTGGAATGCATATTTTCAAGCCAAAAATTCTTCTGTAGCTAGTAGAACTGTTGTAAAAGAGAGTTTACTGGCAGCAAATGGCACCATTTAATTGTTTCAGAAAATTTATATAATTTCAACATTTACCCCAGCAAATGTCTTCTCAGTGTCTTTATTTCTCTGTCAGAAATTAGTCTGAGACCTGTATAAAAGTGTGGTTTTGTTCTCTCTATCCAGTGCATAAGCATAATTTAAAATACAGCATCTCACTTCAGTATATGTGAATTAGAATTAGCCAGAATTAGAATTAGTCAAGGAATCAGAGAAACTTGATCCCGTTGTTGATGACAGGTGGTCTTGATAATTTTTAATTGGTCACAAGTGAATTGCAGAATTCTTATTTATCCAGTAGGTCAAAGTGCATGCACTCCGCTGTGTCAGCATTTGAAATGGCTCTGTGAGCAGTTTTCCTGCATCCCATTTTTCATCTATGAAGAGACAGAAATTATACTTAACTTTCTGTATATCTTCTCTAGAAGGACCTTCCAGTACTTAAAGGGGGCCTACAGGAAAGATGGGGAGGCACTCTTTAACAGATTGTGTAGTGATAGGACGAGGGGTAATGGTTTTAAACTAAAAGAGGATAGGTTTAGATTAGATGTAAGGAAGAAATTCTTCACAGTAAGGGTGGTGAGGCACTGCAACAGAGAAGTTGTGGATGCCCCATCCCTAGAAGTGTTCAAGGCCAGGCTGGATGGGGCTTTGAGCAGCCTGGTCTAGTGGAAGGTGTCCCTGCCCATGGCAGGCGGATTGGAACGAGACGATCTTTCAAGGTCCTTTCCAATCCAAACCATTCTATTCTATAATTTGTTGCGGATTCAAAGAAGCTGAATCTTTAAAACAGGTATATATACAAATCAGTCACAATGAAGTATTTGAGAAGTTTTACTTGATAGAAGATGGAAAATATTGCTGTGTTTGTCTAGCGGCAACTAATCAACACCTTTAAAACAGTAAGCATCAAATGTCTGTTCAGATCGTGATGGCACAAAAATGTAGTATGAACAAAAATATTAAAAATCAACTGAAAGCCAATTATATCATCTCTTTAGAAAATCTTGTGTTTGAGAATTCCCTTGGGTTTGCCTCCTTGAAAAGATCTGCTGCTGGAATATAAGAATCTTCCACAGGCACTTCTTTCAGTCTAGAAGTAGCCTTTTTTTTCAGTCAAAAATTCAGTAAATGCTTAAGGAAGAAATTTTCAGGAAAATGAGATTAGTTGTAAAAAAACTCTCAAAGTAATAGTTTTTTCAGGATGTGGTTGGTGAACCCATGACAGCCTGGGTACTTTGAAGGGATCTACAAAAGCTAGGCAGTAAGGCAAGTATCCCCAAGTGAGGTGTCCCATAATCAGAGAAAAGGTCTCCTGAGTCTTGCATTTCTCCTGCCCTTCTGAAGTGCCATAAGAATTCCCCTATTTTTAAAGAAAACTTACAAACATCAACTATTTACGAACACAGAACTGTCTCCCAAAAGCTGAATATTTCTGGAGGCAAAGTACTTGTCTGTTGCTGTAGTTCTTGTTACTGTTATCTTTTTTTTTTCCTTGACTGTCATGTCATCTTGAAATTTAACCAGAAATTAACCATAAGTTCACCAGACTGCTGGCCTCTGATATTTTCTTTTTATTTAATAACCACAATTTCAGAAGGCAAGGAAAGAACACACCTACTGCAAAACTGAGGCATTCAGCAAGAAGTTTCCGTGTTTGTTAAGTAAGAGAAAGTATCTTTGACATACTTAGAACCTGAGACAATTTCTTAGCTGAAATCAAGTTGACACTTGATTATATAAAAAAGCAAAATAAAAGAACATTGTTACAGCCCAATGTCAGTTTCTGTAGTGCTTCCCTGAAAAGGTAAGAACAATGACTGAATGCAAAATCTATTTACAGTAAATGACAGCTATCTCATCAGTGTAACAGCTAAGGTAGCACCACGGCAGATTAGCCAGTGATAGTGGACTGATGTCTGAACTGAACTCAAAACTTCTTACTAAGTTCAGCTAAAAAATAAAAAGGAATAGTGTGTCATAGCAGCAGCTCAGGATCATCTTGAAGCTTCCCATGATCACACCCTTACATGAATATTTGATTTCAGCCTTAGCAATAATGAAGATGAAATCTCAAGTTAAACTAGATGGAGTATTGCTACTGAAACAGTGAAATGGGCATCATTTGTTCACTTTGTACCATAAGCCCATCTCAGCTGAATAAAAGTCCCTGAACAAAATTTCAATTATGTATAATGTTGCCTTGAGTTACTTTGTGCATAGTACTTTTTAACTGTTTTTATTGTCAGCATTCTTGAAAGTCCTACACAGCAATACATGTACACAAAATTTCAAAAGTGGCTTAAATGCCTCTATTGAAAATACCAGCCATTCTCAAAGCCTACCAAGTGCTTCCACTTACATCAAATATTGTCCAGTCAAAAATATCCAGCTGTTTTACACAGGAAACCACAAAGATTAACAGTCACTGAACTGATTTTCCTTTGAGCAAACACAACTGTAGGAACAGCATAAAACAGGCAGGAATTGGATTCTGTAATACTGTATTCTAAAGAATTTTCAATCAAACAAACACTTAAAAAAAACACTTAAGCGAACATTTGAACAAAGTCTGTACCCTACAATTATGGGAAGTTCCAAACATTTCATGGAAAAAACTGAGCCATGGAGCAACCTAATGTAACTTTGAAGTTGGTCCTACTTTGAGAAGGAACTGGACCTCCAGAGGTGCCTCCCAACCCAAACCTGGCTGTTGCTTTGAGCAATGGATCTCAGCTATGAAACCAGACATCTCCTTTCTAAACCCTGGAAGAGTCATTGTTTACTATACAGGTTTGTTATCTATGCAGGTTAACAACCAGAAGAGATGATGACCATGTATAAAACTCTGTTCTCTTAACCAAAGATATTAGGAGTCTGAAAAACTTTAATAAGCCTACCTTGACTATGCCTAGTTTAGAATATCCCAGTATTTTCAGGAGATGCCAAATGCAAAACAAGCCCCCAAATGACAGTCCACCCACAGTTAACTTTGTAAAAAAGCCACCTAAATGAAACAGCTTCCCTGGATTAAATCATTTATGAACAGAGACATTTAACACGGGACTCCACACATTTCCCCAAATGCCCATCTTCCAAGTATGTGAATAGTCCCATTTACTGCAATAAGAGACTGCTGGCTGTAAGATGCTAAACAAATGAGTAAATATTTATAGAACTAAATCATTGCCAAAATGCTAGATACAAATAACTATGTACCATGTTTTAAATGTAAACATTCGGTGTCTAGAAAATTAAATCTATTAAAATAGAGATTCTTCTTAGCTTTTCTATTTTTCTTTTAAAAGGAAAAAAAAAGGAAGAAGGAAAGAGAAGACAGAGAAGGAATTTCATTTCAACTGCACAATTTAGGATGCAATATTGGAATAGTTTTTTATAACCTGACCTATACTAGAATAGAACACCCTTTTCTCATTTTCAGCACATACTTTTAATGCTGATAGGAACGACTACAGCATAATAAAAACCCAATAATATGCCTTGTTATTAAATACTGGTTGCAAACTGCCTTAATCTGCGGCCTCCACAGATCCCTAGCATTGTAAAAACTTCCACCCCCTTTCTCTCTCAGGCTGCTGTAGCTTATTCCAAATTATACTAGTCAGTTGTTCTGTATAATTTGATATATTTTATGGCAACCTTAAAAGTATTATTTTCGTAACTTTTCTTTTGGCCAATAAAACTCTAAGGAAATGCAACGATGTATCTCTCCAGATATACTTTATCTGTCATGTTATAGTTTGTTTTAGCTGCAGTTAATGTAAATATCCATGAACTCGAGCTTTTAGCTAATTTCTCATTAAATTAAAGTGGTCTTAGTCAATTTCTAAAGCATACATCAAATACTACAGCATTCCTAAGCATCTTTTATTTAGTGGTCTCTGTTACTGTCCCCTGGGTAAAATTCATCCTTTTTCCTAAGTCTCATGGCTGGTGAGAGAAATGGCAAGAGATGAATAGCTGGAGCTAGTGTTAGCCTAAGGGGTTTTGCTCAGGGTAGCAGATTGCTCCAGCAAGAGGCATTTAATCCCTGTGTAGCCACATCTTCCATGTTTCCCCCACTAGTCTGGGGACAAGAGGCAGCAGAGCAGCTTGACAGGAGCAAGTCACGCTTTGGGGAGCAGGCACCGCTGGAATGGCTCCCCGCGAGCCAGGAGGACAGGGTTTCTGACCCTGCAAGTGCTGCAGGCTGCAGCTCTCCAGGGCTAATGCTCCCAGAGCAGAAAGACTTACACTGGTGAGGAGCAGGGGATTTACTTTGTCCCTGTGGGGCACTAATGGCAATAGACAGTCCAGGTCGAAACAGATGAGAGGGGAACAAAGTGACATCTGGACCAGGAAATCTGTTTTGTCCTTCCTTCATAACAGTAGACTATAACTTTTACCTACACTGCTGAGAAGGCCTTAACCAGCACTTCTTCTCCTCTGTGCCAGCACAGGTATTCTCTGCACTGGTTTGAGCAGTACCAGACAGCAGCAGCTGAAATATGAATTACAAAGGGTTATGCTCCAGAAAAGTTTTTGAGGAGATATTTGCTCTCCCAGTTCTTAATATATTCTCAGAACCCTCTCATCATTTTCTGTGTAAGCAAGAATGAGTGTCACTACCTGTGCACAAAAAAACCCCAAGCTTTCAAGGAAAACCTTTATTTTAAATGCCTCTTGTGGTGATGGATCTAGGTAGCTGAGGTCAACATTTGGTTGTAGTGTCTCCCTCTGCACCGGGAATGTGTGCAGAGCCACTACCCAAATGCTGCTTGCCCCTGCAGTAACAATTATTGTTCATACTCTCAGGATGGCGGGTGGTCTAACATTTCATGTTGCAGGAAACAGTAGCAAGAGGTTTCTTAGACAATTCTGTGTGGGAGAGCTACTCCTGTATGAACTCGTTTAGCTTCAAAGATATGATTTAAGTTAAAGTTTTAACTGTGCAGACCCTGCTATTTTAAGTGGCATCAAGCTAGCTCAAAATGAACAGCTTAAATGCTTCTGCTTTTTCAGCTGCCATGTTTATGAGGCATGGAGAGGATTGGTGGTGATCTGAGCAAAATATAGAAAGGAATGGAACAAAAGAGTAATGGAGAGGCCAGAGAGTATTGTGAAAGACCAAAGTAATTGCAGCCGATGGGGTCTGATTTTGTGAGGCTGTGTCCTCTTGGAAGATTTGTTCCTCCAACTCTCCCTGTTTGCAGGACTACGTGTAAAATTTCCTATCCTGGCTGTCCACCAGTAAAGCAGTGTATCAGGACGTGTAACACTTTATTAATATGTCAGATTACTACATTTGATATGTCAGATTATTCCATTCAGTGAGATTTTTTGCATCCAGAAAAAATGCATAGTGTCCTATGCAGGAAAATGCTAATAGATTTTAAATTCTAACTCTGTAGGGACAATTTAAAGTCTATTTTCCTTCTTCCAGCTGTTGGGTTGTTTGGGCTTTTTTTTTTCATTATTATTGTGTCTCATATGTTTACTTCACTCTCCTCTTCTGAAAACTCTGGTTGCCTTCAGTTGTTTGTTATTATTTGGGTTTCTGTATCACTTTAGTATCTCTTTAGGACTTCTCTCCCTTCCTCTCTCTTTTCTCTCTGAGAGAGATTTGATTTTCCCCTCTGCGTTTTCCTTTCTTTTAAACACTCCTCTCTTTTTCCCTCCGTTTCCTTTCATTATATATTCTTCCCCCATCATATGTTTGCTTTACTAGCAAAGAGAAAAGTAGTGAGGGTCATTTACAGTTGCCATGTCTTCCAGAGTTGGGGTGAGGGGGTCTGTGGTGGATTCAGGAGCTACTACTGTCATACAAGTTGTTGTGCCAGCTCCTTCCTGCACACGGCCTAGGTACAGGATCTTTTCTCTGTTCCCTGGGGTCACCACAGAGAATCTCCTCAAGATCTCTCCTCAAGAAGTCCTTGCACAGAGGACAAATGTCACAGATATATGGCATTTTGGCCATATACCTCTTGGAACTCCCCCATTTGATTCAAGGGTATTTGGAGTAATATGTGATATAACTTTTGCATCCTCTTTTTTTATAATATAAAAAACCTGTGCAATCTACAAACATAAAGAGATGGCATAGAAATCAGCAACAGCTCCAATGCTGAAAGTCCTGGCTTCAATCAAACCCTTCCTGCTATTTATTTAAAGTATTCTGCAGAGGGAACTTGGAAGGGGAAGACTGTGTGACTGTTGATCCAGCCAGCAGGAGCTCAGTTGTTAACAACTGTGGGCTTTAAAAAAATAAGTACTTCTGATACTTTAACTCATTTTCTTTTTCATATCAGTGAATAGCATGTATGACAAACATTCAGCCCCAGTGCTGTATTTCTCCCATCATTTTTATGCATTTCATTCAGCCTTTTTTGCAGCTTGTTGCTGGAATGAAAAGACGGTAGAAGGCTGTGCTTCCAGAGATCAAACTTCCCATTGTTCTTTGAATAAGAGATTGTGTGTGAGTACAGAGATTTGCATAAGAATTAGTCCCGTTCCTTGTATCAAGTCAGCTATTTTCAGCTCAGTGTAGCAATCTTCGATTTCCCCGTTGTAACTATGGCAATAAGATTAGACGGTATTCAGTAAAATTCATTTTACAAATTAGCATGGGAGGATGCCCATGACTGTGATAGAAGAGGAGATGTAAAAACATTGTGAAATGAGATTGAAATTAAATCAGAATTCAGAATATTCCTCAAAATAATGATTCTCAAACTCATCTGGCACCATCTGGTAGTTTGTGAATGATTTACAGTTAGCCACAGTAAATATTATGGGATCAATGGGCCTGATGGGGGCTACATTTCTTACTTAAAGTCATTTTGAAAAGAGATTTTAACACCATTTTTGGTGGATGCTGGATTCTTTGATCTGGAACTTTTATAACAGTAGCACTCAAATCAATTTCAAACAATTTCATTGCAGTACAAATCTACAAAGCTCGTTATGGTCTGGGAAATAAAAAAAAAAAAAAAAGTCATGCTCCAGGCCTTGGGCCATGTTATAATGAGGGTAAGAATGAGCAGTGGTAGGTACTATTTGGAGTTCTGCCTCTGCCTTTCTGCTGCATGGTACAGTCCTGTCAGTTCATCAGAACAGCAGACCTTAATTTGCACACACTAAAGATGGCTTCCTGAAGTTTTGCATCATTTGCAATAAATCTTGGTTTTGATCATATTTCATTACTAATGAGTGTCCTGTCCATACCTAGCCTTTGCTGTTCTTAATGATACATGCAAACAGGGTTAGAAGGAAGGCAGGTTTAGATATGTATCTTTTCAGATGTTTAATGAACATCTTTTTTCTATTATTTGCGTTTTTCCAAATAAACTGATACTTTAATAAAAAAAGTATTGCAAAAAATGTATTTTGAAAAGGTACTTGACTAACTGATTCTTTCATTGGTATTCTATGACATGATAATTTAATACGGTATGGTACGGTATGGGATGGTATGGGATGATACAATACAGAATTGATATTGATAGGTTTCTTTTGTTGACTATTAATAAAATACCAAATTTCAAAAAGCAAGTGAAGTTTCATTTTCCTTCTGCTTCATCTAAATACAGTCTTTCACAGCTTTTCTTGGATGTAAGTTGGTATATTAAAAGGCTGGCAGAGTTCAGCTCTGCAGCCTTGCGCTGCAGTATCGCATGAAATTCCATCTCCCAACACAGGTTAAGCTCAAATTATGTCCTTCAGTATTGCATTAAGCCTGTACTAGCCCTCGGTAAAGTGAGTTGTCCTCATGGAACAAATGCATGTTAGAATTGCATAAATAGGTAAAATAGAGTTTAGCCTTTATCAATAACGTCCAGCAGCCCTGATTCACAGTCTGACTTGATCATTCTACCAAACTGCATGCACAGCTTCCAAGATAGTGAGTAGCCAAACCTGGCCCTTCAGGAGGAAGGGGGAAAAACAGATTGTCTAGGCCTATGCAGGACTATTATTTCTGTCTGAAAAGGTAATCTTCAGGTATTTTCACAGTGCTCAGTCCTGAGGTAGCAAAGGTCTTGGAAAGAGCACTCAGAGCCTATCAGGGTAAAGCCGTTATTTCCTGTGTGACCATTCTGGGCATTCCCAAAGTAAATGAATGTGCAACTTCTTCTGGCTACCTTTTTTTTTTTTTTTTTTTGTCCTAATACCTTCCTCTGAAGTTATTTAATTGCAAATCCTCATTGAAAGCCAGGAACACGGACATTACTTCAGTAGACAGATCATGCATTATCAAAATTGCTTTGTGTTTCTTCTGAGGTAAAAATAAAAGCTATTGGGGTGGAAAAAATGAAAACAAATGGGTGTTTGCATATAAATAATCATAACCCATTTTCTTGTCAGAAATACATATTCTAGTCGGTGATATATAAGTTACTCAGTCACTCAAGAATCATCGCACCTTTTTAAAATGGTTTATTCTGCAGGATAAAACAGTTCCTAGCAGCATAGGCAAGAGCTTGCAGTCACATTTTTAAACCTTCCATACTTCTGCAGGACAGGATTCGGCAGTACACTTAGTTTGCCATGAATCTCTGGAATAGATCACCCCATGGCACAAATTCATCTTATACAGGGTATGCATTACAACCAGGGGGTATAACGCAATATGACAGCAGAATGACAGTGCACATACCAGATTACTAAAATCTGTGTAATATGTAGTTCTTAGTGCAGAAAGTTTAAATGAAGCAAAACAGTGGGAAACCTGAAATCAAATACTGTATTCAAGAGGCGACATGACATCCATCTTGTTTTCAAAAGCAAAAGGTGAGAGGATCAGGTAGGTCTGTGAAGGCTTCCCAGGTAGGAAGAGTATTGGTTGAGGACACAGTTTGCCAGACAGTGATCTGGGTGAGGAGTGGAACCCAACCATCTAAAGCAAGTCAAAGTATTGTTTAAACTCTTGGCATTTACCAGAAAATACCAGATAGTCCTCATCAGTTTGGCTTGTGCCATTTAGAAGAAGCACTCATAGGATAGGTAGGAATCTGATAAGGACAGCTTTTCAAGAATCCCCACAAGGAATATCTACTGCTTCATTCTTATGCAATGGAGAGATTTGCCTTGGATTTCAGCCCTAAATCTAATCTCCTATTCAGGTGCCAGAAGTGCTGCATAAAGGCATTTTATGGGTAGCACAGCTCCATAAGTAACTTGTCTCATAGCAGCTGCCCAATAAATCTCTTTTCTTGACTTTTCCAAGTGTCAAAGTGAACAGTAGTGGCAGGTCCTCCAGTTGTCCCTGTTCCCAGAGAGAGAATACACCCTGAGTTGTTTCTGTCTCTATGTTGAATGAGTATGAGCTGGGATGCACGTGTGCAATAGCAATGGGAAATAGCTGACAGTCCAGTCGAGAGCAGGAGAGGCACGGGTTAACAAAAGGTTGCTGAAAAAGCCTATCCTGCCTGCCTTGGAAAAAGTTGCAAATTATGTGAATAAATAAAGGGGGAAAAAGCTACCTTAAAAGAACTAGTTTTCAGACGCTAACCTGACCTGCAGACCTTCTTATTACATCTCTCTCCTATCTTAGCCAATCAAGGCCATACAGCCTTGAAATGCTGTGGAACAATCAGTTAGGTGTATCAACAGCCTTTGTAATTGCTGACTGTGTTTCTGCTTTTAATTTGTGAATGCACTAACTGTGTTTCGTAATGCCTGCCTCTGATTGAAGGAAATGCCTGAGTGTAACAGGAGCCTGTGGATAAGGTTTGCTCTCCTGTTGTCCTTCACATACTGAGAACAATGCAGAAAATGAGTCATTACTTAGCTGACAATGTAGCAGATCAGAAGTAGCTGATATTTATCTCTGATTAGGAAAGCATCACTATAGTTCTTTTTACCTGAGGAACTTAAAACCTTTTCTTTAATCTGGGAGAAAGGAAGCTCTGCTGTTGTACTGAGTGGAGGATATTTTTAGAGTTACTGAATACTGTAGGATCAGAATTTCCACCTGTCTTTGAAACGTGTTGGAGCTTTCCTGTTCTTGTGGACTAGATTTCTGTCTCATTATAGCCTGTCCATCCTACTCTTTATACAGCTCTCATGCGATGAAAGAAATACTTGGGGACATACTGGTATATAGGGCATAAGCAATGCCCAGCTCCTTGTGTAGGTAGCTAACCTGCCAACTTTCAGCTCCTCCACGAGGATATTTGGAGGGCTATAAGGCCCTATATGCTTGGGCCTTTAGTGCAGTTATGAGTGAAATGAAATACCAAACCCATCACCTCCTGAAAAAGTTCTATATAACATTACGCTTTCGATTTGTGGGGAACTGAGCTGTCAAAGGTGCAAAGCACAGTAAAAATGTATAGATGAAAAGGAAAAAAAAGAAAGTAATTGTGCAAAGTGCTTCAGGGTAGGTGAGGTATAGAAATATTTTTAGCAGTTTTAATCAAGCTACAAGGAAAATTATACAGCATATTCATTCTTGTAGTGCTTATACAGTCAGTATTCATTATCAGTATGGTGTTGTTGGTGGACAATGGAACATTCAGCTGAAAGAGTGAGATCCACTGTCTTTTTTGATACAGCTGATATGAAGAAGATTCATTACCTTTACCATAAAAATACAGGCTGATCATATATGCAAAGCCATGTGCTGGTTCACCAGACTCAGGAGGAAATCAGAGTTCAGCTTAGCTTAGTTTCACTTTACTTCTGCTTTGGAATATTAAGGCAATGGTGTTCAATTCACAGGCAGGAAAAGGACACCTTTATGGTCAGCTCCAGAGCAAGAACAGGAGGCTCTTCTTGGCGTCTACCTGGCTTCTTCCCTAAAAATCAGAACAAACCCTCCTCTGAGGACGGAAAAAATGGGGTGGAAAAGAGAGGATCTTCTGATGAAGGACCATGAGGAGTGAAAACCCAGAAGCAAGGTTTATGGTGAATTTATAGCTTATTCTTTACAGTTGAGAATGCGGAGCAAAAACTGCATCATCACCAGAATGCCCCTCAACTGCTCACTGATGACAACACTATTGCTCCTGTGACTCATTCTCGGCTCCTCATTGTCTTGTGGTTGTTAAACCTATGGGGACAGTGGCCGGCAGCAGCCCAGCACTGGAAATCTTTGCCCCAGATGCAATCTGGAAGCAGCCTGTAGGTCAGCATGCTCAGAGAGGGACAGAAAGTAGGATCCATCCTGAGGCCAATACCATAACTCTGCTGCCACAGATCACTACTTTTATTACAGCAGATCCTGTAGAAGTGCCCCAAATCCCCACACAATAACAAGAACCTGCTTACTGAATACATATTACAGTGCAGTCAATTCCTGCAGGAGATGCAGCAGTTTAATGTGAAAATTTCCTCATTCAATCTTCGCTTGTTCTTTCTGAACCACTGGAGCTGCTCTTCACTGCAGAGTGGTCCTACTGTGCCCTTTCCTGATGTAAATCACATTACACCCAGCTAGAACTCTCCTGCCTCTTTGCTTGCCAAATCGACAGGAAGGCTCACACTTAATTTACAGGTATCTGCATTTGCTGACTTGTCCTATTAAGCACGATGACCGGCTGTTTTACTAATTGAGAGTGCAAGAAAATGAGGAAGAAGCAGAAAGAGGACTAAGCAAGCAAGCACAAACTGAGAAAACCCAGTCACAGACTTTCTGGAAACTTGCGGTAATTTACGTGTGGTAACTCTGAAATGCCTGACTGCTTGATAGAAACTGGCTAATGGGTTCAGAGCTGCCAGTGGGGAGGGAGAGGATGCCAGGCAAGCAAAAAGCCAGTGTAGTTATATAGGTCTCGTTTCCTTGGTGAAAGCAGCAGGGACCAAAACAGCGTTAAAATAAAAACCAAAAAAAAAGAAGTCATGGAGACTTTTCCTCGGAAAGTTCTAGCCCTTTCCAGCTGCTTTAGCAATACAGTACATTGCTGGTCACAGGGCCCATATGCCACCTGTGTCCCACATAATTTTATTTGAGGAGTAAGTGCAACTCAAGAGGGATGGATTTTTACCATATATGCTCTCTGCTCAGGCAAGCATTTCATTCCTGTTGAGCAACACTTGGTAACAGGTTGAACACACAGGACACCCCTCACTTGTCACTAGAAGAACAAATTGCAGATACAGAAATCAGTTTTCACAGAGCCTGATAATGTTGAGATGCCTGCTGCTGCTTTGTTCTATTAGTAATTGTCACAGAAAGGATGGGGTTGTCTGAGCAACATGTCTTACCAGGGTGCGCTAGATCCACTTAGCAGTCATCATTAGGCAATTACCTAGAGAAGGAGATCATTTTCTCAATGGCAGAATCAGATCAAAAATGGCAACAACCTAGAAAATTAATTCTTGCAGCTACATTATGTTAGCAGATATGTAATGTTGAAGGAGATCAATAATGTATTTTATTATAGGAGTCCCGATAAAGAAGTATTGTACTGTTTTAAATATTACTGCTTAGGCATTGTCCAAACGGAACGTATTTTGTTTAGATTAATAAAACATGTCAGCTGAAGTGAAAGACAAAAATTTAAGCTCCTTAATCTCATCAAAAGCAAAGCCATTTCTGAGCCAAAATGTTCCCATTTGAAACATTTTGTTATTCCGATTTATTGAATGACTTGTCTTATCTGGAATCTTTAACAACATTAAAAATTCACTGATGTATTCATAAATCAGTTGAATTTAGCAGAAAATACTTAGCTTTCATTTGTTTGGGACACATTGTGGCTGCATATCTCTAGGCTGCTTTCCGGGGAAACAAGTCAAATTCTTCAACATGCACCCCATATTTACCAGTAAAAGTCTTGACCAGGGCTTGTGACCCGCTGTCTCTTATAACAGTGAGCTGCTTTTGGTTTTTTTCCTCTCATGAAAATGCCAGCTAAACACCAGCCTCAAACACAGAAAAGACGACAAAAGAGAGTTAGTTATAGAGGATGTGGACATACTGAGGTACAAAGCATGCCAATTTAGACAATTAGTGCGTATCAGCAGCTGACTGCATACTTAAGTGTTTTCATTTCCAGCCAAAAAATATTATCTATGGAGCTGGTCAAAGTGTATACTAACACAGATGCAATATCTGACTATGAACGAACCAAAATATTTATTTTCTACTGCTGCTTTCTTTTCTACCTGCAAATATTAATTAATTGTTTCTTTGTTTCAACCAGTGCACCATATGAAGACATTCAGAAGTCAACTGGACAAGGCTCTGAGGAACCTTATCTAAGTTGACCCTGATTTCAGTGGGCAGTTGGACCTCCAGAAGTTCCTTCTGATCTATATTATCATACAGTTCTTTACATTTACTTTTCTTTTTTTTTAATAAATACCAACAAGCTGTATATGTAGGAACAGAAAAGGGACAGAAATAGCTTCTCTGTCCCATTACAGGGCTAATGATGGATGACAGTACTAGGCACATACTCCTAAAACATGCCAGCTGACTTTAGGGAAGGCACTCGTTAGCAGGTACAAGTTCTGAAGAAC
>JAVKLA010000074.1:16979909-16991501 GCA_034782735.1 Sagittarius serpentarius | reverse complement strand
TGTTCGTGCTTTGCTCGGTGCAAGAGAGCAGACACACGACCCAGACAGACCACCAACACACACGGCATTGTGTTGGTGCATGGCACAGGACAGAAGGTCAGCTCCGGGTGTGCAAAGGCATGCTGTGCAACTGCGCCGGGGAATTGCGTGCTCACTGTGTACACTATAACTACATCTCTGCCACATGCAGGCAGTAGAAATTGCCTTTATTGAGAAAAGGGACACTGGCCAATTTTGTGGTGCTGTCACCGGTCCATTTAGAAAGAGTGATAGGCTTGTTCTTTGGTACCTGAGCAGCCATAAGGGCTAAGCAGACAGGATCATAGAGTATGCACCCAATTTACCGTCTAGCTGATCCACAGAGATGGGAAGGTTCATCATCATCAGTCAGAAAGCACTTATGGGGACAGTACGTCTTTGCAACACCTTGTATGTAATTAATTTACACTGTAGGGCAGAGCATGTACCAGTTACTCTCGTCAAGTGAATGCAGTTCCTAAAATGAAGCCTCTGGTTTGGTGGGGACTTCGTTCAGGGGTTCACAATCTCCTTCATCTCATGTGCAACAATTTCGTTATCTTTTGTTTGTCATTATCTAACTTACAGACTGTAAAGGCCAAAACTCCTTGAATATTTGAAATCCACATAGTTACCACCATTATATTTTCACACTAAGAATTACATGATCAAAAGCCTCTTTCAAATATACTTGCAAGTATAAACCATAGTTTTGCATGTAATTACATATGTAATTAGTAATAGGCAAATGTAAATTCAGTAATTAAGTATGCAAACATACAGAGCTGTGATCAGCACTGAGAGATGTCTGGAATGTGTCTGACACTGAACTGCTGGGCCAGGGAAATTTGAATCAGACTGATGTTACTATTCTTCCAATTCATCATTACCTGATGAATCTCATGTACAGGGTGTGTTTACCTGTGATTTCTTGCTCCTATTCCACTTCCTGCTGGAAAGTTATTGTTCTTTACAGCATTAGTAACACATTTAGTTCCAGTTCAACTCTCTTTTTTATGCTTTCTTCTTTATTTCTGCTAGATTCTGTGTGTTAGCTTTTTTTAATTTCCTTTTTTCTTTTTCAAAACCATTCTTTAGAGGAAAACTAAGTCCAGAGTTTCTGGACCTGAAGGCCTATATTTAGACTCCTGTAATCAGATTTATGGTACATAAACAAATAGCTCAATCATCAAAGTTGTTGAGAACCCATAATTACCATCAACTTCAGTATGTATCTAGTTTCCACAAATCAAGAGTTGCACAAGCTGGTTTTGAAAATACGCAGACCAGTGAGCCTCTCTTTTTAAAACTATGATCTTTTGTGGCTTGTCCATGAAATCAGTGGCGAGCTTAGAACAGAGGAATTCCTAGCTTCCAGACCTGTGGCTGATCTATTTGGTACTATAGATGGTTACGAAGGCACAGGTAATTCCTTCATTAAAAGTCCATCTTGTTCTAACAGGAAATTTGTTAGTTTGCTAGAGCATAAGTTACCTGTACACCTAGCCCATGAACCAAACTTTTTTTTTTATAGCACAAGAACCTACAAACCCAAAATCAGTCTTACAGATTAGTTCCCTGCCGCATGACTCTTGTAATCTTTTAAATATGTAATTGATCATCCCTAAAATGTTCTAGCAAAATACACCATTTGCTACTTTGCAGGAAACCCTCTTTGTATGTCATTGCTAAACAAAGGTGAGAGAAAGAAAACTGTTAATGAGGACAGTTACAAAACACCTACCCACCGTGTAAACTTTCAAGGGAATGCAACCACTTTTTTAATATTTTCTCACAATGAGCAAAATTTTTTGCTGGGGAGAGACACTGAATGCTCACAGTAGATCACCCTCATGGCATTATTCTTTCTTCAGGTACACTGCGGTCTGCTTTTTGCTTGCCTTTTTTTGCTCTAGGTACTATGAAGCTCAGAAGGGTTTCCTCATTATTCAGTTTTTATTGTAACTGTTTCATTGTGCTAGTCCCGTCCCCCCGTCCTCCCCAGAACCATCCCTGTGTTGCCATTTGGTAAAGCTGTGGTCGATCAGTTCTCTGTAAGGAGACCTTTCAGGTTTTCTTTTATTCAAAGGTTTGCAGAGTGAGGCATGGGAGCAAAGTCAGAAAAGTTCAGACTTTCTAACTTGCATCACTGCTAGATGTGGCAAGCTGAAAGCCTGAAGAAAACACTGCCTGAGACAATTACATGAAGCATGAGAAGGAAAAGATATTCACTTGACGCAGGGAAATGCTTTGAAAAGAGTCTTTTTGCGACGGTGTAAATTGCTGGGATAGTAGCTGTTAACAATAGGTCTCTCGGTAATGAAAAAGATTACGTATCTAGATTCCAAGGTTTATTTTGTCACTGTTTTGACAGTCAGTGATGTCTGTAAGTGCTTTTCCAATATTCCCATGTATTGAATGAAGCTGACGTTCATTAACTAGCTTTTGGCTTCTGAGTTTGCTCTCAGTTTAATTAATGTATTTAGGCAGTTGGGAGCTACATTTACATGAAAATGAGAGTATAGCCAGTGGAATATCTACTGATCATTTCTTATGTATCAACACAGATATACTTGGGAATGGACATGGCCAGTGAAAAAATCCAAGCAAAAAGTTTCTGTGTTTAGGGTAAAAAAACCAGAAATAATACATATGAAAATTCAAATTATTGAACAAGTTATTGGAAGAAATGCAACAATGATGGATGTTATCAGAAAGAGGGTTGGTCAGGGTTTTTTTATTTCATCTTGATTAGCCATTTCATTACGGTAATGCTTTTCCAGCTTGTACCTAATTAGCTATGGTTGGTCAGAAGATACCAAAAAAATTCTTTTTACGGCGTCACCATATCATCAGAGCTAGCATAGGACCAAAACTTGCCAAAAGGCTCCTGGAATCAGCCTGCAAAGGCTGATAAACTTCCATAGAAAAGGATTATGTATCAGACACAGTGCAGAATGACAAAACAAAATTGCTGTACAGGGTGCACAGTACAGCAATATAGGAAAGGAGTTGGAGCCTATGCATGATGATGACAGACTGGTTTATGCGGATGTTTATCACTAAAAGGGTTGTCAGAGCCTCTCACCAACTGGAGGAAAGAAATAGAGCAGAGAGACCACACACAGACCAAGCTGGCATAAGGAATAAGGTCATTTTTCAACCCTCTCCCCACATCCACTTTAGATTATTCATACTTCCATTTAATCTGTTGTTTGCTGCCTTATACTGGTGAATAATTTGCTTTAATAAAGAGCTATTCAATGTCTAAAAATAAGACAAGTTAGGCAATCCTACACTAAGGGACAATAATAGGGGAGCATTTTCAGGAAAAAGGGTATTGTGTGAAGTAAGGTAGGTTTTTTAGTGAATGGATCTCAAAATTAAGAAATGCAAGCTCAAGCAATATCACATCACAGGCTTAACCTCCTATGTAATCAATTTTTATGTCAAAATATGTACCTTGAAAGGCATGAGAACTTGATGCATACCTGGGTGCATGGCATATGTGCAAAGTGCATCTCCTGATATAAATAAATTTGGAGAAGATATTACATAAATAAAAATGAGCAAGGAAACATTTCTGCTTTGCTTGGATGAAATAAAACTGTCATGAAAAATTTATTCTGATTCTTAAAAAAGATTTGGACCAAACCGATCCTGTTAAGTGAGGTGAAGGGGAAAGACTTTATTGTCCTCAAAATAGAAGGGATTATTCACTGGCTAATTTATTTCCTTCCTCTCCATCTCTCTCCTTTATTTACATTTTCTGGGGCTAAATGACACAGTGCTGAGTAGTGAAAGCATAAGGTTTGGTCATGACATTTTTGCTGCCTCGGCTGATTCCATTAATCTTTGCAGAGCTGCCCAGGTGGCGGTGAGGGTGTCCCCTCCAGCCACCCACCTCATTAGGCTTTTGATGCAAGCACAGGAGAGGCAGCGTGGAGTGCGGTGCCCTGGCTGCTTACGCTCTCCAATTTGGCTGCCTTGGAGGAGACTTTGGTGTCATGACTCGGCTACCGAGGCAGGTGAAGAAGTTCAGAGGGATGCAAACAGGTGAAAAAGACTAAGCTGTTCCAGGGGAGCAGAGATTTTGATGCGTCCCTGTCTCCTAGCTGCATAACTTAAGATTTCTATTGCAGAGAGGTCTCATTTCCACAGGAAGGGTATGTCTCCAAACAGCCAAGATTTTGGGGTCTGTCTGTTCTCCAGCAAGAGTATTCGATCATGGTACCATATTCAGTGTTTCCCAAGTTTTATGACCCCTACCAGTGGTGTAACCTCAGTTGTGGCGTAAGGCTGTGAAAGTCTTTTACACAAATTGAGTTAGGAGCCACTCGGGGAGCCTTTGCGTGATCTCCTGCCAACGTGACTCATGTCTGCGCTGGGAGGGGACCCTCTGTGAATGAGAAAACAGCTCTAGATTTTAGCTTCTGTGTTGAGATTGTTGGATGCTAAAAATACAAAAGTTTTGCATTGTAGGTCAGTGGTTCCTCTGCTCTGCCATCACGCGTCCAAAAGGTTTTTAGTAAAAGCTGTGAGAAGGAAGATTTAGAGACTCACAACAATACTTAAGCGATGACATGAGAACGGAGGAAATGTATTTTTTATAGGTGTGAAGAAAATAAACTTGGGCTTATACCCTCAACCATATTTCAGTAGCAGTTGGTGCTTAAATATCCGTGTTGATCAGACTTTCCATAACTGATGTTAACAGACAAGGTGGCTTGATAATCTTAGGTGAGGAAAATATGCTATGGCATAATGGGAAATTTTTTTACATGTAAATTACAGCCAGCTTTATTTTCTTGCAGTCTATGAAATCTTTTGATAAAGTTGAGCAAATGCTTCAATAACTATCAAAAAATATTTAAAGTGAAACCTCTGCCTTCTCCTGATCCCTTATAAAATCTTCTGCAGCTGAGACTGAACAAGTACGATTTCACAATCACATACACGTAGATGTGATACATGTGATTGATGTGATGTGATGGTAGGTCACAGGAACTGGAGATCAGTCCTTCAGCTTCTTCAGCTGGCAAGACTAATGTCTTGTTTTAGGGCAGAGAGAAGATACTTAATGTCGGCTTTTGCCCCCTAGGGAGAGGACATAAGTTCAGACACTGGGGAGGTATTTCAGCTTGGACAGTTATCTAGAACATCTTTAAAAGAGGATTGTGCAATTGTGTATAGGTGCACAGAAAACACAGATAGATGCACATTTACTGGGATTAATGAAAAAATGTAAGTAAAAAGTCTGTCCACTAGCTGGACAATAAAGTTTAGGTTTCTTGCTTTCCCCTGGGTAAGGAAGTAATGCAACTATTCTAAAAATTGTGTTTCATTAAAATCTAATGGCTTTATGGTGGAAAAAATGGACAAGGGTTTACAGTTTCCTTAAGTCCTCAGTGTTTAACCTGTCCCTTGGGCTCCTGAAGACATCCTACCCCCTCGAATCCCTGACGAACTCATCAGATCTTTGTCCTGTTACTAAAGTTCAGACCATCTCATTAGGGAACACGACACAAACTTACTTAGGCTAATCAGGTCCTGAAGTGCCCCTGAACTTTCCTAAGGTACAGTGATCAGAGAACACTGTTAATCCTTAGGATATTGCACAGACCCCACCGGCCTCGTTCTCATAAAGGTTAGGAAATGGCAATACTTGGTTGCTGTTAACTGATCTGTGATGATGCTGCCCTGCAGTCTCTCCTGGCAGCCCCAACACCCCTGCCCAGCCAGGTGTCTCCACCTGCCATGGATGGGCAGGAGGCTGGGGGAGATGCCAATGCCGGCTGCTGTGCAGAGGTACAGGGGACCACCTTACTCGCCGAGCAACAACTCGTATCATGAGCTGCAACACAGAGAGAAAGAGTGTTATCTCTGGCCCTTCCTTCTTGTGGAGGATGGCAAGAACAGCAGGCCAGTTCATGTTCAGAGATACAAGCCCAGAGTAACTTGCCTTAACTCACCATCCATATTCCTGTTAGCTGTCTCTAGCTGCTTGGGAATACTCAGGCAGTCGAAAGAGTAGGTATGGGAACATAGGTGATGTGGGGATGTACTTAGTCAGCAGGACGTGTGCTTTAGTTGGAAGGACCACTGCTGTTTCCTGCTCTTTGAGACCAAGGGAAAGGCAGAGACACTATGGTGGCCAGCAGAACTGAATTGCCCTGGAGGCAGCTGGCGGGATTACAAAATATCCAGCCAGATCACAGATGCAATCCTAGGTGCAGTTTTTTACTGACACATGTCTGGCAGATTACCCTATTTTCAAAAATACTTAGGTGCCTTCATCTGTGATTTGCGTCCTAGATGGGCAAAAGGGACCAACCACATTGAACGTGTAACTTCAGTGTAAAACATTAGCTCTACAGAACTTGTCGGCTACTTCCACGCTCCTTCATTTTACTTCATTTGTGTTTTTGGTTCACCTGACTAAGTTGAACTGTTTTTCCTGTTGATGATGATGATTGTTTTCCAAAACCAAACACAGCATCAGTTTTACTTCCCATCTGTTTCTCATTATTTGTTGGGCCCATTAAAGAGAACAGTGCGGTAATTAATGATAGAGCAGGAGTTGAGATTTGGAAACCTGAGCACTTCTATCAGCAAATAACTTCAAGTGCTTTTTCAGTGCTGCACCATTACCAGTTTTCCTCAGAGCAGGTATATGTCACTGTGTGATTACAGCAAGCCTCTCTTATGGAAAAAGAAGACGAGAGCAGTTTCTGAAAATGTCCTACAGTTTCGACCTCAGAATTAAGAAAAGATGTCCGCCTGACAAGTGGAAGGATGGCTCTCATATCACATCGATGAGCTGACCATGCTTTCACCTCTCCTCTTTAGCCTATCAGTATAAATTCGTGATCATTAGCACACAGGTGCTCAGTGTTCCCAGCAGTCAAGCGACAAGGGAGTTGTCTTTATTTCATTCCAGGATTTTTACTTTCTGATTTAACATAGTAAGTTCAGTTATTTCTTGAGCACAAAAGACTCCTATGGCTGTTTCCTGAGAAACCGCTTGGATGGGAATGGGGCAACATTTTCTGCTGCCTTTCTGCAAAGTCTCCAGCTTCAAAGAATTAGCTTTTAGGATTTCCCATAAAAAAACTGAAGGAGAGGAAAAATAAAGATTACCACAACAATTACAGCAGAAAATAATCCTCCTGCACTAACAGCTATGGAACTCCTGATTTTACTTTGCAACCTTGGCCGTAGCAGTTGGAGCTAGGAATTAACCCTTACACTGCTTGACTGCTGTTACTTTTATTATTCATGTTGCTGTTTCGCCTGAGGCCCCAGCCAGTGGCTGAAGTTCTTTTGTACTAAACATTGCATTAAGTGTGAAGTATAAAGAAAGCCCCTGACCTCAAGAGCTTAATAGATGCAGAGTTTGATCATATATCCCTTTTTCCACTTGAACTGAGATCTGTTCCTTATATTGTCACATCTGTGCTCTATCTAATAGTTAAATAATAATTAATAATTAAATAAAGGGAAACTGCTGAGGCTCTGTTGTGTCTGCTTTAACTCTGCACAAAACTAGTGAATTCATAGTTAGAGCTCTTCTGCATTCACACCATTGCAGCCATGGTACCTACCCTGTCATGCACTTATATACAAGCCTGAAAGAAGGAGAGGGTGTTCATGGGCTCCCATAGCAACTCTGTATGATGGCAAAGAAAAGAATACAGACCTTGCATCCGAAGGTCTCTGGGGCCTCTTATATCGGTTTGTTTCTGGGTTGACTTCTGATCCTGCTGTGTGTGCTGAAGAGCATGTATTCCTCATTGTAAGACCAGCGAAGTCTGTTCTTTATTTTTATTTCATTTGTGTGAACAGCAAAGGCTTTAAAAAACAGTATTTGAAATTGCATATGACAGCTTATCATGAACACCATTGTTATCCTGTCAGAGAAAATACAGTAGCTTTAGTTCCAACAGAAGAGTATCAGAGCTGGACAGATTCTGACCTAAATTACATGGTATAGATACAGAGCAGTTCTTTAGCCTACCTGATTTATTGTAGCACAACTGAGCTCAAAGTAGGTCTTAGTATTTAATCTGCAGATTAATATTTTATTCATATTCAGAAATATTGCCAAAATGATCCAAGATATTAATAGAAAGAGACCAACACAACACAGAAGTAGGTTGTTTTTCAAATCTCCTTCCCAGAAATCTGCAACAGGCTGACTGCAGATTATTGAAGCAACATATGAAACAGTAATAGCTTCAGATGCCTTAGATGAAGTCTACAGTACAAAGGTATATTAAAAGATTTGGGTCAGAAATGTAACACGTCTTTACAGAGGTTTCCGAAGAAAAATGCCAGTGCCTGCATGACTCTCTATGAACCTGCCACGTTTGCAGTCATCCCAGACAGGGAATCACAGGAACTGTTCTTGCAGTGATATTCCTGGGCTGAATGGTGTCCTGGGATAGATGAGGGAAGCACATGCAGAACCATAGCCCATAGGGTACGCTGGAACTTGGTTTTCTCTGTTTGCACTAAAGACTACTTTTTTCCATACCATTTCCAGAGGCAGGGGCATGGTTATATATGCAACTGCTGTATATACAAAAATACATCAAGATCATGTTGAGGAAGAACTCAGTGCTGGATGGTCAAGGATCCGAAGTTCAGAAGTACCAGCTGTCAGTCCCTCACCTGTGTGGTCATTATGATGAATTTTTTAATTGTATGATCTTACAGTGCTTTCCACTCGGTCCCTGTCTCATTCGTGAACAGACTAGTACTCAGCTGATGAATGGCTTTTCCATATTCTCCTCTCTTTGTTCCATGTGTGGCCCCAGGCCCTATTGGATGTTCACAGTGCAAAAGTCTTGCTGTGTTCTAGGGTTGCTTACTTCTTCACAGGCTTTTTGGAGGTACTCGTCAAAATTTAGTGCCAGAACCAAAGACAAACGGATTTTGTGTTTTGGCCTCAAAAGATTTTGTGCCTGCCCTGCCAAAGGCAGACGCGGTTGGCTAGCTTCCCTGAATAACGTGGCATGAGATAGGCATTGCAAGAGGCAATCTACAAGGACAAACACAAAGAGATGCAGCATCTGCCCCATGAACAAGGAGGTACCTAAGTTTAACCAACGGGCAGAAAAGGAAGTCCTGCTTCTCTGTGGGGCTTACAATGCCCTAGTCAGTATGAGCAGGCCATGCCCCCCTGTAGTCAGACTCCACATCTTCCAGGGCTTGTGATACCATCCGCTCGCTTTGGGGAAAGGAGCAGCGTTCACTCCTTTCTTTTAGAGTGTGGCCAGTAAAAGAAGAGAAGAAGGAGGTGCTGCTCCTAACCTTTTATTGGGAGCATTAGGAGTAGAAGGGGAACATGCACAGTCTGTTTCTTCTCTACCCAGGAGAACAAATATCCTGTCCCAGAAGGCTTCCAAGTTTTCTCTGAGTTGCAGAGGGACATTCTCTTCCCAGCCCATGGGAAATGAATTCAACATGCCTGAGCACAGGAGGTCAGAAAACAAATTTTCATAATGGAAGATGTTGAAAATATTATTAATAAGCCTTGGTAGCCCTTCTGCTGATACCATCCATAACTTTTTTCCTTCTCAGCCCCCCACAGGGCCTTAATTTTTCTAGTCTTACTCAAAAGAAGTAGTACTTTACTTCCTTGTGTATTAATGGTGCCAAAATTGTGGCAGTAGGAAAGACAAAGTAAAGGTCCTGTGTAGAAGAATTTACTGAAAACAATTGATTATTTGGGGGGGAGGTAATTATTATTTTTACTATCTTCTATATTTTTTTCCTTTGAAAGGATGTACAAGCATGAGGCCAAATCACCGATGAGTCATTTGTGAACAAAGATGCTTTGCAGTGATTCTCTCAACATGCAATTATGTGCAAATATACATGCTTCCCCACAGATAATTAATCTGAGGAGCAAGGACTGAGATGATAAATTTGCTTCAAGTTTGCATCTAGCTCTTTTCAACTAGTGATTCCAATGTGTTTTTCAGCACAAAACTGTATTGATGGTTCCTAAGTCACAAAACAGCGCTGCTAGCAGCAACTCAGACTCTAAATATCATGTAACAAAAGGCAAACTAAGTTGCTCCCAGAGGCACAGTGCCTTATGCTAAGAAACTTTGTAGATGAGTTTATCACCCTTAGGAAAAGGATGAATGAGAAGACAAAGCCCACCAGTGGTAGTAGCTGATGCTCTTCCAAGGCAGAAACCTCAAGAATTAATTCCCTCTTTAGTCCTCACCCCCTTCCTCCATTCTTCTTGTCACTGATAAATTTGTTACCATGCCACATTTCCAAACATGACATCAGAGGGCATCATGAAAGGGGAAAATATTTTTTTAGATGAAAATCAAAAAGGAGCCACAAAAAAACTAGAATGGGTAAGAGCTCCTGCTACAAGGTTAAAAGTCCATTTAAAAATCTCATTATCAATTGTCCTTTACTGTCCTGCTCCCCTTCATTGTGTGAGTTGTTTGCAGCATGGCAGGCTTCCAAAGCGATTTTTCAGATGCTTTGCAGCAGATGTGATAATTACAAGATGCACCATCATAGGATTTTGGCACTTATCTGTTTTCCTTAATTTCATTTTTACTACCTTTCCTTTAAAGACAGAGTGGATTGAGGCCATAAACTGTCAAATTCTGTATCTTGTGAGGCAACCAATATCATGAAATGCAAAATTATTTCAATTTTCAATCAAATGGACAGAGATTAAAAATTCAGCACAATTCCAATAGAAGCATTTAAAGGTTCCCAAGTGGAATTTCTTTTCTCCTCCTTCTAATCTTTGTAATTCCGGTACCAGTACTAAATTAGAGTCTGCAGAAAATTTTCATGTCCAAAATTAGATCAAGTTAATAAGAATAGTATTCAAAAGCAATCCAAGGTTGTTTCCCTTCATCTTTCCCTTGGTGCATTTAGGAAATTCCTCCCCCCAAAGAATCAGGCTCTGTGGCACGATTAATTCTTGCTGTCAAGAAACAAGAATGGTATGACACTTGTTAATCAGCAGGGAAAAAGGTGGGAAATAGTCACTCATCTGCTCTGAAAGAAGGATTTCTGTATCTAAGGATCTAAATATTAAAAAAACAGAACTGGAATTGGCAATTAGTGTAGGCACTCTGTGGACAAAGCAGCAGATGCGGCTATTCTTTTTAGCTAAAAAGGAGGATCCTGAGTGAAAGCAGTGAGCTTTCCCCCCCTCTCATTATAATACGACATTGTGAACACACGTACACGAGTGTGTATGCGCACACGCACACACATACGCACACGCACACACACTCTCATCACTAAGGAAGCAAACTGATCATGTGGCAGAGAAAGAGAATACAACCTGCAAAGCACAGGAAGAAGTGGAGGGAAGGACATATGGTGCTGTTTTGCTGTGCTTGATATTGTCCTGACATGAAAGACAACTCTGCAGGAGGATTTGCAACGTCCATCAACGTGCAAAAGGCAGCTTTCAGTTAAGCAGTTCTGATAGCATTCAGTGTCTAACAGGAATGGAGAAGTATAGGCCACCTGGGGTCACAGGATAATTAAATGCAATCCTGGTTTTCTTCCCTTCACTCT
>JAVKLA010000074.1:16936895-16953538 GCA_034782735.1 Sagittarius serpentarius | reverse complement strand
AGTTGTGGGACTCTAAGGGGGAAGGCAGAGTAAAAGACTCCAGGGCTACCTAAACTGTTGAGTAACTTGTCCGGGATAATGTTTGTTTCTGCACAGTGATGCAACCTTTTCCTGGCAGCCTGTGGGCCACATACATTCTGCACTGCTTCTGCATGCCTGCCATACCAGCTGGTTCTGTTTTCATGTTTTCAGATGGCACCTGATGTGTGGCCTGACAAAGGCTCCTGAAAGATTAATCTGGCCTTCAGCAAGGGAAATAACCTCATATTAATCATTATTCCCACTTTTTTTCTTCCATTCCTTGCTGTAGTTTTTGCCCTGAAATAGCAACATAATTGAAATGCAAATAGATAAGACAGAAATTAATAAAAATACCTATCTTCTTTTAGTTCTTTGAATTTACAAATTAATGCAAGAACACTGTGTGACTCAGAAAACAGCCAGTGACTTTTGATCAGAGTGTGTAATGATAATGTATGTCCAATGAAAATTAAGAAATAATTTCCTGAGGCTACCTTACTTTGCTGCTGGCTGGCTGTTTTTAAGTTAACAGCACAGTTGTGCGCTCTGGGCTACCAAATACAGTTTATCATCTAAGCTATGGTAGTAGACAAAATAGCTTCACTAGGGTATGCTCATGAGCAGATCATCAAAACCTATTCCTAAACTGCCAGAGCCTTTGTTAACCTGTGGTGAATTTTCTGATAGAAAGTTGCAGGTTGTCAGGAGATGCTCAGTGAGGTAAAATTTGAGGGAACTTCTTTAAACACAACGGTCTTGGGTGGGGGTGAGGAGTGACAGGTGACTATACAAAATGCCTGAGAGCAATGCTGTCCTGTCTGTCCCCTCCTATAGCATGCCCACTGCTGCTAAAGGCTGTCTTCCTTTTGTTGCTGTTCATTGTGGAGAGAAATGCACTAGTTATTTACTGGTGAAAATGAGATGGCAGTAACAAGCAATGGAAGACAGTGTTGTTTTTCATTTTGTGTTGATGCCCCTCTACAGAGGCATGCATTTCTCACATTAATCTTCTCAAAGCCTTTATTGTCCTGGCTTCCTGTTACAAATCAAGCTGGTGATGGCAGCCCCACGAAATCCCATTAGCATACCCAGAGCAGTGTATTACAGTACCAGGCAATAGAATAAACGCAGAACAATAAGTATAATAGGGAATGCATTACCCCAAAATAATACAGCGACTCTGTACTGAGTGCCAGTTCCATGAAGGTGCCTTCTCTGCTGCTTGAAAACAAACAAACAGCATTTTTGGGGTTCAGTTTCACTGTCAAGTAAAATCTGCCTAGTTTGAGCCAAGGAAAACAGACGCAAGAGGAGCTGCATGCCCAGGTGCAACTGTCTGTCTCCCTGTTCATGGACTAATTTTAATCTCTCTGAAAGACTGACTTTCAGGTATAAAAAGCTGCCTATTTTTTGATCTGCAGATATAACTGGACCCTGCAAACAGCTGAACTTATTTTAGAGTCTTATTCTTTGCTTTGCTTTGCTTTGCTGGCATCAACGGCAGCACAGGATGACAGCCTCCAGAAGAGAGACTGCCTTTAAAAGCAGGAGGGCTGATGTTTAATGTTGTTTCTTGTGAAGCCTGGACTAGAAGGGAAGTTGCCAGTTTGTAGCTGGGCAAGCAACAGCCTGCACTGGATGAGTAGGAAGACAGCTGGGTCACCAACATATGCTAATACATCAGTAATGCTGACGGTTCTCAGGGGCAGGCCTGTATATGTCCTCCTCTTAGGTGGTCTTAATGGTCTTGAAGTAAAGATACATGCAGCAGGCAACTGCAAGCCACCTTTGGAAAAAAAGCACAAAACAACTACGATAAGGCACAATCCTGCAGAGGAATTAACATTTACCTTTGTCTTGGACAGGGATTGTAAAAGGCTCTTCAAAAATGTAGATTCCCGCTGCCTGTCAAATACTTGCTTGTGCAAAGGTGGGAAAGCAGCTGTGTTTTTCCAGAATGAAAAGGACGATCAATTTGAAAGGCTTTTAAGAAAACCTGTCAATCATTTTAAAAGAGCAAATCGGACTAGGTATTGGCATATTGTTTCTGATGATGAATCACTTTCTAGTTTTAAATACAGATTGTAATTCTAAAAATGGAAACGGTAAGTTTAGATTTTTTCTATAAATGCCAGATGCAGAGCTTCTGTGTTTGTAACTTAAGATGATAAAATGACATGGAATATAATTTTCTCTCTGAAACAGTTTAATTTCTAGGTGAGGCTGCAACTTGGTAAGCAGGTCCAAGGGGTCTCTTAGACCAATGGATCTCCAGTGAATTCTGGGCTCTCTCTTTGCAGGTGAGCTTGCAGAAGTGGAGTAAAATATGAAATGAGAACTTCTCACTGAAGATTTGTATTAAGACAAACAATTGCAACTTTGTTGTTTAGCTCGATATAGCTGAAATGCATTGTCATGGGTCTCAGTTAATGTTGTTTGGCAAATTCTCCTGTAACCCCCTTTGTAAAATTCAAATACTAAATCAAAAAGAAATAAAACAAAACAAAAAAACAAACCACAAAACAAAACACAAACAACCCAAACCTGGCTGAAAATGTAAGAAAACAGGCAACACTGTGTGATACCTGTGTTTCATCTTTCCAGATAGGTTAGACCTGCTTTGACATGAGAAAAACAAGTAAGATCTTAATGAATTAGACCAAAGATGGGGATGGGAGAGGAGCATGAAACCTGAACATCTTCAGAAGCTTAGAAGAAATGTTCCATTCAGGAGTTCAGACAAAGTTCAGTTGGACAAATGTTTGAAGGTAAGAGATGCAAGTGAGAGATGACACACAGAAAAGCATCTAGTCTGTGCTAGTTTCACTTAAGTTTTCAGACAGCTCTGTCCTTTCCCAGAAGAACGATGGTTGCATAATAAGCATGTCAAACAGTGGATAGAGACCTTGTTATGTGAGCATGAAGGGACTTGCTAGGATTACCCATCTTGGCATATCAAAGAAGATGCCCACATGGGTTTTGCATAGAAACCCAGAACCTAGAAGGGACTGGTTTGGTCATCAAGTATAGACAAGCATGCAAGAGATTTTTAAACCACATATAGATCCTCAAGATCTCTACTTCACCTGTCCCTGCATATAACATGCCAAAGAAAAATTTCTTTCACCTTAAAATAAATGGAGGTCTCTCTGTATAACAGATGAAAAATGAGGCTGGACTACAGGAAGGGAGCATGAGAGCTCAGCAATGTTGCCACTAAAGGCTGCTCCAGAATCCATAAAACCCCACTTGCTCAACAGCACCTGTGTTTAGGAAGGTTCAAGAACAGTTGTCTTAGCAAAGAGAGTTTCTGTCCCTAACTCCAGAATAAACGTTGCAGAATTCTTAAACTACAAGACAGGAAACTTCAGCATCTTTTCTGATGATAACTCCTTACTTAAGGGGTGGGGGATGTTAATAAGGGTTTTCAAAGAAAAGCCCCAGGTAGTCCAACAAATATGGAGGCCCTTGTATGTCTACTCATAGCGTGAGAAGGAATGTGCCAAAAATGTAGCTAAAGGGCAACTGATTGCAGAGCTTTTGAAATGACTACCAGCAATTACGTAATTGGTTTTCTCCCTATAATACCATGTGCATGCATTACATCTTATGAAGATCTACGGAACAGAAACTGCTTCATGTTCACCTCCCTGCTTCAAACTAACGCCCTTGGAAGACTCTTCTTAAACAACCGTGAAGTTGCTTCTGAATCATTCCAGGAAGTGCACATACAATGAGAAGTATTGAGTGAAATCATTCATCCCTTAACTCTTTGGAAGTTCCCCTTTGCCATAGTGTGCTCATGCTTTCTAAATTGTTAGTTGTGGTCATTGTGAGATGAGTCCTCCAAACATCAGTGATGAAAAGAGATACACATTTTTCACACTAATCTTATATTATTCAGTAGTAATGAGTGGCATAGAAAGCTGGTTCTGAAACTTCAGTTTCAGTTTAAAATGGCCTCTGAAGTTCAGTGTTTCTCAGTGTTCAAGTTCCTTTAAGTTTCCAAAATATGCATGTAGCATAAAAATAAAATTACTAATATGATAAACAGCATTTGGTGTGAGAAAACCATTAACAAATATTTTAATAATGCACATTTATTTCTAAATCCCTGTAAGAAAACCTTATTACAACAGTAATCCACTCTGTAATACCTTCCCCTAGTGCTAAAAGAAAACTGAATGAAAATCATCTCAGAGGTGTGTACGAGCATAACTTGCTTTGAGCATGAGCATATTAAGTTTTATGACAGTCTGAGCTTCATTTATAACTACTTCATAGAAGTTTTCCAACAATTAAGGCATTACTGCCTTGAAAACAGATGTGATATTCCAAAGCTTCACTTTTTAGATGCTCCCTTTAGTCTTCCTTCTCCTTCAGATCTAATAACAATATGAAATGTTCTATTCCTCTTTGAAAAAAGAATAAATAAAAACTAGTCAGCAAGCGACACTGTTGGCTGCAGGCACTGAGGAAATTCTGTGCATTTGTCTAAGTCCTTCCTACTATCCCGGTCAGATTAGGGTTCTGCTGTGTAAAGCCCTGTTGTACGAAATGCTTCCTGTCTCACAGACCATAAGCCAGAATCCAGAAAAGCCTTTAGGGATCTAAGATAGGCTTTAGCTGTGTAAATACAAATTGCAGTCCTCAGAAACATCACTCAGCTGTTGCCTAAATCTGGAAAGTGCTCAAGTTTTCAGCATCATGCTGACTTAAACCTCAGCTTACGGTCATTCCCAAAATGACTCGGAAGCCCTGACAGTACCACACAGCACTTTCTGTCTCATGTGCAAGACCCACTGAGTCCCACAGTCCAGGTCTGTTCTCTGCTGGGTGGCTCAATACCACCTGCATTGTAAGAGTGCATCTTCCAGGTGGAGACCTGCAGAAGGCATGGCCATTGCATTGCCCCCAAATGTGTCAGATGATGGACAGGGTATGCCACTGCTCCTGCTGCTTACGGAAGATCTATTTTGGTTCTCTTCCCTACCTGAGAAGATCCCAAACTACCTATCTGCCCAGATCCATCCCTCCTCTCCTGTAAACTGCCACGGTAAGAGAGGGACTCCTTTATTGGCAGTTTTTCCTGTTATTGATCCACTTGCTACTGAGTATGTCAAAGTAAAGTGGGGACAGATACTGAGTGCGAGTGTGTCCATCTGTCATACTAAGACTCTAGTCCCTGCATACTAACATTAGATATTTTATCAAATGATCATTTAACATAAAATACAACTAAGCAGGAAGAATAAGGCAGACTGTCTGCTCTAAATTCCTGCTGGCACATTTGCAAGGTATGAATAACTTAAAGGAATTTGATTACAGTGATCTATATTAAACTAAAAGAGGGTAGATTTAGATTAGATATAAGGAATAAATTTTTCACAATGAGGGTGGTGAACCACTGGCACAGGTTGCCCAGAGAGGTGGTAGAAGCCCCATCCCTGGGAACATCCAAGGCCAGGCTGGACGGGGCTCTGAGCAACCTGATCTAGTTGAAGGTGTCCCTGCTCACCGCAGGGGGGGTTGGACTAGATGACCTTTGATGGTCCCTTCCAACCCAAGCCATTCCATGATTCTGTGATGATTCTACGATATTCATAGGGTTCATTCAGTTACATCCATCCAAAACTGCATTGCAGGATGTCTGGTTGGTGCCATACGTTGCCTTGCAGCATGCCAGTCAATGAGGCAGTCAGTGAGGTATGGCACTTCCAAGCTGCTCCTTCCTGGGATTTTTTCTTAGAAAGAAAGAATGGCAGAGGGGGGAGAGAGTGAAAGAAAAAGAGAGGGAAAAAGAAATCTTTTTTCTATGGTTTGTAATGCTACTCATTACTAGCTTGTGAAAATGTCAGATCTCAGTTACATCCTCAGAGCATTACTGTGACAGTGGACAGGCTACCAGACCTACTCCTGTGCTTGTAGCTCAGGTATTTTGTATCCTTGGACTGTCCTCCCTGATGACTTTCACTTTTTAATGGAGATGAATGTACGTTTAGTTAAAAACTAGTTCTAGTTTGATGGCTGATGATTCCTGTCTTTCGTTAGAAGTCCATCCATTGTGAAGGGGTGGGAGTGTGCTTGGTTTTGTTGAACTCGGTTCACTCTCTGAGAGGAGTTTTGTCGCAGGATTCCCTGCTTTGATTACTTTTTTCCTTTTCCTTTCTTTAAGCACCCTGTTTTTTCTAATTTTTGCCAAAGCAAACAGAAAAATATCGCAAAAGATAAAAATCTTTAGTGGACTGACAGTTCCAGAAATTTACAGGCCTGTTGCTGATCCAAAGATGTTTAGGCAAGTTTGACTGAGCTTTGAAATGGAACATAAAGCTCTACTAAAGCTCTGTGCCAAGCCATTACCACTTTCCATATTATCAGTATTGTATTACCACGCCAGAGAAGTTCATGCCGACTTTACACCAGCTAATCACCCCTGCAGTTCTGTTGGCAGGACTTCACCAAAGTTTTCACACCGCACAGCTTGCCCACCTGCAGAAAAAGGTCACTAAACCCCTCTCCAAGACCTGTATAGATAACAAATAAGAAGTATGTTTGCCTGGAGGTTTCCCAGCCATTTATTGCCACATTCCCTCATTCCTCAAAGTATAACTCTGGAATTACGCTTTATTCCCAGGAACATATCAAAGTAACATAACCCTAAACTGTACAATACTTTTTGAGGAATAGCCGCAGTCCAAGAAAACTCTAGAAAAAAATGCTGTAACTCCTGTTCGTTGCCTTGTCCTGTCTTACTACACACCTCTCGTGCAGAGAGACCTCCAACAGATTTGATGGGGGAAGGCGGGGGAAGGCAGGGGAAGGTGATTAAGATCCCCCTTCACCAAGGTTAAAAAAAACAACAGGTCACTTCATTATAGGTTTCTCAGGGGAACAATCCAGGCCCTCATTGTAAATGAATTATCGTTTCTGAGATACCTCAGTGTTTTAGATGGTGATTCCAAGTAATTAGAAGAAATACACAGCATGTAAGTAAAGCTAATAATTTTATTAGGCACTTTGTTGAAAAATGAGGCTGTGTGATTTTTCTCTCTGGGCTTTAGCAAAAGGGAAAATACAAGAAAAATTGAGGATTTTTCTTCCATTTCAATTCCATTCAACTTTATTTTGACTGAACAGAGAAGGGAGCCATAGGGGTCCTAGAAAACCCAGTCTTATCCGTTCTACTAGTACACTGAAATATTTTGCTTTTGAGTGAAAAAAGATGATGCTAAAAATTGTTGTTAAAGAAAAGGAATCTCATGTGTCTATCAATTCCCAGCAGTTTTAGCTAAAGCAGCATTTACACTAGAATTTTTTATCTTCATTGTTCAGTTGTTAGGAACCTTTCTTGCGTCTTAATCTTTCCACAAATTTCTGTTTCTGCTTGTAGGAATACATAGGAAATCAAAACTCTAGGCATTGTGCGAAAACACATATGTCAGTATTTTTGAGTATTTAAATCATATGGAAAGGTAAAGTCACATCATTTTATTTCTATAACTATTCTTAATGATCCCACATATTGAAGCTGGTGAAGTTATTGTAAATAAGCCCTAGACACCATTTAATTGTTTATAAATTCATGTTCATATGTGTGGACGTGGCACTTCAGGGCATGGTTTAGTGGGCATTGTGGTGTTGACGGCTGGACTTGATGTCTTTTCCAACCTTAACAATTCTATGATTCTATGATTCTATTCTATGATTCTATTCTATATTTTCTCTGAAACTGAAATCAAGTGATCTGTCTTACTTTCAACTCAGCAGATTAAAACAATCTCTTAGGGTCCCTCAGAGAAAGAATTTTACAAATGCTTCATATTTATATAGAGCTTCACTACCAGCGCCCCTTCATCTACAAAGCAGTATCAGTTAGGGAATTTATTTTCCCTTTATCCGACAATGGTATCCTCAAAAATAATGAATGTTTTAGTCAGAGCTCCCACAGTTCCTTAAGAATACCAGAGGACTTTATTGCTAATTGAAGAAATAGATAACGTGTCTTCACTTCAGCAGCCTTTATTTATTTTATGGACATTTTTCATCAACTTTCAGACATTTTCTGTTTGAAATTCTGCATAGTTTAATGCTCCCCATCTGGAATGCTAATACTCGGCATGAAGAAAAGGAAGTCAAAGGGAAAAAAAAAAAAAAGTAACAACATTTCTTTGACTCCTGTGTCAGTAGTACCAATTAGCTACATGAATTTTCCATCTGCTTTCGCTAAAGAATACATGAACAGCTGCATCCTACAGGAAGACAACCTGGTGCAGCCAACAGAAACTGTCAAGCACCTGGTCATTTCCTGTCACTAGCTTCACTACTACTGCAGATATCAAATCACACAGGCTTTCTCTGCTAACTTTGAACAAACACTACTAAAAAAATTTGCTGCTATTCCGCTTTCTTTTAGTGAAATCTCTTTCTCTACTGATTTAAGTGGTTTGGGTTTATATTTTACTTTATGTGCATTGGACTGAATAGCATAATGCCGTATCTGTGGAAATTTATGGGCCTCAAAGTCTCCTAAACAATAAGTACATCAGAATAATGCTGCAAATTAAAGAGAAATCAATGATTTTCTTTGGCACAGTCTAACTCTGCTGTTAATTGATAATATATATTGTGTTGTGAGGTTGCATCTAATCTATTTATTTGCTTAAAGGAATACCTACCACTTCACCCTTATGTTTCACAGTATATCATGCAAACTTCCTCATTGCTCAAATTTAAAAGAGATACTGTTTTCTACCCTCCTCCTCCCTACCACCCCACTGCCCTGAAAAAATAAAGATGCATAGATATTACGGGGATAGGTAACTTCAAAATGTCTGGCTAGCTGACTTACACAACTGGAAGTGCTGATGTTTTCAGGTATTTTGCATGAAGCACAAAGTTTCTTGCAAGATATCTGGACCTTTTGCAGCTGTCTCCTGCCAAAAATTTTGAAAGAATACCTTTCTCCTTGTTTATTGTTGAAGCAATCTTCTAACTCACGTGGTATTGTTCAGCTCTCTGGCTGAATCAGTGGAAGGCTTATAAAGAGGTAGGACCATCTGTGGTGTTAGGCGGAGAGTGAGAATGCTTTCTGGAACTGTCAGGGGAATTAGAAGATTTCTAATCTTTTTAAACCCAAGGATTGTGAACTCTGTAATTTTGACCTGGCTTGTGAACAAACCAATTTTAAAAGAAATAGATCATTTTGAAAAAATAGAAGGTGTCTGAACTTAAAATTACGCTCAACATCTCCATAAACAGCAACTGTAAGTCACACATTCATATATAGTTTGGGGCATGACATGTATGTATTTATGTAATTTCAGTGCTGCACCTCTTCTCAGGAGTTTTGCCCGACTGTAAAACATGCCTTACAGACTGCCTACCTTACTAAATCTGCTGGTACCATAGCTGTGGTCTGCAGAGCCGTGAATGCAAGACCACCTCCTTCGTATTACTCTGGTTTTTAAGATCTATATTCCTTCCTAGTTCCAAATGGTCCAATAAATTGTCTTTTTCCTCAGTTTCCACAGTAACCATCTTCAAAAACAACTGTTGCAACAGAGGTTTTGTATTGTACACGCATGCATGCGCTATGAGAATGCAGTCAGGGTTTGCTGATAGGTCCATGCCTAGAAACAGGGGTGATGCTTGAGCCAGCCTTCCCCTGTGCTCTCTGAAGGTCTCTGTTGCAAAGACTCGTTCTATGTTGTCTTCCCTGGTCCTCAGCAAACACAGGCTCACAAAGAGAGCAGCTAGCAGGGAAGCAAACATCCATATGGGAGCCTGGGCAGATTCTGAAGGACAGCCTTACACGACTTAAGCCGGCGTAGCCGCATCTTTGCAACATTATGTTTCTGTTAGGGCGGCTCATGCTGGGACGTGTGGCAGAGCAACAGCAGCCTCTTTGTATCATTTGACCGGGAAAGACAGGTTTTCTGCCACAAACGCTTTGTTGTACCTCATTTCTACGCAAACATTTGTGAATCTCCTGCATTTTTAGCAGAGGGAATTGAAATGCGGGGGGGGGCAGAGCTATAACCACCAAGTGTCTTAGCTAATTGCAGGTGTTCATCCCATGAAAGCCACAGCATAAGTTTACAGCATTTCATGACACTTCATGAGTTCTGGGTGAGCTGTTTCATCTCACTCCTGTGTTCACAGCTGTCCCCACAGTGCCTGTCCCTCTTTTTTTCCTTTCACTGTTGACAGCCAAGCCATTTTTTGGTCTTAGCCCAAGGAGATAAAAAAAAAAAATCATGCGGACTCTTTGAATTACAAGGTCGTAAGTAAACCTGAATAAGGATCTTGGAATGGGAAATGCATAAGTTTGGTATTCAGCAAACTAAAGTTGTGATGGTGATTACTAAAATTCAGAGCTCACATGACCCCTCAGAGATAAAAAAGAGTTCTTTTAGGAGTTCTTTTATGGTATGTTTTTCTAGTCCTCAGAATACCCAAATATCTGTATCTATGGAAAAGCAGTGACTTTTTAATATAAATATCTCTACCTTTTAAAGATAATATCTGAAGCTAAAATTGCTTTCCTTAAGACATATTTAGATCCTTTAGATAATGCTTGTTCATGAAGAAGGGAATATAAATGACTCATTTTTGGATCTTGAATAATTAGGTTATCATGTTATGAGGGACTTTTTTAATCACAATGTAGAAGTATATGGTTTACAAGTACCTTCTCTCTTCATTATCCACTCTGTTGCGGACGTATCTCCATTCTGTTTTCCTCTTTTAGGCAATTGCCCCTGAAAATAAGTATATCCTGTCATAATTACACTTTAGATATGAGAACTGAAGATCATAATAGGAGATTCTGTAATTAATTTTCAGAGATAGATAAAATATCCATAAATCAAAGATTAAGCTGCACCAGATACTCTTCTTCATTACTGGAGCTATTTGTGCAAAGTTTATTCTTGACTCCTGTCCAACACCTTCCACTAGCTGTATGTAGGCTCCTGTTTCAAAAGATTTATAATACGTTTGCCATTGTCTATAAAACTAGCTCCAGATATTCGGATTTTGAAAATCTGCACCTATTCAGTAAGTTCCCAGCTCTAGCTTACCCTCCATAAACACTTCCCAAGCACCTCAACATTATCAGTCTCCTATAACAGTGTAACTCTCTTTTAAAGACTCTTTTATGATGACAAAATCCCTGATAAGGGTTCCTAGTACATCATGCTTTATCATTATCACCGCTACTATAACAGTACCACTCCACAACACACAAACGCATTGGCTTTTGTTTTAGATTGCACAAAGTATCCATTAGACAGACACATACAGTATGTCATGTATCTACATTGGATAGCAAGAAAGGACGGGCCATCATGGTGAAAGTAGCCCTTTTTTTTGGATGAGGGTCTGTCCCACTGAATCATTTGTGTTTTACTGACTGACTCACTGGATGAACCAAATGCTGCAAAGCAGGGTATTATGTCAGATAAAAATGGTGAACAATAATTCAGTTAAAAACTGAAATAAAGGAAGGTGTGTTATCCTGTATTGCTTTATTCAGAAAGCAGAAGGATTGTGAACCTCCTGAGGTAAATGTATTTTTATTTATTTTGATTTACAAATCCACCCATTTTGCAGTCTTTAAGCTCTGCACATTTTGTCATGTAGTAAAGGTTCGTAATATGAAGCATCAGTCAGTGTTATGTATCTAGATACAAGGCAACGATCTTTTAATTCCTTAATAGCCACTATAGAAATATATACACAAATATATAGCATCAGTCACCAATTGCTTTGGTGTTTCGCATCAAGCGTAGGGCTCCGCTGATCTAGGTGATGTACTAATAGGGAAATATTTAATGCCTTTCATATTAAACATAATGCCTTTCATTTAATCCCCATGGTTACTGCCAGGCTTAAGGCTAGAAGCAGCAATAACACATCATCAGAGAAAGGTGGGTAAGAGGCACTGCAATGGAAGACTGTGCATTTGCACAGCCGGAGATGTACCTCACACTACCCGATGGTATGGCTGTGCAGTATTTATCCCCTTTGGTCACCATGGAGCACTAGAGAGAGAGAGAAGGTGAGCAGGAGAAAGAGAGAGCAAAGGGGTGAGAATAAGAGGGAGAGGAGGGAGGAGGAGGTGATGGTTGTTCAAAGTGCAGGAGGAGTCGTAGCGAGGAGGGGAAAAGCAACTTATTAGCAGCAGTCAGCTACGTGGAGCTCCACTGGGGAGACAGAAAGCGCAGCTTGAAGGCATCGGTGTGAAAACCATTGGCTGTGGTGTCAGTTTTGATGTGGTTCTGTCTCTAGCTGCTACTGTGGTTGCTCACGCTGCTCACATCTATCACTCCCACAAGCCTGAAGGAGAAGGCAGGCTTTGCAGTACCGTTGGGTAGGTGTAAGAAAATAGTCAGAGAGCCAGTGGACTGAGAGGGGGAAGGAAATTCTTGCCTGTGAGGACATGTCAAGCCTGTCCTGCTAGCAACCCTATCGTTTAAATCACCAGAGCAACAGCTTAAGCTCCTCCAGACACTCCAGCAGTAATGTGCTGTGCTGTGCTGTGCTGTGCTGGGAGGTATGGTTTCTCGGGTTCGCAGGTTTGTGCCAGAAATCGTCAGCATCTGTGAAAGCTCTTTATGTTGGATGTGATGGTTTGTGCTAGTTCCGTGAGTAAAGCTTTATACTGGAGACTTCACAGCTTTATCATAAAGATTTCTTAAGCAAAAAGCTGAAAAGACGGTGCTCAGTGACTAATTCCAGACACCGTAAACCAAGAGAAAGGGAAAAGATACTCAGTGGATGTCGAACACATTCATGTCAGTCAACCAGCAATATCTTCTTGCTTATTCTAGATGAATTTTTTTCCTTGTTGTTCAAGTCTTCATAGATTTTTTTTCCTGTTTCACTGTTAATAATTATTGTATAGGCAGAATCACTGCTGTAAACGAATTCCTTGTTCTACTTGTCAAAGCAGTGGGACCCAAGGCATGCCTTACTAGCTATGTGTAAATGACAAAGACTAAAAAGAAGTCAAGTTAATTAAAAAGAGATGAGAACGTGGATCGATTGTTTTCCATGGTTGCAATTTTTTCTTATAACCCTTTATGCTCTTTCTTGATTCACTCATGTGAAAAATAATGCTGCTACTTGAATCAGTCTTCCAAACTCTTTTCAAGTCTACTGTGCACTCCAACCTTTAACGACAAGCACTTAAACAAAATGCACTCTTCCACTGGATTTACTGTGAGCCTCTTAAGAGATTCTTCTGGTCAGCAAACTCACTTGAAAGCTTGACAATCTAGCCTTTTTTTTAAGTTGAAGAGGAGCTAATTTAAAATCACTGGAGAAATCAAATGCAGCAAATTAAAACAGCAAATCAAGGGAGGAAAGGTGAACAGAATTAAGTGGCCAGTGATTTAACTGGTATCATCTCCTCTGATCGTGGATACGTTATGTGAACTTCACCCCGCTTCCTGCTGGTACTTCTTTAAGATCACTGGGGGTGCAATAGCTTCTTAATACATATACTATGAGTAAAAATAATCTTAAAATGTTTTTCCATAAATGCCCATAAATGCCTCCATTTGACTTCATATCCCTGTGGTGAAATAACTCAGTACAAGCTAGATGTCTAAGCTGGTTTCCATGTAGCATGATTTCTGATGCAATCACTTAATAGGAATTAGACAATAACGGAACTATGTCTGGATGTATTTTTTCTTTTGAAACCAGTTACCAGCCCATTTATTTAAGCCATAACCCTGCCTTAGTGATCCTGAAACTAGTTACAAATTTGCTAAATCATTTTGACTTAAAAAAAAAAGAAAAGAAAGCAATCTTCAAAGTAGGCTTCAGAAAAGCGAGGAAGAGATACCGATGCTACCTATGCCCCTTTCCATCTCGTGGGCTAGTGGTACGCGTGCTCACCCAAGGACGGCGACCTCGTTCCCCTGACAGGGATTTTAGCCAACACCTCTTGCAGCACGCTGCCTCTGTTAACATGCCAAAGGTTATTCCAGGATGATCAATCTCCCTGTTCATATCTTGTCAGCCTCACTGCGGCCTCAGTGCGATGGCTCTTTGGATCGGTCACATGGAGTGCAATAGCGTCATAAATGAGGCTGGGAGTAACGCAGCCTCACACGCCCCACAACGCGGCGGCAGCAGCACTCCCCTGGGGCTTCCCAGCTCCGAGTCTTCTCAGACAGAGGAGAGGATTGAACCCAAGCCTTGCCCGAGCCATGGATCTGACCAGTCCCCCGACTACCAGATGGATGAAGCTGACGCTGCAACTACACCGATGCCAACGTACCACTGCTAAAAACTGTCCCAACAAAAGGAGACTCTGCTCGACTTGAGGCAGAGCTGGTGAAATTTTCCTGTTTTCACCCCTTGGCTCCCTGGCCTGCTTACCCAGGCTGTAACCCACATGGTGTTAACATTCGCATGCACAGTCCTGCATGGTCATGGTTAATCACTTGATCTTTTAAAGACTCCATCACTCAGTGCCCACCCCGGCTCTCCGAGGTCAGCTTTCTGCAGCTCGCCTGGACTATCACCGTCTTTGATCTGCTAGGGGAGCTGTTTGTGCGATTCTCTCCTTAATACATTTCAATCTGGATGTGTCAGGCTGGCAAAACCCTACCACTTGAATTGTTTAAGTCAGATAAAACACTCTTTAAACAGGCACACAAGGGCCTTTCACACCTATTCTCCCTGAAAATATTTCAGAGGCAAAACAGACCTTGCACTAAGCAGGAGAAATGCAGAACTGTTGTGACTTTGTGAGTGACTGAAAATAGCATGTCATGGGAACTTCTTTTATTTCCTCATGTCTGGTAAAATGAGAGAAAAGTAATCATAAATTACACAGGACTAGATCTCAGCCCTGAGATATAGTCATAGGCTGTCAAATCACACACATACATTTTCGTAAGATGCAGAACAAACACCCTCAACCACATTTTAGGTCTTTCTTTTTGCTTTGGCGTTTTTTTTCTGCTTCTGTACTGTCTACTGACTCCCGTGTAAAGAATAACCTTAAATTTTATCTTCTTGGCAGAAAACAGTAGTCTCTTAATTTTCAAATAATTTTACAGGAAAACAGGTTTTCATACAGTTTTTGTACTTGGCTTTTTCAGCATCTCAGTCCTGAGATATGCACATGAAAAGATCTTCATGATGCTTTCTCGACCTGCTTCTAGTCAACAGCCCCAGTGAAATCCTGCCCCACTGAACTCAAAGGCTCTTGAAGGTAGATTGCTGTAGCATTGGACTCCTTACCTATTTCCAGGGACAGCCTAGAGAAATCTAGCTAAACATATGTTTCGCTTTGAATCTAATGGATTAAAAGTGGTTGAGGGCAGACTCACGTCTCTGGCTTCCCGCTTGCTGCTGCAGCTCTGTTTATTAATTCTGCAGTGGGTATTTTATAGGCACCATGCAATGCCAGCTGAAGGTTACCACAGTAAAGCAGCAAAAAAGATGAGGACTACAAAGTCATTGGCACTTTATTTTAATTCAGCTGGAAAGAGCAACTTTTGCTTTTATCATGCTTTGTATTTGGCAAAGGTTAGAGTTTATCTGGGTTTCAGAAGCTGCCAAAATGCTGAGTAGAACCAGCCATTGTCTCAGTGAACACTGAACTGCATATTAATTGAAGATCTAAGGCTCTACATCAAACAGTAGAAGTGTAACCAAACATTGCAGACCTGGAACATGAATGTCTCTGGAGCTAGATGGGAATGTTTGATTTAACAAGTCCCTTTAAATGTTTCCTATAGAAATGTTGCTAAATCCTTTGAAGCTTTGACAGTGCTTTGCTACTGCTAGCTGCAGTTAAAAACTGTTTTCTGGGGGTCAGTCCAGCCTCCTTACCTTGTAGTCATATCCAAATGACCAGTGCTAGGAACAGCGCCAGCATCCCAGCTCCTAGGGCTGCTGGAGATGACACACATCATTGGAGATTAAACACCTCATCTCCCACAAGGCCTATTGATCATGCACACAAGAGTGTTCTTACCTTACTGCTTCCTAATAAAAGGAGAAATAAGATGAGGGCCATGAGAGGAGCTGCCTATCTCATCCTTCCGGGAGGTGTATGAGTGTTGCAAGGGCAGAAAACAGCAGCCAAGGGAGGAGACCTAAACCAGCGAAGTGACATTTGTGCACTGCTTAAATAAACAGGTGAATTCAGTCACACTGTAATGCAATAAGAATTTCTGTCAGCCACAGACAAGAAGACATCTCCTGGATGTCATTTAATATATGCATATACATAAAATAGAAGGAGGCAGAGAGAACGGATTGCAGAATGCAATATGAGATACTAATAATATAATGTATATTACTAGAGATGGAAGTCAGGAATAATGCCAAGGGATTTAATGGATTCAGATCCATGTGAAAACAGGTCTGGTAATGATTACAACATACACAAGAGTTGCAGAAATTGTTCTAAGCTGTTTACCTGGATAGGTTTATTCTTTTATGGAAATTTGCATCGGATCTGGGTCCAGCTTTGCTGCTCAGTCCTTCTTTTACAGTCGTCCTGATTTAAAACACAGAATTCCAGAATTTATAAGTTTACATATTTACGTATGACTTCTCTCTTGTGTGATTTGTTTGTTCAGGGAAACACT
>JAVKLA010000074.1:16855801-16872009 GCA_034782735.1 Sagittarius serpentarius | reverse complement strand
ATGGCCTTTGATGGTCCCTTCCAGCCCAAGCCATTCTATGATTCTATGATTCTATGCAAAGCAGTTTCAGAGCAGTATAGGGCACTAATCCACGTCATCTGAGTCTGTTGGGTTCACTTACATGAATATGGCCCTTCTTGCAGCCTGTAGCTATTACAGCTGATATGTGCAAATTGTAATTGGTCACACGGTCTTCAGGAACTTAGCAGGAAAGAAAATAAATGTGTGATTGTAGTAACATGAGTTCAGACATCCATATCTAAACAATTCAGCTTTTTATTCTATTTTAAAATTGTTTTCAGTATCTGCTTTTATTTGTAATTATTTTTTTCTCATTTTTTTATGAAAAAATGCCCATTTTTAAGTAGCCAAATAGTGATGGGAATTGTGAGACTCAGAACGAAGAGGACAGTCCTGCTAATAGAAAACAGTCTGATTTTTAAATGTTGAGCCGAAATTAAACATTGTCTGTAAGTGCAATGAGGTGAGCTTGACGAGTAAAAGCCTCTCTGCTTTGTCCTGGGTATGTCCTCAGTTCTGGTGCCTTCAAGGCGCAGCACCCAGCAACATTTCTGTCAAAAGAGATATAGGCCATTCTGATTTTTATGTGGACACAACAGAGACACAAGTTGCTGTCCTCGTGCCACGATGCTTGTGCTCCTACCAGACATCATGTTCCAAGATCTGTCTCACACATGAAAACAGCCCTGTACAGTTACCATGACCCGAAAACAGATTAGACAACAAATGTAATTTAAAAATGTTGTTGGAGCTCATGCTTTTACGTCCTGATAGTTTTGCATCTTTTGGTTGTCCTTGGGGTGCCATTTTGTAGACCCTTTCTTACCGCTCGTCCTCCGGTTCTTGAAGAGAGAGGAATGGGTAATTCATGCAGGAAATGCCTAAAACACATTTTAGAAAAGAAACATAGATAGGCAATCCTTCTCCATCTCTTCACATCCCTGTTTCGCCTGAGCTCCCTGCATGCTATTTAATTTTTTGCTAGCGATCTTTGGCAGAGGAGAAGTGCTCTCAAAGGGAGAAATTTACATAAGTGTCAATTAGCTGACAGTCCCTAAGACCTGTCGGGTTTGCCCTCCCAGTTAAAACTAACAGTTCTGTCACGGCTTCCCCATATTTATTTTGCTCACATACATAGGCAGAATTTATGAGCATTGAACCAGAGGCATGCGCAGGGAAACTGGATAGAGCAATTCAGTATGACTTAACTAAAGTGGAGAAGAATTACTCCGTAAGGTTTCTTCTCCCACAGCATCCCTCTGAAATTACCGTTCTGAAAATGGGCAACTTGCTTGTTCAGTGCTCGGTGCCATTTACCTAGCTGGATTTTTTCCCTTCAGTGTTTGTAAGGAGATTGCGATTATTTGGTTTGCCCCATTTCATTTGACTGATGAGAGAAAGTGATTATGTTTTTTCCAATGCTCCTACTCTCTTGTTTCTTCTTTCCTTCCTCCCCAGAGGGAAAGCTGTATTCTGCCACGGTGACCGACTTCCTTGCAATAGATGCAGTCATATACCGGAGCCTCGGAGACAGCCCAACTCTGCGGACAGTTAAACATGACTCAAAGTGGTTGAAAGGTAGATAAACAAACAAAATGAAAAAAGCGGCATCTCTGATGAGAGTGTTGGGTTCCTGACAGACCTCTCTGTCATTTCATTTCACCAACGCTTTCTGGCAGAAAGAAGGAACTAAATTACATCTCTTACTTACACTGATCTGTTTATCTCTTTCCCTCCTCTCCTCACCCCAAGTTACTGGACCTGACAGAAACTGTGAGCGTGGTAGATCAGAATATGTATTCCAGCGAGCTTTCCAAGCTGAAATCCATCAGTTTACAGCTGTTGGATATAAAGGTTGGAACTTGCAAGGCTCGGTGTGCTTGGGCTGTGTTTGAAAATATTCCTGCCCCAGGACTGTGTTAGGTAACAGTCAAGGCTTCATGAAGTATAGAGCCCTTGTCCTGTAATATTAAGATTCATCAATGAAAATAAAATTATGGGAATATTGCACAAAGCCTTTCTTTTATGGTTCGTAGGGACTGTACTGCTGCCATTGAATTAGGCAATTTCTGTGCTCTAAATGCCCTCATTGTTAAGAACAGTGCTGTTTAGCTTCATGTAGGCGTTATGAATAGTTAGCATTTGGAGTGATTTTAACAGTGAGCAAAGCCATAGTTTGAAGTTTTTTTCTGCATGCAGAAGTGTTTTGCCAGGTGTCGATTTTAGCTGTCCCACTTTGCTTGCTGCTACAGACACGTGTGGGCAGAAACAGTTACATGGTCTGTTATTCCCTCCACACACAGCCTGCACGCCATAAAGTGCACTGCTTGGACCCTCAGGCATAGCGTTTTGTATTGCCTCTTCACCTTTCCTCGTACTCCACGCAGGGCAGATGTATTAGTGACAAATCCCCAACTACCTTACAGTGGTGTTGCACAGACTTGACCCCAGCTGTCCTGTCCCCAGACAGTGCTTCTTCTGTGGTGGTGATGTTGCTAGTTCTGAAAACCGAGCAAGTTTGCCTAATGCGGGCATTTCACCTTTGGATGTTTAACGTGAATGTCTTTGGCTTCTCTTTGCATGCTATCTGCTGTACCTGGTGCCTAAATAGGATGTCTGGGTTTTCTTTCTAGAACCGTACTTTGTCCAGGCAGTGGACTACGGCAATTACATTTACTTCTTCTTCCGGGAAATAGCAGTGGAGTACAACAGCATGGGAAAGGTAAGGGCAAAAACATTGCCTTGAATGACTTTGTCAGATTCAGGAGGAGGAAAACATGTGCTATTCTTGGACCAATGCTGTTAGGAGTGACCTTGAAATGAGAACTATAAATCATGATGACAAGGTCATCATTTTGAGAAGATTCCTATCGCTCAAGCCAAAAGGTTGGTTGGAGTGAAACATTGCACTGTCTTGAAAGGAAACAGAGTGGTTTCTTATGGTGACGGTGTATGCTGGAATCTCTTTTCTCAAATCAGAAAAAGCACAAGGCAAATGTAATTAGTTCAGTGTAGTAGGTAATTGTTAAAAATGGATTACAAAGCAGGAGGATATTTTTCTTTAAGAAATCTGAATTGGAGTGCTGAGCAAACAGGGGCAGGAATTTTGTGTTCTGCCATTCTGCAAAGAATAATTAAACACTTTCTGCATTTTTGCTAATTTCACAATAGCTTTCTGACTAAGCAGTCAGAAAAGCTGACCAAGGTCACAAAGGTGGAGGGCAGGAATAAAAGCCCAGCAGCATTTGCATAGTTTTTAAGTGCTGAAAACACAAGAGTCAGAGCAGGCAGCGTGGGTTGCAGGGTTTGTGAATATAAAATGTGCTTTTGTTTGGGGAAATAGAAAGCTAAGCAGTCTGTATGGAAATGAGTTTTATATGGGTTGAGAACAGATCTCCTGAAGGATTTATGGCTGTATAGTAAATGGCACAGCCTTATCTTTTATAGCACACTGTTCCAAAGCTGAACTTTTCTCTCTTTCTTATTTGTCACAGATTATGGAAACGTGGGATTAAATTAAGCACCTTGCTGTGTTATTCCAAATGTTTTAAAAGTAGAATTCCAACAAAATCTCTTCGTTCAAACAAACATTTCATTTTCTCCATTATTTTTGCTCTACTCCTTCCAGGTAGTTTTCCCAAGGGTGGCTCAGGTTTGCAAAAATGACATGGGAGGATCTCAGAGAGTGCTGGAAAAACAGTGGACTTCCTTTCTGAAGGCTCGTTTGAACTGCTCAGTTCCTGGCGATTCACACTTCTACTTTAACATACTGCAGGCAGTTACAGATGTTATCCATTTCAATGGCCGGGATGTTGTTTTAGCAACCTTCTCCACTCCATATAATAGGTAATAGGCGCAATAACCTTTTACCTTCTGTTTTCTTTATGTTTTGCTTTTCACTGCAGTTTCTTTTTACTTTATGAAGGTACAAGAAGTGATTGCTCATACAATGTAATTATTATGTACCACGCACTCACCAATAGTTTGTGTTTCATTTTAAGATGCCCTGGTATTGCTTACTGCATTTTATACCTGGTAATTTAGAGCAGCTTTCAGCCATTTACTATCTGGACGTACTTTTCTTTACATGGGAATAATGCAGACCAGCCACCAAGAAGTTTTGCAGCATGTAACTCACAGAATGTTATTCCAAAGAGAAAACAGGATTTTTTTTTCTCACAGAGAAAGGACTGGGTCTGTCCTGTTTAGATCTAAACACTCAAGAACCACGTTAGTACACCTTCCCTTTATTTCATGCATCCTTCTGACTCTTGCATTTTCTCCTGGGAGAGCCAAGGTCCTAAGCTGTCCTGCTGGCTGGGGCGGAGTTCCCTGGAACACCTGTATTTCATTGTTCGCGTGGTTTTCCAAAAGTTCGTCTGCAAAGAACTTATTACCATTACACATTATAACACGTTTCTCCAGAAGTTATTGGAAGAGTAACTGTATCTAATTATCGAGGTCTTCCAGCGAAGTTAAAAAAATGGTAGCATTCTAATTAAAAAATATATTGCTCTTTCACAGAGTAACGTCTGAGCTGAAAGGGGAACTTTATTGCTGAAATTCATCTGGTTTTGCTGTACACTTACCACCTCTTGTCAAAGCCTGACCTCAGTGAGGTCATGCACAGAACTGACTTCAAATGAGAGTAAGCCCAGGCCTGTAATGTATAAACACTGCTTTTGACATCAAAATGGTAGGAACGCCAGTGGAATAATTATGCCACCAATAGGGAATACTGGCTTAAATTAAGATGATCTCTTTTGACGCAAAGTGGCTTAATAAAAACAAGTGATAAATAAAAACAGAGATTCAGCATCAGAAAATAGGCTGTATCTTGAGATTATCTCAAAACTGAGATTGTCCTCCCACTCCGCTAGTATTTCCTGTGGCGTATTATGGATAATACTTGTCCTTAAACCCTGAATTTTATAATCTAAGTACTTGATGTTAAAATCAAGGTACTATTTTATAGGCCCCAGGTTTTGCCAGACATCGAAAATGACAGGAAGGCACACAGGCTTGGAGACACCTCATTAACAGACCTGTCTCTGACATGGACGCATCTCTCTCATTCCTCCTGCACTGAGGAAAAGCTGCAGCAAGTATCTTTGATCTCTGGAACAAAGCTCACCCCTAGAGTGAGCTGGAAGAGATTCCCCAGTCTAACTTGAGGTCACCCAGGGTAGGAACTGGTGATTGGTTATAGTCCAGTGGCTGGGAGATGGCTTGGCTGCAATCCACAGTAGTCCATCCTTATGGCTTTATCACACTGTGGATCCGCAAACGGCCATCCTCAGGAGTAAAAGCTGTTGCAGTCTTCTAACCGCAGGGATCCCTCCATCACTGTGCAGTTATGTGTTGAGCACGGTTCTCGGCGCTCTTAGTTCTGTATAGCACACCTGAAGATTTTAGGGCCATTTTTCCTTAGGGTTTAATTTAGCAAAGTGCAAAATCTTCTAGCTGGTGTGGGTCTTGAGGTGTCTTTTAGGGTGAGGTCCTGTGTGTGGCCAAATATACCCTTGACCAACTCTTACATCGACATACATATGGCTGCCTCCATTTAAAACTCTTGCTATGTAGTATCACATTAATATAGAGCTTTGAAGTTTCCTTCCATATAAAAACACAATCTGTGAACATCAAAGTAAGACTAATACTGTCTCCCTACTTGTTTTCTTCAGTAATAAGCATTTTGAAACCTTTTAATATTCCAACAGTTATTGTTCTATCAATTTATATACATTTATGAGTTTAGTTTTATTCTCTGTAACAGTATTATAGTTCCTACATTTTTTCTTTGATGTATAACCTACTAGCTAAAAGCAGGATAGAAAGCCTCAGCCAGCTGTGTTCATTTGATTTACCTGATAAAATCGAGTGGTGAAAGTCAGACACGAATACAGTAGTTCATGTGTAAAAAAATGAAAGGTGGATAAATGAGTAATTCATGCTTCCAAGTGACTGACCATGGGAAACCTCTAAGACTTTCAGAAAGTATGTACATAAGGATATAATTACATTTAGACAATACTATTTGCATGCAAATAATCAAAAAGTTGAAATTTACAACTTTATGATCTGAAGATAAAATTGAATTTGCTTCTATAAGCTCTTTACACCTCATTGAGTTAAGCAAATCCCTGAGCACAGTTAACGCCTTTCCGTTGGGAAAACTTGGTGGCGATGAGGCTGTGGGAAGATGGAGTAATAACGTATAAATGCCAGGTCAATGGCATGTTGCAGCATGCTCCCAGTTTGATCAGCACCAATTTCTGAACTGTCTGCAGTGTATTTTTGGTGCATGACAGGGACTGTGAGTATTAATACCGAGAGATGTTGTGACTTACAAGAACTTAAATTTCCAAATAATGGGCTCTGAATGAGACTAGCTATTACTCCTCATGCGTCGCCGGTGGTACCGAGAGTTTCCCAGATTCTTTCCCTTCTTCAAGATTATTGTAATTACTTCTTTCTGTAGAGGCTTTGAAACAAATTGTGCTGGCAGGAACTGTCTGCTGATTGGTATATTTGAGGCTTTTCCATGGGGCTGGCTTTTCCTGTCAATACTCAGAGGTTACAGAGTTCAGGATTGAGTAGCCTGTGACAGGAAGACTTCTATACAGCATGTTTTTCACTCAAGATTTTATGCATAACTGCAGAATGAGTAACAATTTCTGGAAAATGTCACTTTGCAGCATCCCTGGCTCTGCAGTCTGTGCCTATGACATGCTTGACATCGCCAATGTATTTACTGGGAGATTCAAAGAACAAAAGTCTCCAGACTCCACATGGACACCAGTTCCTGATGAACGAGTGCCCAAGCCCAGGTACGTTTCATGCATGGTGATGCTGTTTTGTTCCTGTACACAGAACAGAGGGGTTTGGTAATTTGAACAGCCTTGTAAGGTGCAAATACAATTGAAGATACATGTTGTAACAGTAAAATAGAAGTTGAGTTGCATTTGGATCTAAGGTATGCCAGTGAGAATTTTTCCACTTAAACAAGATTTGTGTAACATAAATCAGGCCAGCATCAGATCCACTTGGTCAGAATGATCTATCACTTGAGAGTGGTGTGAGTTACACACCTGTTGCAAATTGGTTCAGTAATGGATGTATCTCATTACAAAGCCTGCACCAGTTCTGCGGTTTGCTGTTCTGTGGTTAACATGCAATTTATGTGCCACAGAGGACACATCATGAGGAGAAAAAAACAACATTCCATCAAAATGGAGATTCAGTTTACCTCATTCCTCCTATGAATTGTTTTCCCTGCTTTCCCCTCCTGTTTGCATGTGGCTCCTCTGTTACACTCTTCAAATTTCCTACAAGCACCCGTTGCATACAAGTTGCTGTTGAAAGCCATTTGCTAACTCATTTACACTGGTGGCATTTTACTCTGAGAATATGATATGAATGTAGAAAAAGCAAGTTCGTTTCTTTCAGTCAAGCTCTACCACTTTAATGTATGGTTTACATTGCTTGTGGTATCTTACGTAACTTCAGAAGAAAAACACATTTGAAGCTCTGGGGTGGCAACTGAGCTTCTGCCTAAATCCAAATTTGGCCCATCAGGTTTTAGAGTTGTTGAGTACAGTATTCCTGTACTGTCTTTATTCTAAGTTGTCACTCCAGAGAGAAGCCTGGAGGTGACTGGAAAATCTGGTAAATGCCATGTGTTTTCAGTCTGAGCCTTAGTAAGGCACCTGCTAGCACTGTTGCTGGATTTTCTTCTCGTTTTTGCAGTGTTCCAACAACTCGTTGACATGATGGGCTGCCTTGGTAGTGCAAGGCTGCATGAGGGCTCCAAGGTCGTACGTTTGGAACCTACTCAGAGAGTATTGGTGGGGAAGGGGGAAAGGAGAAAGAGAAATTTTCTCTTTCAGTGGGAAGGAAGAAGAGAAAGTTGCATTATGAGTTTGTAGGATGAGCCAATAGCCAGCTAACAGTTATGATGAAGACAGGATAATACTGCTCCTTCTAAGCCAGCAGGAGATAACGTGAACTGAATTAGTGAACACTGTTTCATGTAACATTTGGCCATCAATCTGCTTAATAGAAATAATCACTACTTCTAACATGCTGAAATGCATGAGAGGCACAAGACACCTTTGAAATAAGGTCATTTTTATTTGGATATCTCAGTATGGTGCAGAAACATTAGTGCTCCTATTGATCCTAACATTTTCTCAGAAATATACCAGAGCCTTTCAGGGGCCTCACTTCCCTTTTTGGCCGAGATGCACAGCTGGGCTTACTCAGTTTTATGTTTACTCGATTAAACCAGTTTTGAGATTAAAATAGGATTAATCCAATCATGTGATTAGGATTTAGGAGGAAGTAGGCCTCCAGATTAGATATACAGAAACCCTAGGCACCATGGTGCCAGAAAGCGTAGGCTGCTCCCTAGAGTTCTCTAGGAATGTCACCTTATGAATCAGTGTGCCCTCACAAGGACCTAGGAGACTGCTGATGCCGTTGCTTTCTCCTTCTTTCCCTCTATTGCTAATTCTATATGCCGTTACAAGACAACTAAAATATTTTGGATACGAAGAGGCAGAGCACACAGTCTCTGCAGGTAGTGTTCACTGTGCAGCTGTGGGCCTGACTCCTTCATCCAGCTAGTCCCCTCCGGTCCTATGCTACCTTGGTACATAACATTTAGTTGCCTAAGCTTTGAATATTTATCTAAATCTGAGCGACAGATATGATAGGACCAGCGCTATATTTTGTTCAAGTTGGCATTATACCTTTGATGTCAGTGGCTCTACCCACATGAGAGCAGATGAAAATTGGAGTGGGTGGTCCATCTTTCATCTTCCCATCTCACAGTGGCTCAAATGCTTGAAGAATTGTAATGCTCTAGGAAATGGGATCAAATGGACCTTTTGTTGGAGAAAATAACCCACAAAATATTAATAATGGGCAAAACATTTTGCTGCTTCCTGTGTAGAAATGACCTGTCCAGGCAGGAAGGTTAAATTACCTCTGAGGAGCAGGGTAGATTTTAGGAACAGGAGTGAGCAGATTTGCATTTAAGTGGTCAAAGAATAATTAGATAACATTTCCGTGAAAGTCCTCAGTGTGGTACTGTACTGAAATAGTCTCATCCAAATTGAAGGAAGGGTAAAACCGATGTTTACATGGATGTTTGCTGGGCTGTCTTCTCCAATAGCCCGCTTTCTGCCAGACAGGACTGAAAGCAGCAGTCTTTCGCACACCCTAAAAAAATCAGATTCCTTCTGTATGTTAGGGACTGCTTTTATTCCAGGAAAGAGCAGTCAGCTAGGCAAGTTAGATCAGAAAGCACCTGTGCCAGTGCACAGCATCAAGCCAAATGCATACATGCAGTGATTAGGTTCCATGTGAGTGGATGAGCTACAAACTCTGTGTGTCACACTCCTGCTGAAGAAATGTCTTTGTGTTTTTAGCTGACATATTAAGTCCTGTTGAGTGAGGATAGAGCAGAATTTTAGGCTTCCCCTGAGGGGCTGAACAAGTCCACCAGACTTCTCAATCCTCCATTTAAAGCCTTGTAATGCACATCAGACTTCACTGAGGGCATCGTTACAAAAGGAGATTTGCACTAGGCATCAAATAAGTGTTTTGGCTTTACCCTCTTCTTTTATTTAGGCCTGGTTGCTGTGCTGGCTCTACATCATTAGAAAAATACATAACCTCTAACGAGTTCCCAGATGATACTCTGAACTTCATCAAAACACATCCACTGATGGACGAGGCTGTACCTTCCATTGTCAATCGACCCTGGTTCCTGAGAACAATGGTCAGGTCTGTACCTCCAAGTGGACTCTTGTCCTCATTGTAGCTGTCAAGTTGTGCTAATAGTCTTGCTCAGAATACTCTCAAACTCTGTAAACATCCTTGGTATGCTGGGCATGAATCCAGCTAAGAATGATGGCGGCGCTGAGCAGATGCCGCAGTACTCCCTGAGCAGTTTTCAAGATAGGAAAAAAAACTCGGTTCTTTCCAACCACGCTGTGCTGAAACCCCAATCTTGGAGGAAATGCCTTGTGGGGAAGGTTGACCCGCCTGTTGGCTCACGGGTCAGTGTTTGAGACAGCTCTGTAGAAAACTTTGGGCAAGAATCATCAGACAGCCCAGGGATATATACACAGGATACAAACATGTCTGCCAGGATACGTTCACAGGATATGAAGAAGTCTGTCGGGATATGTACCGGTATGTTTTAATGTTTACAGAAGTGTAGAGGCAGAAGTAATCACATAATCTGTATCCTTTCTATGGCAACAAGAGAAAAATAATAATGAAGAGATTTGAACGAAGATTTATAAAATCAGCAAGCCTCAAATACACCATCCCCTTCCTATCAAAATATATCCGCACTCTTTGCTGTGGTCACTATACTACTTATCTGCCCTCCAGTTGTGAATAGAATAATGTGACTAACGTTTGCCGTATTTTCCTCTATTTCTTCATACAGGGGTAGTTTTGTGGCGGGCAATGTTTAGCTCTGGAAAGGTCTGATTTAGTTTTAGTAACGTATTTTCTGTCAGGTTTTTATGTCAGGTTCTGTACCTCCAACCAAAGACGAGAGCAGCAGACTCTGCAGAGCGCTTTCCTTTGATCACCAGTACCAGATAACTGGTACCAAATCACCAGTACTCATTTTCAATAAATCATATCATCCCAAGGTTCGTTATCATCTCAGCCCTGGACTCGCTCAGTGGCAATTGTGTGATTAATTTTAGTGAGGTAAAATGATGTTTAACATCTCACTGTTGCACTGGCACAGCTTTTCCTGCCAAAAAGTTGAATGTAGATCAGTTACCATTATTGCTGCTTTTAATGGTACAAAACTTCAAATTAAAAAAAAATTTCACTATGCTGGTTTTCTTCCCCTGCCTGAAGAAGTGACCAGGCTAGTACTTTGCTTTTGATTGGAAGGATAATTCCTAAATGGCCTCAGACTCTTAGCACCCCTTCAGCTTTCTACAAACACTTCTGCTAGCTATTGGACATATGGATGTGCAGACAAACACATGAAAATTCCCCACCATTTGGGGAGCCAAACTGGTGCAGTCTGTGTTGACTTACAGGGTTATTCAGCTAGGAGAAGTGCTTAAATATGTTACATGGTTGCTAGAAGGCTACCACACAGTTTTCTGAAGTGGAAAAAGTGATAGAGTAAATGGCAATCTAATCTCAAGTGATGCAAAATGCTGTATTGTTATTCTAGATACCGCCTGACCAAAATTGCTGTGGACTCTGCCGCTGGGCCGTATCAGAACTACACTGTGGTTTTCTTGGGATCAGAGAAGGGAATCATCCTGAAGTTCTTGGCACGGACAGGAAACAGTGGTTTCCTAAATGACAGCCTTTTCCTGGAGGAGATGAACGTTTACAATCCTGAAAAGTGTGTATCTGATTCTTTGTGCTCATGTATGGGTGACTTTGAACTTCTGATTTCCCAGAGAGTAGGTTGTCCTGTGAAAAGGGAAGTGGTTAGAGAAGCCAAGTTTTTTGAGTAATTTTAAATTGTTTGGGGAGGGGATGTCTGCTTATCAGTCTCTACATGGCAATAAGATATTTTTTATTCAATATGTGTAGAAAATAGCCCATCCCATGCAGCAGTTGATGGATAATTAAAAGTGAAATTCTGCAAAGGAAGATTAATTTTCTAATCCTATGAAAAAACCTGATTCCTCTCCAAATAACTCAACAACCAGCAAGCGGCTCTCCAAGGGAAATTTCCTGCGTTTCAGCCTTACTCAAATATGCCTAAGGGGGCTTTGAAGTGGGCCATAATCATGCAGAAATTTCAGCTACTTTGAGAGCTGGAGAAGAATAAACACAAAAAATGAAGGGCCCTCAGAAAGCTTGTCTGGTGTGCTCTCTCTCTCTCCACTTCTTATTCCCCTGTCCCATGCATTTTTAATACGCGCTTATACGTCTATCAGTGTTTTTAGTGGCTCATGTGTGTTCTTTTTCCTTGGCTTGTTCAATTCTACCTTTCTCAGGGTTTTTTGTGGGAGTTTGGGTTTGGGGGTTTTTTCAGCTTGAGGAATCATTGAATTTTCATCTGGTTTCCCAGCAGAACTTGTTTATAACCTTATCTCACTTTTTTTCAAATCAGGTGCAGCTACGACGGCATGGAGGACAAGAGGATCGTGGGCATGCAGCTTGACAAGCCCAGCAGCACCCTGTACGTCGCCTTCTCCACCTGCGTCATCGAGGTTCCCCTGGGACGTTGCGAGCGTCACGGCAAATGCAAAAAGTACGTGTTTCCTGGTGGCTGTCCGAAGCGCCGGCGCAGCAGGTGTGGGGAAGGCGGGAGCGCTCATGAATGCCACCTTGTGCTCTTCTTTCTCAAGGGCCTGCATCGCATCCAGAGACCCTTACTGCGGATGGGTGAAGGAGAGCGGGGCGTGCACACAGCTGGTCCTTGGCTCCAAGTGAGTAAGGGCTCTGGCTGGACGGGCCGTGAAGCTCCGGCGTTGGCGCCAGGCGGTCTTGGGCAGAGCTATTTGAAACATGAGGCTCTTAGGGAAGGAGAAACGTGGGAAGTGTTTGTTTCTACCTTATTTGCATTCACCTCTGAAATGTCTCACAAATTTTTTTGATGTGAACTCTCAGCTGATTGGTAACTGCTGAAAGAGGAGGAAGAAGAAAATGAAAGAGCTGTACTAAGGTCCGTGTGTTATTGAAAGGAGGGAACTGGATGGGTATGTCTGGACCAGCCCACACTGGAGCCATCACAGCTGATTAAAGAGGCAATAGAACCCAAATTAAATTACTGAAGCAATTTGTCCACTGAAAACAAAACCAGTCTTTCTAATTTACTGTGCATCACTAAGAGGAATCGCAGAGCACAGTAAGAGCTTAAAGCAGAGAAGTGCTGGATATCCCTTTGCTTAACAGTAGAATCTAATTATTTCATAATAATGAAAGTCTGTGAAGGTTTGTTTAAATGTGGTTACCAAAGCCTCCTTAGTGAGCAGACCCACTTCAGAGCTCTCATTTCTTGGCCACATCTGACACACCTCATGTTTGCCTACTGTGAGGTACAGCTATACTTCCTCAAGGTAGTGGTGGAAGTGTAGCAGAAACATCACACAACCTTGACAGCCCCACAGCTGGCCCCACTTAACCCGGCTTCTGTACAGGTCTTCAGTATATAATGGATGAGTTACCATCCCTGTGCTTGTGTCTTGGTCTTAATTAGCTATGAGAATTCAAATTGTTTTGTCCACTGGAGATGCTATAGCTGTATCTGTCTGTATATGCTTTACTACGAGAGTGCAGACTGTTCCTGGCTGGACATTTGGTAGAATAATGTTAAAATGCACCTGTGTCCATATCAAGTTTTCTCAGCATTCACAAAGTTCTTGAGTCTTTTTGCACTTCCATGGCAAGTGGTAGCAGACTGCGGGTTATCTTCCCCCAGCACAGTACCTGCCCAAACGGTGAGCTTCCTTCTCATGTCGAAGTATCAGTGTATTTTGTCTACTATATTGACCAGTTAAGGCAGGATCATAATTACTGCTGATAATACTATGTGTTTTAGAGTTAACAGTTTAAAAAATATGAATGTTTGCCTCCCTTGACAACGAGGCATGCAGTGGATTCAAAAAAAGTAATAATAAAAAGACAAAGCATCATCAGAAGCCAAGAAGTCATTAATCAATGACAAATAAATGTCTAAGTTGCAATATTTCCGCCTTTGTGTGGAAGTTCCAAAGAGACAGCCAGTTTCACGGTGGGGCTTTATTTCAGTTGCACATGTGATAATTTCTTTCTGGTAGTGCCTGTGATTGTTGTTATTCATACTGTTCTGTTTCTTTCTATTATTTAGACTGGTATTTGAACAGGACGTAGAACATGGCAATACAGATGGCCTGGGTGACTGCCAAAGTAAGCAAAGCTTTTACCCTGTATTTACCATGTGTCACAGCATCCTTCTGAATGCCTCAAATTGCTATTACCTGTCCGGCGTTCTTTTGTAGCAGTGTAGGCCACAACAGGGGCAGCAACCGTGGCTAACGATGCAGGTTCGGAAGAGGAAAGGTTGTTTAAATGTTTAAAGAAAATAGCCCAGGTGGTGTGATTTATACAAACACCAGACTTCAAAGCAGTTATGTATTGAGAAAACCTCAGTTCTAGAGGTTATTGATTATAGTAATGACATAATGAATTAGCTGTTCATTGTCTTTTTTAGCCATGGTGGTTGGGTTGTTTACGTAGATGTACAGAAGCGGCTTGGTTTCTTGGTGTAGACTGTGACTTGGACCACATTCCCATGCAGGACAGGGAGACAGTGAAATAAATGTATCTTCAGTTTTGGGTCCAGATCAAAAAGTGCCAACTGCTTTGTGAATCTTTGTGGATTTTGCCCACAGGCTGGACAACATAGTGGTATTAAGGGTCACACACTACTGACTCTGCCTAAGAAATTTTGATGGTAAACCTTGGGTACTGACAGCATGAGTTGGAGGCTTACACAGAGTCTTTAAACATTTACGTTTTGCACTGAGGTGCTTAAAAGTGCACAGCTTGCACTGCATGCAAAGAAACCTGGCATGCTAATTTCTGAGCCTTCAGGAATACCATCGTCTGTGTTCAGGACAGCTCTTGTTCCAGATATTCTTGCCAGGGTTAGTTTAATTCTGAGCCCTAAATATTATTTATAAACCTTATGAAATCAAGAATCACATTCTTTTTGGTGCAGTTTGCACTGATGCCTCTAGATGCAATAAAACTGCTGAAGCTGAGGAAATAACGTAGAGTGCGAGAGTCATCACTTTTGGAATACAGAGCAAAATGACGGAGGGCTAGAGTGTGCCATGGGTACAGTGCAGGACAGCTGCTCTGAAGGAAGCCAGAGCCTTCTCATGCCTCGTGCATCCTTGTTCAAGAGCCATTTATTACTGTGATCGCTGTGCTTGAGGGAGTAGAAGGATTTCAGCTTCTGCATGCCCCCCATCTCAGCTACACCTGCCTCTGCCTCTGCCTCTGCCCTAAGATGGGGTTATGTAGGCTGTCTCTAAGTTTTTTGAAGGAGGGGTACACATAGTCCCTCCTGTGCTCCCTGTAAAATGGGTTAGCAGCAAAATCAGGTCAGTTCCCAGCTGGTGCAACTTTGCCCTTTTCAGCCAATTCTGCTCTCCTTGGGCAAATAGGTTAGACAGGAGTGGAGTGTACCTGATACAAATTAAATATAAAAGAAGGTTAGGAGATTATTCAGAAACAGCACACTGTGCTCATGGAGAGAGATCTGCTCCTGTGCGGAGAGCAGCAAAGCCTGTACTCTGCTTAAATCCTTCTTTAGCCCTGAATGATGCATTGAACCTTGACACTGCACAGGGTTAGATTTCACTCCCTGCTAACCCAGCTGATCTTACCACTTCATGTGGTCTTGGGTCATGTGAGTTTTGTCCTCATTGACTCACGTTGCTGGCTGCATCACTTGTAGTGCCTTGCATTAGATTAGGACTTGATCTTGCATAGAAAGCCATGGCAGGGAGGACACTGGCCTTCCCACTTGGTATCGCTTGCACAGGGCTGGTGCAGAACACTTTCAAGACCAGACGTTGTTTTCGGGTATGTCTGAATGTTAGTTTTGCCTGGGTCCTTAGGGTACTAATCAGAAACATAGAAATATCAGCTGAAGCATAAAAGTTTGCTAGCAGCAAACTATTAAAAAGAAAAAATGAGAGAGAAATAATGATTTTTCTCCTGTTATTTGTCTTTCAGATTCCTTCGTAGCCCTGAATGGTAAGGAAGTTCTTAGTTTCATTATTTACTGACAGCAAATCCATTTTGGAGGAATCACTTTTTACTAAACTTTTAAGTATTTTCATACTTTTGTTTTATTTAATGTTTCTTCCCAATTTATTTTGTTCATAGACATTTCAACTGCATCACCTGATCATGAAATGTCTTACGACACAGTGTATGGTCAGTTTATGGGTATTTTTAAAAATTCTCCCCAGATCCTTGTGTTAGCTAGTAGCTCCTGTACTCAAATAGCTGTTACCCTTTTTCACTTGTTTTGTCTTGGTTTTGAGGGCCTGATTCACTAATCGCAACTAGGATTAAGTTATACCTTTTGATTTTCAATCCCTCTTTTCTAGTCCTCCCTCAAAACTGTCTCCGTTGAATTAAAGTCAGGTATGGCCTATCTTAATGGCATGCCGGCAGAAATC
>JAVKLA010000074.1:16808901-16823685 GCA_034782735.1 Sagittarius serpentarius | reverse complement strand
GTCCTCCTCCAAGCCCCTTCAAGAACTGGAGTAAAGACGTTGACAGAAGAGCGTGGTGGTTATAGTCATAACCCCGTGTCCCTCAAGAAATTAGGCTAGTACCATACCATCCACTTCAATTTGACTTTCTAGCTGTGCCAAGTCCTCTCTCAAAACCAACCACAAGCGGCGATGCTCCCAAGTCACCGTGCTGGGGGTTCTGCCTTCCCCCACCTCCTGCTCCCCCTTTACTGCACGTCAGCATGGGGATCATTCTCACTAGGCAGCAGAGAAGTGACCAACACCCTTGTCCGCGGGGCCAGTGTGTCCCCTGGCTGGGGACAAGCGCCGGCGAGAGGGGCCAAGCCCTGCAGCAAGCCCGGCCGCACGCCCTGCAGCGCGCGGTGCCCGTGGAGCTAGGACAGGCAGGCAGGCTCCTGCTGTAGCTACCTGCTGCTCCAGAAGGATGCTGCATATACTTCTTTGGGGAAAAATGTATTTTTTTTTCCTTTGTTTCTTTTGTGTGACTGTGCATGTAGCTAGCGTGGGAGTGTGCGCGCGCACAGGTGTGTGCGTGTGTGTGTGCGCGCGCAGGTGTGTAAGTTCCTTTCCAGTCTTTCAGTTTATGCAAAAACGTAGATGTGTTTTTAATCTGTTACAATAACTGTGTCAACATACTGTAGAAAAATGATGGGGATCGCTTCTAAGCTTTTTATATATATATATATATCTACTGAACAGTATGTTTGAGTAAGGTGGTTGTTTCTGTTTCAATTTGTTTTTTAAAATTTTATACTTCCATTTGTTTTTCAGGGTTTTGGTTTTGTTTCTGAATGATTCAAAAGACAGATTTTAAGTCCATTAGCTTATAGATGGTATATATAAAGTCTGGATGGTCTAGACCAAAGTGTGTAACAAGGGTGCTTGCATGTTCTTTCATTTCATCACAGCTTCTTTTATGAAACAGTTCTGTTCACCCTTAGTGAACTATGCAGACTGGAGTAGATAGATCTGTATCCAAAGCAATGTTGTTGTTTTAAAAAAACAAACAGAAAACCCTTTGAAAACAGTAGGTAGCAAGGTCATTTTTTTTAAAAGAACCAACTCGCAACCTTTTTACCAAGCTCCAAACCCCTGGAGCACCAAATGCGCAGGTCCCCTTGATATTACCCTGCAAAGCGTTCTCCCGAAACGCAGAGACAAATAATCATGGCAACAGCTTGTGCAGCGATCTGCCTTTGCGATGTGCATACACCACATCAGTTACCGGGTTGACCTTGAAACGCGCATTTTGTACTCTGTGAGTCTTCTGCTTTTGTCCTTTCCCACCCCCAGTTCCCTTCCACCCTCTGTTTCGAGGGGTTCATGAACCTATGTGTGCCTTTGCTTTCCACCCTTGCTATACACTGGTAGATGCAACAAATTCAGACTCTCATTTGTTGTAAAGTTGTAAAGTATTGTGATGTCACCAGTTTCCCTTCATTTCCACATCCCCCTAACATCTGAATTAACAACTTAATGTATGTTGTAAAAAAAAAAAAAAAAAAACAGCAAGAAAGAAAAAGAAAGGAGGAGAAAAGGGGAAATAAAAGCTCTTGATTACATATGGTAATAAAACCAGACTGTTCTACCTTATTTCTTGTGTCCTGGTTCTTTTGTTTCTATGATGATTTATCCTTTTCCTTAGAAAAACACAAACAATGTAGTGCTGATAATTTAGACCAGGTTATGGTGAGAAAGAAATTTGTTACTTTCTGTCTGTTACAGGAGATGAACTTGACTTCAGAGTAAGGTGATGGTAATTAAAAATTGAATCACACGTTTTCTCTCCTTCTATTCATATTCTGCATTTTCTTTTTATGAGCTTGTTCATCATGAAATATTTATGGCGGACTTGATAGTTTAAAAGATCAAGGCTGGGATTTAAGCACGCATGGTCCACCAAAATAGATCATCATACAGATGTGACTTCATCCCCAGGCTTTACATATTAATAATGGAGGAGCCTGTGTTTTCTTTCAGCAGGCATAAATCTATTGTGCTTCATAGGTCTGATTCAGAGGATGTTGCCTGAGAATAATTCTGCAAGAACATGGTAGTAAGCAGACAAATAACAAAAGAGTATATAATCTCCCTAGTCCTGGCAGTTGTTAAAACATACCTGCGTTCTCCACATCGATTTTGTGTAAATGGGGATCACTTATGCACAGCCATTACAGTACAGGTAGATGCTTGGTTACGTTAGTTCCGGGTCTTAGTGGTTTTGTTTTGTGACAGGAGTTCTGTGTGACCCTGTAGAAACAAGGGGTCTGACCCAGCAATTTACTCATACTCAGGTCATACTCGGGCTTTCCTGCCCTGCCAGAACACCCTGCTCTGGACCCAGAGCCTTACTGATAGGTGCCAGTCCCACGCCTTGCACGACGGATAGCCCTGACACTGGCTCCGCAGAAAGCGGTGAAGTACTAGCTTTCCTCGAGGAGTGGGACATGACGGATGGAAAGCGGCAGGCCCCTCTACAGCTCCGTCTCCCCCTTTTTGCCCTGAAGGACACCAGGGCTCCAAAGGTGGTGGCCTTGGTGTAGCAGTGACATGCAAGAGCAGAGCATTGCAAACATCATTTTTCAGCGCCTTGCCCACAAGACGCATCTGTTTTTTTCTTGGGTGCGGGCTGCCTTTGAGGCAGGCACACTGGCATGCAGATGTGCAGCGTGGACGCAGGGAGGGTGCCTGCCACGCTCGGGACCTGGCAGGCTGCCCTGAGTGATGAGAAGGGACCCCCAGTGTGGGTCCGGGTGCACTGTACGGTCACACAGGGCTCCACACTCCGCTGCACTTGGCCTGCGTCCTCCCAGAGTCGCCGCAAAGGGGAAAGCGAAAGCTCTCCGGGTGCGTGGAGACCTGTATCATTGTCAGTCCTGCAGCCAGTCCTTCGTGAAGTTACTTCGTCCCGCTTTGTTTGAAATGCTTCATGTAAGCAACCCCTAGGGAAACTATTCAAAGATTACCTCTATTTTAACGTTAATAATCATATTGCTCTATGAACAATTGCAGGCTGCTGCCTGGAGGACAGGGCCCAAGAACGCCTCTAGCAGCGGCACTGGCTGCCTCCTTTGCAGAGCTCCTCCACCTGTTGCCAGCGAAAGAAGGTCCATCTAAAGCACGGGCATGAAGGACGGGAGGGCGGGAAGGGGGGATGCCCTGACGGATGAGCCGTATGGGGTCTGTAACCGCTTTGGTTGCGCGGCCACAAACTGCTGCCCAAGGGAAGGTGCGAACCTGGCCCCTTAAAGCATCTCTGCGCTGGCATGCGCATAGTCTCTGGCAGAGACCTGTCTTGCCACGTTGCTGTGCAGAAATGGCCGGGAGAGGAACGGAAGGAAACGGGGTGCATCGGACCCCACTGCCCTGGTGGGGTCTTGGCCAGCCAAGCACAGCACAGGCACCCACAGCAGCAGCCCACCAAGGAAAGGCCCCTCCCCTGGGCACCCACAGCTCCCCCCACCAGAAGAAGCGGTGCCCTCAGCCTCCGGCGGGGTGGCTTTTGACAGGGGAGGAGGCGCCCGAGCTACCTGCTCTCCGTTCGAATCAAGGCAGCCATCCCCTGCAGTGACCACTGGTGCCACACTACAGAAGCTCCCTGGGTTGAACAGGACAGAGAAGATGATACCCAGGAGAAAGCAGGGGTGCTCGGAGCGCTTCAAAGTTAGTGTCACCTTATTCATCTTATTAATGGTACTCACGTTGACCTCATTTAGCATGTCATCAGGGATGCGTGGAAGTTCCTTTCCAATCAGCATTAATTTGCATGCACATTTTTACACAAAATGGAACCCAGCTGAATGACTCAAAACAACATTTACGGAGGTAAATAAATCCTGGTCCACTGCCCTGTTCCTCCCCTCTCCCTCCGACAGGCATACCTTTTCCAACTACGCAGGAGTGTCCTTTCAAAGATAGCTGCAAATCCTGCCCCATTGTAGCTTCTACAGCAGGGAATATTTACACCTGAAAGCTCCTCAGAGGAAAAAATGTCAGCAATCAGGAAAAGCATGGGCAGTTCAGTGCACTTTACTGCCCGCAGGATGGACATACACAAGGCTGATTTTGCATGAAAGGGGGTACCAGAATAAAGTGCCAGAACAGTAATGCGTTGACGCTATGACCAACACAGTGGTCCAGCTGATGGCCAGAGTAATTTCTGGGATGCAATTCCAGATCATTCTTCTGTCACAGAATTAGCAGGATTACCCTGTGCTCTGTCCCAGGGCTGGGCATGGATCCTTGCTCCCTAAAGCTTGCTTGTACACCTTGTTTAAAGCAATGTGGAGGACCTCAAGTAGCAGTCTTTTCTACCCCACTGCACTGAGGCGGGATCAAGCAAACCTAACCCATTCTTGATGGCTGATCGTCTAACCTCTCCTTGTAAATGTGTTTTACTCTGGGAAGAAGCGAAAGTCACCCAAGGGATCAACATCAAGCATTGCAGAGCGTCTAAAGAAAATAATAAGCTAAGAAAGTGGGTTGGAGTGCCTTAGTTAAGGCCAGTTTTCTATTTATCCAATTAAAGTTAATTTCCCAGAAGTATGGCACCTGCTCCAACCAACAAGTGTTAGAGAAACACATTGTGTGTGTAATGTTCATATGCTTCCTGCTGATGTGTGTGTCTGCTAATGAGTCTCTAAGCAGTCTTTTTATTACTTTTTTCCCCTTTTTTTAAAGAGTGGAGGTACTTTTCTTTTCAGAATAAGTACTAAGACCATCATCACATGCTTGTGCAGGAGAACGATGATGTGTTAGACTTCTTTGTATGAATAGAAACAGGTAAATAGTCATCTATCCCCTGACTTTGTAATTTAAACAGTGTAAGTCAGTAGGGAAAGGCTATAATTGGAGTCAGAGTAAGCGAGGTGAAAATTGCTAGGTGGCAGTACCATCTGCATCGTGTTTTAATTAGCCAAGTTATCAGAATATAAAACTTTCTGCTATTCAAGTCCTTGGCTTATTTCAACCATCAGGCCAAGGCGATTGCCACATGTCTAGGTAAGCACAATTACTGATCAGCAAAGGAGAATTATCCTCCCCACTGATCTGGCTAACAGTTGCCATGTCTGGGAGTAGGGACAAAAATATGACTAACCAAGATCATTGTCACATCTGCTTAGTGTTTCATGACAAACTCTATTAAGGCTAACAGCACCACTGTTAATTCAATTAGATCAGTGTTTTCCTTTGCTGGCCGTGATGCATTTGGAAGACCAGCAACTGTATGCAGAGTGTGACTGGCAGTCCGCTGCAAGGAATAATAGCATCATAAATAATATATTAAGACGAAGACAAATCTAGCAGGCTACAGTCAGAGCACATCAGCCATATAGCTGAACCCTGCAATATCACAAGGCGGGGGGAGGACAAAAGTAGCTATGACAGGAAATTATAACAACTATAAATGGCAGGGACTACGGGACAGAACAAAACTCATTAGGTCAGCTCTTTAAGCAAAGTGCAGGGGAAGAACAGACCAGCCTGCCAGCAGCGGTGGAGGCACTGCGTGCCCTCACATTCATCCTCCTTAAGATGAAATAGCAGACGTCTAGTGCTGGATTTAAAGGAAGGTGTTAAATAACAAAAGGTAACTGGCAAAGAGCGTGGTGGAAACCCAGCTCTTTCACTGGCCTGCACGCTCTGCCCTCGTATTCAGCCCCACAGAGGACCCTCCCACACCTGCAACCTGCGGCGGGGACGGCTGCACCCTCCCAGGCATCCAGGCTGCTGGGTCAGGCTGCAGCCCGCACGGCAAAACTGCCAGCCCCGGCACCCGCTGAGAAACTGCCCCGTTTTGGGGAAGCAGAGCCAGGGAGCTCAGCCTGCGGCAGTGGAGGGCACAGGTAATTCAGGGCCAACCAGTCCCTTGTTCTGACCTGCTGGGTTTGGGCTAGCAGGTGGCACGCACCAGCACGTGGGGCACAGCCACACAGCTATGAACACCAGGGAGTAAGAACCACGCTCGCAGAAGTCCTGTTCCACCCTCTTCTGTGGTCAAAGGAAAAAAAAGAAAACCGAAAGGTACCTTTGCCTCAGCCAACATGCCAGTAAAAAGGTGCTGATAAGAGCTTCCCAAAACAGTTTCTGCCTCTTTTTTTTTTCTTTAGTACTGCCTCGTAAAGAAAGGCACTCCATGTCGGAAAAGAAAAAAGAAAACAAGAAGATTTTATTTCTCTGACTTCTAGAAATGATGACATAATCTTATCAATTCTCAACAAATACAATCCAAAGTATTCAGGCTGCTGATAAAGGTGCAGCAAACTGCAGATTGAGCTTTTTTTAATGCTGCATAAATAGCCTGTGAAGCAACCTTTTATGAGATATGGTGGTTCAAACAATTTTGCAAAGAGCAGGAGACAAAGAGTTCCTTTTACACTAAAATGGTTTCCTAGGAAACACCGCAAAATGTAACGTGATATCTCTTTGTGGAAGTTCAAGGACTTGTGTGTGCGAGCGGCTATGTTTCTCCTGACCCTCTTTTTTTTTTTTTTTCTTGGTGTGGTGTATGATATCGCTGGCCAATTTTACCTTTTGATGGTATCAAGAATAGAACAATCCTGTACGACAGCAACCCACAATCTGAAGGACATTTTCCTCCTTGATAATCAAATGACTTCTCTAAACAGGAAAGAAAATTTTTGATCGAAACCAAGTCTTTTCATCTGTAGCACCATGGTTTCAGAATAAGGAAAAAACAGTGACTGAAAATTCTCAGGGCCAAATTTCAGGTTTCAGACAGTCCTCGTGCCTGACCCAGTGTATCTTCTTGTCTGCACGAAGCTTACGCTACACAACATAAACTGATGGGACTAAAGCAGAAACCAACACCCTGCAACACTAATCAGAGATCTGGACGTATGTGTTACAGGAAGATCAGAGACATGTCCAGATCTTCCTTTTAGTTAAAGCCTAATAATCTGCCCATCTGAGAGAAGGACTTTGCCCTTCCCTATGCGCGAGCGGTGTGTCCCCAGAAACAAAAGTTTCTAACTGGGACAACTCGGCTGTTTATCCAAACAAGAGACAACTACGTCTGAATTTACTTGATTGCATGCCTCTTTCATTAGTTGCACTACTCTCACAGATTATAACAGTAACATAGTATTAGGTGCATTTCCTATGCATGTTAAAAGACTGCAGAAATATGGGCGTATAAAACCCTTTCCCCCAGCCCTGACCGTTCTCAAGACCTCAATACACTGAAGTCCTTTGGTAGACAATACATGACCCTATGCAGCGCTGCTAACAGGTCCTTCATCCTCCCAGCTGTGACCTGGGCTCCCAGACCCGTGTTGTTCTGCCCAGCATTATGTCCAATTAAAAAAGCAGACTGGCCCAACTGCAGAAGCACTATGACAGTGCATACAAGGCAACAGAGCCAGACTGACAGGGCCCAAGCCTCAGCATGGCTAGCAGTGAGGGCACGCCTCGTTTCTTGCAAGGTATTTTACAAGAAGTTGCTTTGCAATAGACCATCACTGGATAAAAGATTTGAACTGGGCTGGGGATAGGAGCTGGATCTTAGGACTCCCTTTGGCTGGTTTGGAGAAAGGGCGAGCCACTATTTCAGAAATAACAGCATTTAGTTTAAGCAGAGGTGGCAGAGGCAGCACCGGCTGTCCCAGTCAGCGAACCTCCCCGGTTTAACAGGACTGTGTCTTTGAGAAGCACGCACCCAGCGTACAGATCCCTAGTGCTGCCTTCCCACCCCAACTGCTAAATTTTACCACCTTGTTGCAGTGGATGGTCCTTTGTGTCTCGAGCAGAGCCTTGGGACAGCAGCAAGCTGGAGTGTGCATGGTGATGTGTCCAGATCTGGTCCTGGAGAGTTTCTGTGCTGCAGGTAACTGACAAACACAGGGGAAAAAAAACACAGAACAAAGTCCTGAGATGTTAGCTCATCTTTATAAGCACAGCAGAGCCCAAGCAGCAGGCAGATTAAGGGCTGACGTTTACTGTCAGTGCGGAAATGTGAATTTTGGGGAACTACTGAATTCAGCAGGGTGACCAAGGGTAAAGGAGAGAGCAGTGTTTGGATCCAGATGTGAAGGCTGGAAGAGCTGGAGTGCATTCCTGCTGGAAACATAGGTGCTGACCCAGGGAAAGACTGATCTGTAAGCATGATTTCACCTAGTGAGCTCCAGGTTTTAGAAATGGGCCCAAATGACCACTTTTCTGGGCAGGAGCCCTCCTGAAGAAAACCCGCTAACCGCATTAAGAACGGTGCTGAGCTTCTTCCAAACCAACCCAGAGCAGACAGCCCTGCGTCCTCCATAAGAACAACGGCCCTTCAAGCCAGGAAACCTCAAGGAGTTAGTTACCTGTCAGAGCTGAATGGGCATAAAGCGGTGCCATGCCAATGAACATAAATTGCGAACTCGGGACTTGCTTCCACTCTCCTTGCTCGTGGCCCACTAACGCTGTGTAGATATATTGGTTACCCAGTGTGGTACTTACCAGAAACGCCAAGGATAGAGGACAGGGCTTGGCCGTTGTAGCCTGTAACACTGTTCTGTTCATCCTCCGCTGTACTGGCTCTGCTGCACTAATAGGACTAAAATGCATTTAAACAAGATTTCATCTTTAAAATCAGCAGGTGATCAAGCCCACAGAGATGTGCCATGGTTATATAAACACTTTCTGAGTAGTCATGCATCCCACTTCCCCACTGTCCTAAACTGTTTATTCTGGGTGCCCAGTTACTGAAGATTTAAATAATTCATGTCTACATTCAAACAGCTCTCCTTTAGTGTAAACTGCACATTTAAGTATCTCCTAACTGCAGTACATCTGCATTTAGAGACTGAAAATCCTATAGAGTCAAACACTTTTACCGATGTGAGTAATTCATTCAAAATATTAGTCAATGCAGGGAAACCTGACTTTCAGGCAGGGGCTTTCTGAGATGGAGAAGAGTCACGAGTTAGTCAGCCTGCGATGCCAGGGCTTTGACTCCGTCTCTTAGTGTAACCAGCTCGCCACACAGTTTGTTTAGGCTGTCCAGAAGCCAGCCTCACCCCCGATCACTGATGATACAAGATCTTCTCTGGTACTCGAAGACAGAATATGGAATGCATTAGGCTGACTGGCAGAAAACTAGCCTCCAGACTATCTGCGTTTAAACGAACATGCCATTTTGTATAACAAATGCAACTCTGTAGGTTTTTTTGTTCGTCTTAGTTTTTCAATGAAAGTGAGAAAAACAAGTCTACCTGACGACTGAACTTCTAGCTGCTACAATGCTGGGAAGGACTTTACTCACAATTAGAGTTGGCCTAAAAGCAATAAAAAATGATGTATCATCTTTGGATTCTGTGACGACATCATACAAGAGAAAGGATAACTACCTCCTGGTCTAGATAAAGATGTACGTGGACTTTCCATGTTGCTTTAAAAAGGGAAATGAAAAGATGTCCCATTGGCACTGATGACCCAGGCAGTGCTCTAGAGTGGCGTCCTTCCTGACTTCTATGCACTGCCAGTACTGCAGTCGTGACCAACAGGACTTGGCACGCCTGTGGGACCTTCACCCCACGGGACGAGGAAGGCCCAGGAGTCACCGCTGCTGCTGTGGCTGGCACTGCGAAACACGGGTGCTGCAGGGAGCGGGCTGGCTGTGGGTGCAAGGATCGGCCGCCGGCAGGGATGCTCGCAGCCCTCTGCGATGGTTGCACAGAAGTGGCTCTTGCTGCCTTCCAGCCTGGAAGTCTGTGGGCATCCACAGGTGCTTTCAACCTGATTTGGAGAATGCAGGGAACCTTCATGTAGTTCAAAAGGGGTTTGAATCAGGCTGTTCCTTTTTAAATCCGTCTTTTCTCTCCTCCCCCCCTTATATTGCCACCTGCCCAACAGGGACTACTTTGATGCAGAATAGGCCAGATGACCCATTTTATGAGCAGGCAAAGTGAAGACTGAATCCAGTTTGTCCCAGGCCACCTGCAAACCAGCAGCAGGGGCAAGGGGCAGTTACAAGGTCCCAGGTTGCTCTCACCCACAATCTCCTCCAAATTGCCCCGTTTAACTGGCAGCTTTGAGGAAAGGCACAGCTCCAAGGCCCGCCAAGTCAGGTGGCAGAAACAGAGAAAAAAGGAAGGGGGCTTGAAAGGAAAATAATTCTCTTTTGTCAAGAATTTCCACATAGGGCAGGCACGCAGGAACTCCTGTTTCAAGCAAAAGGAGCCAGGAACAAAAAAATGTCCCTTCCCACAGGGTGGAAGAAGAATAAAAAGGGAAGCTGCTGGTGTGAGAGCAGGGAAGGAAAGCAGCATGCTGCCCCAGGGGGGCGAGGGCCACGGGTCGCTCGGGGCGGGGGCGGAGGGGGTGTCTCCGCAGAGCATTTCTCTGCCTTGACTGGAGAGGTGCATTTCCACCGGTGGGTGACGGGCTGGGCAGCAGCTGAACCAGCAGCTCGCATCAGCCCCCATGTGCCCCACAGCTCCTGCCCTGCCCTCGGCGCTGCCCAGGCGCTCACGGCACGGCCAGCTGCCAAGGGACGGGCAGGCGAAGGGGATGCCTCCAGCATTCATGGGATTTCTGCTGCCAGAAACTGTCCTCCAGCAATTTGACCATAAAATTGCAACTTTACTGTATGTATATAGTATATATGAAATTATATATTTTTATAGAATTAATATATATGAAATGATATGTAGTTATATAATTTACATATATGATATGTGATATGTTATTATATATTACATATATCTTACATATATTTTATATATATTTAAAAAACAGTACTCAGCTTGATAGTATACAACAAATTAACTGCTTATACTCAGTTCTTGGTGCAGCAACTGGTCCGCAGCAGTGGTAACTTGCAAAATTAATTTTTCAAGAGCTGACCATCACCGGTCCTTTCTCCCTCCTCTCCTTGTCCCTTCAAAAGTGAAGTTTGATAGCTGTAGAAAATCTGGCAGGAAGTAACCCTTTGCACCTTTTTTTTAGCTCCACATGGCTTTATCGGGAAAGCAAAGGGCTGCCTGGGAAGGCAGCAGGGAGCTGCCCCAGTGCTGCACCCTGGGGATAGTGGGTGCAAGGAGTGGGGGTCCCTCCCTAAGAAGCAGGATTGCTGCTGGGGTGAGGCACAGCAAGGTGCTCAGGGGGCTCGAAGACCTCACCTCTCCCTCAGAAATGAGGTGTGAAGGTCACGGTCACAGAAGGAAGCAGTGTCGAGGGGTGAAGCAGCAGGCTCTTCCAAGAGGAGGGTAGGACTAGGTGGTGCTGAAAAACCTGCTAGCTTCCCATAAAAGAAATAACCTTATGAGACTAGAATTTAAGTCATTTAAGAGAGGTGGTGTGGTCTTACTCATGCAGCTAATTAAAGGTTGCCTCACGTAAAGGAAAAAAAAAAAGAAGTATAACATTTACAGCGATAAAAATGATGAGTGATTTGTTTCCAAATTGTGCCAAAGACAAAAAAACCCACAGAGCCAGCGAAGATTTTTTCCCCCTTCTTCTCTGGGGTATGGGGACTGCAGGCAGCCAGCTGCCTCCTGCCCAGGGGGTTGGCACTGGCCAGGAGCAATTAAACACGAGATTATAATTGGGCTTTGGTGAGCTACCTCTCTAATCAGTCATCAGCTGTACTGCTGCTGTCAAAGTAGCTTGGATGGCCTTCACTTAGCCTTTCTCTCTGTTTATTTACGGGGGGTTTGTATGGGTTTATTTTCATTTTAAGTGGAAGCTAGAGCCAGAATTGAAGGGCTACCTACCATGCACAGCTATTTCGGCTGCAGTCCCTTTCCCAGGGCTGCTCTGCGCTCCCAGCCAGGGAGGGCCGGGAAGGCCCCGCAGATGAAGTGCCAGCCGGCTGTCTGCGTGACCAGCAAGAGGCACACGGCAGCGCCGGTCCTGTCCTGCTCTCCTTTGCTGCCGAGTGTGGCAGTGGGCCTCGTGCCTCGGCGCCGGGGCAGGGGAGGAGGCTGCCTGCCATCCCTGACCGGCAGCTCTGCCAAGGAGGCCTGGAAGATCTTCAGTCCCAGCAGCTTGGAGCTGGACCACATCCTTTTCCTCCTTCCTCTCCTCTCAGGATGTTTTTGGTCCCCTCTGTGACCTTGGCTGTGCTGGAGAGGAAGGACCGGAGAGCTGTAACACCCCCGCACAGGCTGGGCAAGCTCCGCTGGGCAGCGGCCTGGGCTGGCGGAGATAAGGCCAGGTCTCCCGACCACGTCATGAAGTCACAATTTTTTAATGTGTATTTGTGCATATTACAGATGCATTCACAGGCTCACAGAACAGCTGAGGCTGGCAGGCACCTCCAGAGGCCGTCCCATCCAACCCCCCCTGCTCAAGCGGTGTCAGCTACAGCAGGCTGCCCAGGACCACGTCCACTTGCATTTCCAGTATCTCCACAGATGGAGACACCACAGCCTCCCTCAGCAACCTGTTCTAGCATTAGATCGCCTCCACAGTAAAAAAAAAGGTTTCTCTTACATCTAAACAGCATTTCCTGTATTTCAGTATGTGCGCACTGCTGCTTGTCCTGTCGCTGCACACCACTGAGAAGAGCCTCGCTCCCTCCCATCGAGTATTTGTATATTTATATGTATTTTTTTAATACCCTACATTTAATAGAAAAATAAAAGAGGGCTTCTGTAACCGAAGCAAGAACTGAGCCAAATAACGTATAAAGGAAGAGAGGCAAACTGCCAGGAGAACGAAAGCGGAATGCAAAGCTACACGGTAAAATATGAAGTTAGCTTGTCTGTCTGCATATGAGAGCATCAAGAAGATTTGTTGTCAGATGCTAACTTCCTAGGATCATATATTTACATATCTCCTGAAGTGTGTGTTTCAGTCAGAGTGAAAAGGATTTTCACTGGGCTAACACCACCCTAATCCTCCACTACATTTTAAAAGCTTGTGCTATTGCAAAGCATGTCTGAAACTTAAAATGAGAAGGCATTAGCGGCTTTCAGATGGGGCAGGGAGAAGCTGCCTCGCTGTGGCTGCACAAACCACTGCTCTTGGCACTTCAAAAGGAACACCGGTTTGAAAACACCCAGGGCTCTGCACTCCTGCTGGGCAAAGCCTGGTGATACTCCAAAGAGCAGCAAACAGCTTCTTGCAGTGGAAAATATTGGACAGCCTTAAGTACAAGTACATATGCACCCACATCCTACCATGTCCATTAATGCAGGTAATGTTACTGCAATTAAAAACCATGCATTTTCCAAGAAACCACAGTTAACCCATCTGTTTAGAATAGCTTATCAGAATAACATCTCAGATGCCACTATGTGGTAGGTACTGGCGTGTAACAATGTTTTTAATGGTAAGTACCGCATCTAACATTCTCACTTGAAGACCCTTGTGCATTAAGGAATTCTCCTTCTGCATAGTTCCATTTAATTTCTGCATTTTCATTTAATTTGATGCGCAGTAGAAATATGCACAAGACCAAGTCAGGTGGTTTTTTTGTCCTCTGCTTAGGGTAAAGGATTACAGTAAAACAGTCTTAGTAAAACAGTCTCAAAATCTCACTGAAGGCCATTTTGATTTCTCTGAACGCACCTCCACAGCTACATCCACCACATTGCCACTTGATGAACTGCTGTTGTACTTGCCACCAGTTAAAGGACATTTCTATAAGATGCAGCAGCTCCAAGTGAATGAGACCAGTTGCTCTGGGTAGTGCATGCGGCCGGGCAGTACCATGCACTGAGCCCCAGCCTTCCTCCTTCTGTGTTGCTTTATGCCCTATTAAAGCTTAAACTCTTGCCTGTAAGCTGAAAAACCTGTTGGAAATTTTTGCTTCAAAACCTCAGACACTTGCCCATATATACTTTAGATGATGGAGGGAAATAATGCAATCTTTGAAACAAAACGAAACTCCAGGGGAGACTGAGGATACGGTGGCTCTGATTTTCACAGCCATCCGTCACCTGTTTTGTGTTTGGGGGAAAAAGACTTTACAGGCAATATCTTATTTCTTGGTAACGTATAAAAGAAAATATTTGCAGAAGAGCCTAATCACAGAGACAGAGACTTCGCATTGCTGCTTTATACCGAGGTAAAACCCTTTCTGCTGGCAGGCTGCCAAACAGGAGGGCAAACATCCACCATGTGTAGGAGGTCTTACAAGCACCATGGATAATAAAAGCCAGTCAAGCAGGTATTTTTGGTAAAGTATGAAATAGCTCTTCTGCCTAAAGCTGTGAGTTTCCTCAAAAAGTTTACAAGGAAAAGATGTAAACAAAGATTTCTGCTTTTATGTCCCACTTTCATACAGGCTCTCTTTTTTTGGTTATAGATAAAACAATTCATCTTGCTTGGAATGCATTTTCTTCCTGTTTATGGACATGCAAAATGGCTTTATTATAATAAGACATTATTATGTTTGTATCATTTATTGACATCTCTGAAGTCTTTTAAGAACCATGGATGAAAGGTGGTATACAAGTGCCAAGAACATCATAAATTATTAAATGTTTCTTCAAAATCTGCTTGCTCAGTCTTCGTTTCATCTACTGATACCAGATTTCAGAGAGAGATACACAAAAGGCCTTTATGAAACTTTCCCCTCTTTGCCATCATGCCTGTGCTGTGCAGGACAAGGCAGAATCAGAATAAACCAGAATATACACCGTTTTCTGCAAGGTGCAACAGAGACACTTCCTGGGCAACCTGAAGCCACCCTGTACCTAAGAAAACTTACAGGCCTCTTGGTTCTCTCAAATTCGAAAGAAAGAAAGAAAGAAAGAAAGAAAGAAAAAGAAAGAAAGAAAGAAAGAAAGAAAGAAAGAAAGAAAGAAAGAA
>JAVKLA010000074.1:16795280-16807401 GCA_034782735.1 Sagittarius serpentarius | reverse complement strand
GTCCAAAAGATGATATAAAATCTTCAGCGGCAGTGTCTGCAGATGCTATACTGGTTGCCCACCACGGAGCGTTGAGCAGTATGTGTTGTGGCTGCTCACTGAGCCGAACTGAATGCCACATTTCAATGATTTTTGGGGTATGTGGGAACCTACCTCCCCAATGGGATAATTCAGGTGGGATGCAGAGAAAGGCTGGCTCCCACATGCCATACAGGCTCAGTGTGCACCCCACTTTGAAGGGAAGTAGTGGGAGCCACGTCTCCACGGGAAAGCACAGCGGTGGTCATGGTCAGTGCACGCAGGAGAGGGAGCAGAGTGATTTTTGGCCTCGCCGAAGGACACGGTCCAGCTGCCAGGGATGTCACAGCAGCGTCCCAACACCTCTGCATCGTGCAAAGCCCGGGCTGTGTGCTGTTTGACTGCTGGGACGTGGCCTTTGGGGTGTGAGATGGCTCAGCCCAGCTAAAACCTCTGCCTGCAGAATGTGCAGGGGAGCCACCAGACAACTTAACAGCCTGTGATTTACTGGGGGCGAGGCTGAGATTACTTGATGCTCATTACTTAAACTCTGTGGGGCTCTGCTGAGATGATGTGGCTTATATCAAAGATGCACCCACTAAGGTCAGAAGTCCAAGGAGACAGAAGGAAAAACAGAGATGAAGGGACGTAGTTCGGGTTTTATATCCCATTAATGGCCAAGCCAAGGGCAGAACCCATTTCCTCTGCCCCCAGCCTTGTAGCCAGGCTGAGCCTTTGACCTTGCTCTTGCAGCAGCGGCACTGGAACAGAAACCCAGCTTTTAAGGAAATTTGTATGATCAGGTGGGTTTCTTAAATACAATGGTAGTTTTCAGCAACTTGTAAAGCAATTCTTCATTTGCTAGTCAAGGTTACCTTTGCCGTTAAGAGGGATTTTGTTGATATTTTCTTTTTTATATATATATAGAAAGCTTTAAATTTGCAGCTTCTTCATCCACACAGGCCTACCTTGCCAGCTCATTTAAAATAAGGTGGAGATCCAGCCTTCTGCCTTGCACAGGAGGGGCTCCTCCAAACAAGGAAAGCTGCAGCTCCAGCCCCCGGCTGCAGCAGCAGTGCCTGCCAAAGGGTCCAGGAGTGCACCAGGGCATTTCAGACCCAAAGCAGCCATGTTATTCGTGTTCCTCCTTCCCAAAACATGCAGCTGAAAAAGAAATGAAAAGCGAAAAAAAAAAAGAAAGAAAAAAAAAAGAAAAAAATTGTATCCTTTAGAAGAGATTTTTGACAGCACTGGTATATAGGTTAACCCTGGGCTTTGTTTCATCACATGAACATAAGGCAATAAATTGCACAGCAATGCAAACACCAGTCTCCTCTGCTTACGCCACGCAGGCTTTCCTCCACAGGTAACAGTGCCGAGGGGACCCCAGAGTGGGACAGCTGCATCCTTCTGACACAACAAACATTTTGTGGGGTGGACAAGCAATGCTATATGTCAGAGCAGTAAGCAAAAGTGCTCTTGCCTTTATTTGATATCGTGCATGAGTGTAAACAGTGATCATGGTCAAAAGATTAGATCCTGCAGATCCCTCAACAGGAATTTTCCTGAAGAAAAAATACTTCCTTTTGGCATCTGTTGTGCATCTCAAATGAACCAGTTATCAGAACAGAAAAAATGTTCCTGCTTGTTTTCAAATCAACAGTATTTTCACTTACTATTAACATCTTCTGGTTGTGCAAAAAAAAGCAATAAACATGACTGTGGGGCTTGTTCATTTTACCTTTCAGATGTAAAGCCTGTATGTATATAAAATATTCTCAGATTCCTTTTCCAGACTCACTGAAAAGAGCACAATTCACTTCAAACATTGGTGTAATTATAATTTTCTCACATTAAAGAGCTTTACTTGCTTAGGTCTTTTTGAATGACTGTGTTGCATGCAATAGGAAGAATAAGCATCATTAATTCATCATCTTATTACTAATTAACATGTAAATTGCAGTAGGGCATGAAGGACCTTATAATGTAAACATCGGCCCCTCAGAAATGCAAAGCATACAACCGGCATGTGATTCCTGGCACGGGGACACTGGGGACCACCAGAGTGAGGCGGGGGACTACCCAAGGGAGAGGAGGACATGGCCCCAGCAGGCTCCCCGCTGGTTCCTTTCTTCGTTCCACGCCTTTGCACACTGGGAGCAAACACCCATGGCCTGAATATCCCAGGGACAGATATGAGGGAGAAGTGTCCCTGTGGCTCTTCTCCCCAGCCAGCCTGCATAGATGGCCTTGAATTTAGATAGTGCTCAACAGGGTGCTGCACACTAAGCAGGGCAGGACCACTTTGAAAACAATAATCTCTCCTTCTCAGTATGTATATAGGTGAGGAGATAAATCCAAGGTTTGCATTTCAGGCCACTTTGGGGAAGGGAGGGAAAATGCAGGTTGTGATCACATCTGGTTTTGCCTGCTCTCTCAGTAAATGAGGGGTATGGGTAGGAATAGCTGGTAACAGCCGAGTTTCCCTTAAAATAGCAGTAGGTCACACTCACACGATGCTTTTCGAAGAGGGCAAGGTCTGGTGCTAGCTGTAAATGGGGAGAGCAGCATGTGGGAAGCAACTCAATTGACAGGCAAGGACCCGAGAGGTCACGTAATAGGGTTCAAAGTCTGTTTAACCATGCAAAGCCGAGCTGGGAAAGTGCCTAATAAAGCATCAGCTAGGTGAGGCACAGCTTTCTGCATTGAATCACACTATCTGGGCTAAATCACTGGAAAAGCAAAGCCCTCCGCACAGCGGCCGCGCTGTTAATGGGTCTCATCCCTGCGCTACCCCCCACCATCACACGCATGGGCAGGCACATGCAGGCTAACTGCCCCCCACCGCCCCGCTTCACGTCCCCCTTTCCCGGCGTCCCTCGGGGAGGGGGGTGGGGGGGACAGCGAGAGCAGGCACAGGCAGCTGCCACCAGGCTCCTAAGACAACCTGGGGATTTATGCGGTTCTTGTAACCAGATCTCTGGTCCCCGGAGGGCTCGAACACATTTTGCTGGGTGCGTTTTGCCACCTGCCCGGACAGGCTTGCAGCCTGCCCTCTCCTTGCAGGCTGCGCTGGAGGGAAAAGCTTTGTAGAGCTGCTTCTTGTGAGTGCTGGAGGGATAGCAGAAGTCGGGGGCTGCAAAGCCCGCGGGGGACCTCCTGCCAAGCAGCTGGGGTCACGAAAAGGCTCATCATCTGCCTTTTGGGGTGTCCCAGTGGAAGGAGGAGAACAAAGCAGAAGATGGGCGGTGCTCAAAGCCCTGTGACATTGGCAGTGGCTTGTACAAAGTGCCGGGACACAGTCCTCCCTTGTCCTTGGGGACCCAAGGGTGGTGGGGACGGGGCTCAGGCCAAGGGGAAACTCCTGTGCCTGGGTCCCACCAGATGGTCTCACCAGCCCTCCTGGCTGGGAACTCCGGGCTTTGGAGGACAGAAAACATTTGTCTAAACTTATTTCAGGGAAAATAATACATTTCCAGCACAGTTAGATGTGAATGCAGACATCTTTTGACATATGAAAGCATACAAACAAACCACTCAACAAGAGCAGTTCAAAGATATCTCGTTTACTTAGAAGCAGAAACTGCATTCATTCAAAGACATGACAGTAAAAACCAAGGGGATGGAGAGCTTTAAAAAGGGACATGTTAAACAGTTTTGAACCTAGTCTTGAAATACTTCAGCCAACATTCAGATAAAAGTTGAAGAGAAGGAGGAAAAAAAACACTAATTCCTTTGAAAACTTCCATGAAACAGCCCTAATTTTATTCCTGGTTTGTTACATTTCACAATTACCTTGAATTAGCTCTTTGTTAAATCAACTGCATCTTTCCTGTTAGACCAAAATTAGGGGGCGGATAGGAATTATCCACCCCTTTGTTTTACAAAACAGGCTATGTGTCAAATGCTGTTGTGTTTAGCAGTCTTAATTTTATTTCATCATATTATTTTATTTTGGCTGTTAAGCTTAGTCCAAATAAACCGCAGGTAACCTAGCTTTTAAAAAAATCAAAATGGTCATTATTTGAATTGCAGAAATTAATTCTTCAGTCTTCTGCAGTTCAATATATCCTTCAGGGCTTGTGCGCATGATTTGTGTGCATGTATACACACTCCCAACACCGGCTCAAGTGTCCCCCCCACCTTTGCAACCTGAGCTGCTGCATTCACATCGCCTGCTAAGCTGTTAGAGACCAGAGCAAGGAGACCAGAGTGAGCCATGGTCTTCTGGGTACCACTCCCAGCAGTGACACTGCACCCTGGGGAAAGGAGAAACTCGGCAGGAGGAGGTTTTCTGCCCTAAACTGCATCTCTTATTCTAGGAATCTCTTTTATTCTCTTTCATATCCTGCTCTGCTCTGAAATCTCTTAAGCTGCTTCTGGTCCTGTGCAACCCCAGGGCATACAGTGTTGTGGGATGACTGCTTGCAGCCTGGCTACAGCCAAGGACACCAGGTGGTTTTGATCCTCTGTAGCCTAAAGGAGAAACTCTAGTAACTGGTAAAATCCTTCTGGAGCACAACTTCCTTTATGAAGATTAAAGAATATATTTACATGCCCCATTTACTCCCCATCTCTCTTCAAATCTCATCTGAAAACATATATTTTCTCATTCACCTGTACCTCTTAATTTCTCACTCACTCAGATATTATTTATTGTTCTGCTTTACAACTGCATTATTTAACTGTACAGAAATCTGTAATTGTAGTTCGCACAGAAGATTATACATAAAATAAGCCAGTATTATATAGGTTACCCTAGGGAACTATATTAAAGACGAGCACATAAAATACAGCTCCAAATGTACAACACAGCCAACTCACTTGTGGTGTTTTTAGTCCTTGTGAGGAGCAACGTCGTGGACCGCTGCAGTACGTGCACGCTTGGTGAGCAGCGGGGGGGTGCAAAAGCTGGGCCCAGGACTGAGGGGTAACTCCAGCTATGACCTCTCTGCAGGTAAAAGGACCGTCTTCTGCTTATCTGCCAGAAGGACACCTTTGGGACCAAATTACCCATCCTTCCTTACACTGAACTGATTACAGCCAAGCATGAACAGTGTGCTCTACAGTTGAACAGCAGGTGAATCAGGCCTTCAGCAAACATAAGAGACAAAATATTAACAGGAAAAAAGGTAATTTTTAATTAAAGAAAAAGGTGGGGTGGCTAACTATTCAGACACTCTCCTTTCCTTAGGATTATTTCATGGACATTTGGCTCCCATAGCAATTTGGGAGCTACGTGTATGAAACTTGGGTAAACATTAATTATATACCAGGAGCTATCTCCTTACACTTCAGCCTACAGAAGTTAAGTTATAACTAACCCTCTGATACCCAGCAACAACTTCCAATACATTCACGTTAGATAATGAAATGATACCCAGTCACTTCGTGATCCTTTTAATGGACTGAACCTTAACAACAGCTTTTGAGGCAGGAAAATGCTACCCCATTACACGGCCAGGGGAGCGAGCTGGGGAGAAACCGAAAGGAAGGGCGATGCTGGAGGAGGGGCTGGAGGCAGGACACAGGACCTAACCTGCCACCAGCTTTTCCTTCCGCTGACAAAATCTGCTGAGCTTGCAGAGGCATGGGGGACACAGCAGGATCTGACCCGTGTGTGCATTAGCTAATGCAGGCGGCATTGTAACTTGGCACACTTCTGCTGGCTTCAGTGGTGCTCTGTCAGCCTACACCCACGGAGACTCTTGGACCTATGTCTAAAAAGTATATATTTCATCTACCTTTGATAGTTCTTGTAACAAAATACTGTAAAGTGCATTGCTGGAACCAAATCTGCCTCAGCAGGACACCAGAGTGGTAAACCTAAGATTTCTTTCTGTCGCTCTGATAACTTCTCTCACTCACAAACGTGGTGGTAACGTATATCAGCAAATGCTTTTTGCATACCTATGCATTTCTCTGAAGGACAGAAATATTTTGCAATTCATTTCTATTGCTACTATTCATTATGCTATTCAATTACATTAAGTACCCTAATTATTTATTTACAAAGGGTTAGTAACTCTGTCTCCGATGTATGTACTAAGCCTGGAGGCGACAAACACTTTTATGCATTCATCTCTTGCTAGTAGCTGTTTTCAATAGCCCTTTCTTTCCCACAAGGCATCACGTTGGCGACGTTTTAGAGGGAAGTCATGACCTTCGGCTGATGGTGAGCCCAGACCTGGGCGAGCCTGGGAGGTCTGGTGCTTTCCTGCGCCAGTCTCACTGCGGTCCGTACAGTTCTGCTGGTGCAGGCAGGGACACCCGGCCTGTGTTTCCAGCAATGGCATGTGTAGACTAGGGGATGTGACCTCCTCAAGATGTCCGCAGAGGACAACAGGCTGTGAGGGATGCTGTGTGTCAGGGACACCACTGGGAGATGCCTACCTGGCGGCACCAGCCCTGGGGCACTGGAGACCCCACCAGCCCTGTGGGCTGGCAGCCTGCTCCACGGCCTCACCCATCCTCCTGTTTCTGTTCCCTCTAAGGTTTAGCCTTGCGGCAATCAAGTTCTTCCTTCTTGTCCAAGAACATCAAGTCCCTTCACCACGACTTGTTTGGGATTCAAGGCTACCCTGTCTCCAGCTGGGCTTTTCTCCTCTGGCTAAAGAAGCAGTTTGTCCAACTTTTTTCATGTTTTTTAGTCTACTGTACTACTCCCACTGTCGGCTCTAATCAAGTAAGGTACCCTAGTTTTGAGGTACAGTGTCCAAAACTGGACCCAGTAGCTCAAGGAACTATTTTCTGTGTAAAGCAGAGGATGTGTGCCTTGCCTCCTTACAGTCCTGTTCGTGTACTGTAGGCGGGTGGGTTGTCACTTAACACTATGTCTGCGTACTACTGTCTGTTTCCATTGAAAGTCATATTTTCCCCCAGTGGTGTTTGTGCAGCTGGTTTATTCCTTATGTTATACCTTAGATACATCCCTATTGAGTTATATCCTACTTTTTTCAGTCCATATCTCTAATTTGTCAACATTGTGTGGAATGCTAAACCAGGCTTTCAACCTCCTTGCAGCAGCACTGGTAAGCATGATCACTATTCCAGTATTCAGGTAAACAGTAGATTACTGCATAGTCCCAGTGTTTGGACCTGCTGAAGAGGTAGCTCGACAGATGCAAGGCTGCTGCTGCTCTGTGTCCCCCGATCCACCCAGTAGCAAGGCTGAGCATGTATTCCCAGTAGGCACAGAGCACTCATCCAAATAGGAAGCATGCGGAAGACCTGATCATGGTCCTCCTCTCCTTCCAGCAAGTGGCCTTAGACATGCAGTCTCCACAGTTGCTGGTCCTGGATCCCCAGCCTCCCTGGCTGCCTTACAAGCCACAGCTCCAGTCCAGCTACTGGTATTCAGAGCCCCTAGTGCACAGACACACACAAGTCCCCAAGGAAAGGTGCACACGCTCTGGTGTCCCCAGCTGCCAGCACCCCAGCTGGGCAGGCGAACCCCTTGACCATGGTCTGACTCACAGCCAGCACTCACACCCCGCGCATGCACATCCATGCAGAATTGAGTCAATTACCCCAGAAAAGTGCACTCACTGTTCCTGTTCACACACACTTGGCCCCTTTTATCCCTTCTTCCCTGTTTTCCCACACTTGTTCCTTCTCAATCCACCTTGATCCTGCTCTTTCTCTACCTCTCGTCCTTCCCCAGTCACAAGGCTTGCACATTCCCACAGTCTCCCTACAAACATCCCATAGCAAGTGTTGCACAGTCCCCAGATTCTCTGCCCCAGCAACCCATCGCCCCCAGGCAGCGACCCCCGAGGCCTCTCCCACCTACCCCACGGGGACTCACCCGGCACCCTGGGCCCATCGCTTGCCAGATGCTTTTCTGACTACCTTTTCGTCTGCTCCACAGCAGACAGCTGTGGACAGCTCGACCATGACGACCACTAGGTGACATAGCAAATACCATACGTACTGAGACACGCTTGTGAAAGGAAAATGAGCCAGAGGATAGATACCTTTCTCAGATCGAACTATGAGCCCTGCTCTTCTGAAGCTGGTGCAGTTTTTGCCTTTACCCCATGATGAACAAAATCTGCCCCTCAGCTCCCCACATGGCGACTGGAGCCTCACGTGGGCCCATGCACATCCCCAGGGACAGCCAAATAAGAGGGCGGACATTGCCACAGCAAGGGTCTCTTGTACATTTCTGGCAGCCGGTGCAAGGCACAGGCATGACATGTAGCCACAAGCTGAGATTTCTGCTAGACTCAGCTGCTCTGGGGCTGCCAGCCCAGGAAACTCACGGTTTCTGTCTTGGGGAGAGCCCCATGGTCAAGTGATGTCGTGACAGGGGCATGGATGCACAGACACAGAGGGAGCTGGAGGTGTGCCACACAGTCTTCCTGAGTACCACGCTCAGGGAGGGACCTTCCTCTCTCCTGAGCCCTGCTAACACGAAGGGTACCATGTGAAAGCCACGCAGAGGGGCGATGGACACTTGCTACTGTTCCCCAGCATGGATTTGGCAGCCCTTTGGTGGAAGGCAGCTTGTTGTCCAATTACTCTCAAGTCACCCTTAAATCAAGCTGCGTTAATACAGAAACATTTAATCGCAACCTTCAAAACAGATGGGACAGTTTATTCTTTTGAAGATGTAGGTGAAGAAAGGAAGGGAAAATGTACTTAACATACAGCTAGTAAAATATAAAAGGACTCTCTGTTTCTCCCTCTTTTCTGGCCTTTCTCCAGAGCCAGCTGGAGAGCACCCAACCTTGATAAAGCATGGGAGCTCCTACAGTTAATTTCTTCCAAGGGAGTCTAACCTTCCCTTTGATACATCTGTGCCTCTTTCCTCTTCCCCCTGACATGTTCCTGAGACAGTTCTGCCACCCTCTAATCAAAACAAACATTGTTCAGCTCGTCAGAGATGCAAACACAGTTTTGCAATGTGTTGTCTCCTGGACTTGGCCCGTTAATCAGCTGCCTCTGTAGGTAAAAAAGGGGGCACCCCGCATCCCCCAAAGCATTAACCTCTCAGCTTGAGGCAGCTCTCCCCATATGCACCTTAAATTTGAAACTAGTCCGTATGTCCACAATCGCACTCAAACATCAATATCCATACAGGACAGACGTGTACAACACAATGCTGGCTTGCAGCCGGCCACAGCTGTAATCAGCCACTCAGCAGCGTGAGCTTACCCTCCCACAGCAGATTTCTTCGGGCTAAACAAAGGCAAGAGGATGAATGAACATTTGTGCCTCTGTAGCATAAACATGCACAAGGCTTAAAGAGCTGGAAAGCCCCCTTCTTGCTGGAGCACTGGATGAAATTTGGAGGGCAGAGCAGAAAGTGCCAGAGGGGAGAAGCTAGAGGCAGCAGAAAGCCCATCCTCGTGCATGTGGTGAGAGCGCTGGCTGCAGTTTTCACATCTCTGTGAATACTGCTCTAAACAGAAAGTCAGTGTATTTCCACAAGCATAGGCAGTTTTGATGTTATTACCTAGCATGTGGTAGGTGACCTGAGAGTACAGGTCCTCTTGTGACACATCTGTAAAGTTCCCTAAAACAACAACACGTTATTGGGAGGGTGGAAGTTAGAATATGGAAAATAAGGGCATGAAGTGTGACACCTAAGTACCACAGAAATATTAAGGCATTCTAGAAATGCTAATGCTGATTTTAACATAAATTTACTGAAACTACCATTATTTCATTATGTGGGTTTGTGCTGTGAAGAGGATTTTATTGGCAAAAGAATTACTTTGACATGTATTTAACCCCTGTATACAGAGTGAAGCAAATTAAGACCTATCCAAAGCGTAATACGTTTAAATGAGAAGACGCCTTCCCCACTGTGCATCCCTGTATACTAAAGTGAACATCACCAGCTAGCAAAATCCTCCAAACTGTGTACATTTTACTTGCTGAAAATAAATCCACAGAAATGGACACAATGGCATACACCGAAATGTAACATATAACCGGCTTAGTTATAAAAATAAGTATCAATGGAATTCTAATTCATACACGATGCTACAGAAAATGCTAATTTGAGAAATGTCTGATACCAGATTACAACATACTTAAAAGGTCTTTGCTTCAACATGCACTGGAGAGGTGTGGAAAATGCAGAGCAAACTGACAACACGTTTGATTTATTTTTCAGAAATCTCTGGAGCTGTGTCAGCTTATCACAATTAATTCCAAATGCGAAAAGAGCTTAATGTGTTGTGCAAGGAAAGAATTGGATGCCGTCTCTGACTGCCTTCTGACAGGAGAGACTATTTCACACAGCCGTTTGAGATATTCCAGTTTCATTCCTCTGTTGTGACAGGGGAGCACAGAAAAAGCATCTTGGGGTGGTGGGTTGGCTTGTTTTATACCACCAGCAAAGTGAAAAAGAAATTAGAAATATTTTTGACTTCTCATCGTCAACAGTGACAGCTTAAGGAAAATAGGAGCAACTCCTCCAGAAGCGCTGTGCACCGTTACTCCGTAACGCCAGCAGCCTCACACACACACAGATTCAGAGCTCACTCACGCTGCACGAAACACTCTTGCATTCTTGAATAATTTAGACAAAATATGTAGACATGCTGGCCTTTTCACTGTAATTATTCTATGCTGATGCTATCCCTTCCAGAAATCTCAGAAATGCTGGTGATGTGTACTGGGAGTTCGGGTGAGGCAGAAGTATCTAAATAAAGGAACTGGCCCAAAGAAGTTGCTGTTACTTGCATTATACAAATTGCCTGCATCCTTTGCGGGCGGAGGACATCCTGGATGTGTACAATACGGCAGTCAATAGATTTGGCTGGCCTGACTGGCACTCAGGTCACTGCAGACCTTGACAGTATAACAGAGGTCATTAAGAAACAGAAGAAACAGAAAGAAAACTCTTCTCCAGCATGTTCACCATAAGCAAGCACTTTCCTCAGAGCCGGTGGGTATGTCAGCCTTTTCTGCTCTCTTTTTTGCATCAGGGGAAACACACCGCAAGCACAGCAGCGAGAGTTTCTGGGTTGTCGGTGCGCTGGGATTTATCTTAGGACAAGCAGGGCAGCGAGGAAGTTCAGGGCATTGCTCCTGCCTCTCTTGAGCCTCTGGTACTCTAGTGTTACAGATTGTGCTTCTCGTACCCTGCCACTGCCGTGGGAAGTATTGCTATTGATCATCTCTATCCCCACATGCAAAAATCCATATTATTATTTTGTTGGGTGTCTCCAGGGAGGGAAGTGGCACCAGGAGCAGATGGTAAGGGGGTAGCAGCTTACTGAAAATCAAAGGTGGCAGTTTTGCATGACTAAAATGCTTAGAGAGATTTCTGTCCTGCATCTCTCCCACAAATGCAAATTATTCCCATTGCTGGGCTGGCGTGTCCGTGGGTAAAGTGAATCCAGAGAGCTGGGGCTGACAGCACCTGGCCCCTGCACATATTGGGGCAAACAAAGCAAGCCTGTGGCCCTGGCCAGCTCTCTGCACTGAAAGGATGAGAGGGAAGTCCTCCCCTTTGGGCGACTGAGAACAATTAGCTCAAATCTCTTCAGATTTCCTCTTGTGGAAGAGATTATCAGCAGGCCCCACCGCTCAGCTGTGCTGGGCAGGGCAGGCAGAGGGATTCCTGCAAAGGGTGCATCCACAGGGGTCTCCCCATACGCACTCATCGCCTCCGGTGCCCGCTCCTGCACGCATCTTGCTAAGGACTGCTCACATTCGGGATCAACTCTGCTGCAGAATGAGCAGCACGAGGAGGGTTTGCAGTAGTTCCTTTCCGTCCAAGGGCACTAAAAAATTCAGATGGCCAGCTGGCAACCAGCTGCACCTGGAGGAGCCGCTCGGTGCCGAGCACCTTGACGAGGATGCTTCAAAACTCCTCTCAACACTCCCCTCCCTGCACTGCCTTGGGGGTCCTCTGCTCCCCCAGCCAAACGCCATCCAGCTTTGGCAGTGCCGCAGGACGGTTCGTGCCCCCCCCAACCCCCAACACGGACACCACAACCTCCCACCATCTCAGAGAGTGGAGGGTCCTCGGCACCTTCCTCCACCCCACCAGCCCTGTCCTGGTCCCTGGCCTGGGCACTGTATCACCTGCAAAGCCGCCCTTTGCCCCTTCAGCTGGGAATTACTGGACAGAGAGCCATGG
>JAVKLA010000074.1:16719595-16730351 GCA_034782735.1 Sagittarius serpentarius | reverse complement strand
CCACCCCTGGATGTTTTTAAAAGTCATGTAGATGTAGTGCTTAGGGACGTGGTTTAGTGGGGGACTTGTCAGTGCTAGGCTAAACAACTGGACTAGATGATCGTGTAGGTCTTTTCCAATCTAAGCAATTCTATGATTCTATGATTTATCAACAGAACAAAATGGAATTGCACAGTATTTCAGAGGAGAAATGTGTTGTAAGATTAAGAAAAAATTAATTTTCCTAATTAAAAAAAGAAAAAACAGCAAACCCCTTCCACTTCACAACTTTGAGGACAGAATACCGAAAAGATCCGGAAGCCTATTAATTCAAATGCTTTGGTTCATTTTGTTGAAGAAAGCATTCAGATTAGTGAATCCATGTAGAACTGATCATTATAATAACACTGAAGTTGGTGAGTCAGAACTCACGTTTGCACAAGGAAAAACAGTGTTTCCTGTGCATTTTTGGTTTTTTTGTATACTGATAGAACAAAATCTGTCTGCTCAAGAAGAAAATACAGCAGGTATTTCTTTGTGGATCCCACAACAAATTTGAAGAAACTCCTGCTGACTTGAGCCAGTTTGACAGTATAGATAATTGCAATGATTTAAAAGAATGTATGAATATTATATGTTATGAAACACACATATGCTACTAAAAATAATATATTCAGGCACTATTTCAAATAAAGTAAGTTCTACTAATACAATCTATATTGCAGCATTCGGGGATAAGAGAATAGGAGCATGATGTAGCACTCCTCAACAGCTGCTCTTGAAATGTTGTATTAGAAATACAGCAAATGGAATAAAGAAGTGGCAATTAATATATTAACTCATGGGTACATAGATCATGAGTTAATTCTATTAAAATGTGAACAGAATTGTGTCAAAATGAAGTATAATTCTGAACAAACTTCCTTCGTCGTTCTGGTTAAGTGAATTAAACTTTTCTTGATATATTCTCACTTGAGGCTCAGGAATCCATTATGAATGTCTAAACCAAGACTGGATAACATATGTCTTGTGGCTTTTTCATATTATCATTTTAATTTTCAAAATATCTCAAGAGGTGAAAAAGCACTAAAGATGAAAATACTTCTATCAAAAGAAAAAAAGAAAGAAAACCCACACAATTTAATTAGCTGAGAAACCAGAGCTTTGTTAAAAGTTGTAAATATAATAAAGAAGATTATCACTCAGCCACAGAAAAAAATCTCCCAGCATGCCTTTGAAGAAGGACATTTAAATTCACCAAAAGATCAGTTACTGTTTGTAAGGATAACTATGAAAGTTAATAGAGAGCGTTGGCAAGCGTTGTTCTCATAATAAGCCAGCAAAGTGCCATGGATAAAGTAATACAAAGTATTAAAGCTTTAGAGACTTTGGTTCTCCCAAAACACAGCTCAATCACATACAGAAAATGAACACAGGAAGGGCATATCTGAGACTCTGGAAAAACACAGTCCAGAAGTTAATATTCAAACCCTTGTTATGTTTTGGCATTACTGAGTACTCAAAACTCGATTTCAAGAAAAGTATTCTTCCTCAATTGGCTGCTCTTAAGATTTCCCCTTAAGGCACCTCATGTGCTAACTCCTTCTTCCTAGATGCTTCTCCATCTGAATTACAGCCTGTAAGGACTTGCTGAGCCATGTACACAGGAATGAAGCAGGAGAACTTCAGCAATTTTATACCTGGACCTAAAAGCTTTATTCGAAGAATCCTAGTGTCCTATTCCAGGTTTTCCTATGAAAAGTGAAGATGGAAAAATATATTGAAAAAACCCACTCTTTGTATGTTTTGAATGTCCCAAAGCTTAGTTAGCACAGGTCAAGTGGGCCAGTGGTGTCTCAGATGCTTTTAGACGGTGCCTTAGGGAATGAAAAATAACATACTTACCACCCCTGCAACATGACCTTGGTTATGAAGTCAGGGAACTGCCAGCAGTCCCTGGGAACGGTTCAGTGACAAGGGTTCACAGATAGGAAAACCTCTGCAATTAGTAGAGGTTGTCCATCTTTTCATTTCTTTGGAGCTCGAAGATGAACTCCTGAAGAAAGCTACCGTCTGAGAAACCCATACAGGAAGGATAGCCAAGAGGCCGGACTAGATGATGGTTCTCAGGGGCCTGAAAATTGCTACAAGATACATGAATAGATATGTGAATGAACTAGAACAATGTGTTATTGTTTATGCTGTATTCACACATTTACATTCCAGCACATATTTGCAAACACTCCAGCTGCATTCACTATGTTAACACTCAGTGTGGCAACCAGTGGAGTTGTTAGCGAGAGCAGCCTGGAAGAGCTGCATCTTGTGATTTGAAAAGAGTATATATTTATCCCAAGGAATCAAGAATGCCTCCTTTCAGGGCTGAACTGAATTGATTGTGTGGGAATGATTCAGCTACAAAGGTTCCCTAGAGATGAACAAAAATGCCCTCATGTCATGGAATTACTAATAGCCTACTGGCATATATGACAATGAATCCTGAAAGTATAGCGAGGGGTAAGTGAAAGGAGCATCTCAGAATGACACCCCAGGCAAGTCTGGTGTAATTTGTGAAGAGTAAGCTCAGTGCTGGGAAAAGCCCTTACTTGCAATACCAATTTAAAAATCCAAATTTTTCCAGGGCAAGAAGGACGTGTTAGGGCTTTGCCCTACAGAGCCTAGGTGTTCTGTGCCCAGATCTGTCCGGGCACCTGCAGAGGCTGTGCACGAGCATGTGAAGATACAGTAAGGCATCATCCCAGAAAAGCAGAATTAAAATCCCGCAGTGGAAGCTGAACACGTTAAATCATGCACTTTCTGGTTTCTAGAGGCTTTGTATTAGCTATTCTCTACATCCTCAAAAACTACAGCACACCAGTGAATAATCTTAACCCCATGTTAGTGAAGCTTTTATTCATTTATTTCCTTGGTCTTCAAAGCAACAAATTTCCTGGCAGGCTCTTAGTTCACAGGCCTAATCCTTCTGTCCATTTATGTGGATTCTTTTGAGGAGATACTTCTGAATGCAGAATGCTGTAATTACTCCTTTCATTGCCCTTACATCATCCTCCCATTTCTCTGTTGTTCAGCACAGCCTGGTTTACACTCCTGAGGTATCTCCCCAGAAAGGCAGACCTTAATAAAGGTATGGGGAACTGAGGAGCAGAGGATGCAAGAACAGCAAAGGACTGGTTTGGAACAAGGCTGTATTTAAAAGGTTATGAAAGAGCAGGAACCAGCAGTACGAGAGGAAGATGGATAGAGGCAGGACTTAGGCCTTGGAATATTTTGACTTCATATTCTGCTGTTACAAGTTTATCATGCAGTTTGGGGCAAAATGCTTAACACATACTCATGCTTAAAGTTAGACTGATATTTACCTGTATATAAGCCACTACCGTTAACAGTTCACAAGGCACTACAGAAATAACTCAGTCACCTTATCAAGGCTTGGACAAGGCCCAAACCATCCTGCACCACCCAGATTAATTAGCCCTCCATATTGACAAATACAACCTTCTCGCTGCTATCTTCCTCCTTTAAACCAAGAATTTCACCAGTAGTAATAAAGGATATGTCTGTGGGACCTAATGGCCGGTGCCTTCAGGTGCACCTCTTTACGTCGGGAAGGGCTATCTAACCACACGTGACTCAGGGTATGAGCTGTACATGAGCGAGGGTACACAAAAAAGCAGAGGCTGAGTGCGCATTTGCGAAATGCTGTTAGCCAAAACGCAGAGCACCGCGTGTGAGCCCAGCTCTCCCTCCCAGCGCCGGGGCTGTGCAAGTGGCAGAAGGCAGGCTGTCCGCGTTACGGGAGGGAGGAGCACGCTGACGGTCCTGCCTTCAGCCTCTGACATTTGTCCCTGACCTTCTGAGAGAGGCACAGGCGTGTAAGAGGGGAAGAAATGAATAAAGTCTCTTAAGAGCACAAAAATAAATCCTACGGGATGATTTCCACCAGACTAGTTAATGTCTGTGCAGGAAATCTGGCAGACTGTTGATCACTTTTAGGAAGTGACCAGCTACGTGGAACCATCAAGTCTCAGACCTTAAAACCTCCAGAGGGGAACCAAAGAGGTACTTTGGGGCTTTTTGCAAAAGAAAATGGGAAGTATTGTGGTACCCGTATATATTATAGGCACAAAATACTGTTGCCACATTTCTCAACTTACTTTAAAAGTAAAAATATTGCAGGCATCCTCACTCTAAAAAAAAAAGTAAATGTGAACTGCCAGCACTGTTTTCACAACCACAAGTCTATCCAAGTTTCATATTTTAGAACATTCAGGGTAACTGAAACAAAAAGTAGCTTAATTATAGCAAGTGGGTGTTCCAGAATATTAATTATTGTAATGAAATACAAATAAATAGATCAGACAATGATAACACAAGCACAAGGAAAATTATTCTTTCTTCAACAATTTGCTAGTTAGACTTCATCTCTTCTGATCTGCACAAACTGTATGTTCCTGCTTTTGAGAGGACATGAAAAGAAAGTTTCTCCCTTACTTTTCTTCCAGAGTGGATAAAGCTTACACTTAAACGATTGAAACAACTGGAATCAGTTCAAACAGTAGATTGGGTTGCAGAGTTCTTATTATTACATTAAGCTAGTCCTGTTCAATTTTAATAAATACTTTGATTAGGAAAAAAAAATCTCAGCTGCTGTATAAGGTTATTACACTCTTCCTGTTTTGTAGAGTTTTACAGTATTTGGAAATCAATATGACTCAAGTAGCACACAAAGCACTGAAAATAGAAACACCCAATGGCTCAGCAGGATGCAGCATCCTTGAACTTTCAAATGAGATTTATAAGAAAGGGTAATTCCTGTAAAATATGGCACTTTCATCCAAACTGTAACTTTTGTAGAGTTTCCAGAGAACTTTTATAATTACCATTATAAAATGGCATTAGGGAAAGCAGTATTCTACTTGAACAGCACAAGGGGCACAATTCCAGAAAAAAATTACACATAATGCTGTCTACTGAACCTCATCTTTCACAAAGATTACTGCCCTTTTGTAAGTCACACAAGCCGCACTGATAATGCAAAAATTCTCATAAAAATGTAATTCATTAAGTAAATTCTGATTATTTTTCTTACTCCCTTGTTCTTTCATCCAATTTGGGGACATTTTTCTGCTCCCAGAGTACTTCTCTTTTACTTGCACGATACCATCTTCTAACATACAAGTAAAGTCTATTTATGGCCATCCCATTCAGTCACTGCATTCCTGCATGATGGTCACAGACTAAAATTCACCTTTATTAAAAAGCTTCCACGCAAAAGGATTGGATTCATTGTTTATTACTCCATTATATAGCAATGCACAACACCATGTGGCTCGGAGAAAGATGAAAATCCCAGTGTGTGAGTTTACTCAGTGGAGGCTTGGGAGCTGCTGAGTGGGCAAGGAAGAGTAAGGAACTGTACAGAAGAGGACAGTCAGGCTTGCTGAAGCAGGAACAGCATTGCATTTATGAAATACTGCCTCTCCTGTTTTACCCCATGAACTGAGACATTTTCGTAGGCAGCAGGCTTGCAGCCAAAGGCTGCTGCCATCAGCCATGCACCTCTCCAGCTGCTCGGGAGAATTGCAAAGGGAATTCAGAGGAATTCAGGCTGAACAGAAAGAAGTATTTCCACACTTGGGCAGAAGACACTTTTAGTAGGAGTTCTTGGCTCTCCTCCATTTTCATTTTGTCTATCACAGTATTTATGGCCCTTCTCAGAAAACATCCTTAGAAAGGCAGTCACTGTCCAGCAAAAAGTTAAATGATAACAGACACCAATCATTCACACCATTCCTTCCACACCGGTGAACTTCTTTGCATTTGCAACCCATTGTATCTTTCTCTTCAGAATCAAAGAGGTATCTTTTTCAGGAACAAGTAATAATAGTACTTTATTTACTTAGTCTGCTTCAGCTTCTAACAACATTACACAATAAAGTTAAAGTATAGGTTTGCCTTCTAGCCTCAGTTCAGATTTAAATAAAATATCTCATGAGACCTACAACATGCTGAAGAGCAGAGTGAAAGCCAATTTAAGTGTAAGAATTAGGAAAAAAGTGAGCTTGATTTGTATGGTTATTGAACAAAGGCTTTATTTCTGAACATAAGAGCTTCATAAATGTAAGGTGAATTTATGCTTCTCAACAATCCAGCCTTTAATATCTTTAATATCACTTAAGTATACAAAATGCTAAGACTAAAGAATACAAAGGGATGCTAAGAATAAAAAATAAATAAAATAAATAATAAAAACCATTTAGAGAACATCATATATATTTTTAAATCTAAAATAATCCAGGATCTGGGCTATACTTGTAGTCCACTTTCCCCTCAGTAAGACAGTAAGGCACAGATCTTGCGATACTATTGTCACCATGGCAAATCTAAAACACTGATTTTACATTTATGTTCAAACATTCTCTAATCATTATGATATCCATGAAAGACATATGAGCTAACATGTCTTAATGCTTACGTTGTAGGAAGAATTCTTATAATACTATTGTTCACAAACTTCACTTCTGTAAAACTGCCAGCCTCAAAACTGCTTGTTTTCCTAAGACCAAAAATAACTTCTTTTGTCTGTTCTTCAAGGAAACGGTTTCCATCCTATTTCAGTAAAGAGCTTGACTTCTTTAATTAGACTGCTTTTCCAATATATTTAAAGTGGACTTTACATACTCATCTATTTATTAAAGATGAAAAAAAAAACCCAAACAAAAAAGTCACCTGTATTGTTCATTCATTCAGAAATTTCAGTGGGAAAAACTGAGTCTGTGTAGGGCTGGTGAGTCAATGCAGTCTCACGCACAACTGGGAATTTGTCAAGACAGATATAACTCAGAGAGAATTTTTTTTTAAATACAGCAAATGCTTAGTGTACTTTCAGAAGATCATCTTGAAAAGTGCCAGAATGTGCAAGGACTCAATAGATGCAGTTTCTATTGCAGCTATACTATTGCACATTAACTACAGGTTCTAACAATGCATCACTTCTAACAGAACGGCTAGTAAACTACATTTATCAAAGTATGTATCAGTTTAATATTGTCATTTGTTTAGACTAACAATTCGGCCGACCCTACACTGTTTTGAAGCATATGCATTTAGCATCTAAGTCTCTCTTGCTTTCAAGTATAGAATTAATATTACCATCCTAAGTACCAACAAGAGTACCAAAAAAACCCCAAAACAACCCAAACCAAAAACCAGAAAGCATATGTCATTATTCTCATTACTCCACTGAGGTGATCAATGGATTAACTTTTGTCCATTTAAGAAAATGTAAAATGTGAACATAAATCCCCATGCAATTTTCAGGCAGATGCAATACTTTTTATTTTCTGATCCTAGCTGCTCCAGTCCAACACAGTATATAAATTCAATCACTTTTAAATACCTGAGTAGTCCGTGGAAGACAACAGAAGTATCACAGGTACAAAGTTAAGCAAATGTAAATGGTCTGTTGGACTAGAGCTCCCACGTAGTAATATGTAAGATAAAAACAATGAAACCTTACTGAAGAGTTTGGGACTTGAATGGCAAGAGCTTGACATTTCTTTCAAATGGATCAGAAAAAAAACCAAAATACTCAGGAACTTGTATGGCAATCAAAGGAGGAAAACAGATCTTTCCTACTCTTGAGTGAGTAAGAAATTTTCTTGAAGAAGTAGAGAAACTAAAACTTGAAAAAATAATGTACTGATAATAATTAAGTATGGTTCTTCATGGATTCTGTGCCTGTGTGCACACACTTGTGTGGTGCAGGTAAGACTGAGGCTTTCTTATATGAACTCTTTCTGTCAGATACTATGAGAGCTCATTCTGCAGCTTTTCGTTTAGTCAAGAATTTGTAGGGAGCAGTAAGTCCTGCTCTCAAAATAAGCAGGAAAAAAATTATCTTTGATACCTCTGCTCTTTTTTCCAAACTTAGAAGAAAACAAATAATAGGTTCAAATTGCCAGGGGAGGGGAAGACAAACACTGACTACACAGATGATGCAAGTTTCCCTCCTTTAAAGAGGGCTCATCAGGACAAGAGCAGGAACCCAGGTATTAAACTGCTGGAACATTTTGCAAGCCGGTAAGACCTCAACAGAACTGCTACCTGCAAATCCGGTGATCCATTTGCAAGAAACAGGATTCAAGGTGGCAGAAGAACAGGAAAAGGATGCTAGGGATTTCAGGGAATGGAAAGCTTATTTATATTGCAACAAAACCAGCTTGGCTTACATAAGAATTGCAATACAATGACAACCAGGGAGTAATATTGGTCTTTAAATGTCAGAGGAAGTGTCATAAAAAACTCTTAGGATGAAAGATAATGCTTACAACAAAAAAAAAAAAATATGGAGGGTAGATTCTGAAAAGAGACCAAATATTACAAGGTTCATCGTTCTCAGAGTACAGATTCTGGTCAAACACCTAATAGCAACAGCAAAGGTAAACCACCTAACTAGACTAAAGATGCATGTAACTGTATCACACAGCTAGGAGATGTCTTTCAGATTCTTTCTGCACCTATTTGTTTTTCCCTTAGGTGAGGCTTTGTTTTCAATATGCCAAAGTGGATCACATAATTAGCATAAACATTCAAATATGTAGCCATAAAAGTTGTGGCGGTAAATACACTAACGTACCATGGCCTTAGTTTCTACAGTTTATTTTTCTGCTATGTAAACAATTAAATGCTATGCTACTAGCCCCCAAGATGAAAAGAATTTATTTTATATATGATTTAGCAACTCTTGAATCTAATTACTAAATGAGAATAACAGTAACAAAAATAACAAGTATTGAATAACTTAGGGCAGGGGGGAGAAATCTGACTTTGGAAACATAGAAAATGGGAAAAGGTTAGAGGACTCTACTAAGCAAACCCCAAAATATGTATCAAAGTTTCCAGAAAATTCCTTTTCAGACTAGTTTGCGGAACATACACCCATTAGCAATGGTGTTACTCCAGCGTCCGAACTATTTCAGATCTAATGAATCAGCAGGAGTAATACATATGGTGTTGATGTATCGGACAACTCTTCTCCTCTGGGAATGGCACAGTTCATACAAAAAGCTGAACAACTCCCTAAGTGTCCACTTGTTGAGTAAAACTTTGAGAACCGAAAAATAAGGTATTGTTCAAAATGGCAAGGCTTCACAAAATGAAACCACAAACAGCAGCTGTCATAACAGAAACCCATATGAAGTCTCTTTGCTGTCGGTTTCTGTGAAGAAATACAAACTTTCAAGGCCAAGATCTGGATAATAACCTTGTGGAACCTCTTAGGCATTCCAGTCCCTCCAATTCCTGTGTATATTTCCCTGCTCTGTAACAAAGGTATTACGCTTTTTCTCACGCTTGTGTGCACAGTAGCCGGTAATGCAAATATCTTCCATAAACCAGGAGTTTTGAGTTGTCACCTGAATCATTCCATTTTTGGGACCATCATACATGTTCTGAATTTGAAAGATTCAGCAACTCCTAAAAAAAGAGCTTATTTCAACTTGCTTTTGAAAGAGGTGAAAAATCTTTGCAACACAACTACTAGTAAGCGACTGAAATGCATGCAGCTTTCCTACTTTGCGTGCTTTTATTATTGGTAGAGTATTTAACCTACTTGCTGCCACTGGAAGCAATGCAGGGGACTGTGACAGCAACTACCGTAGAGGAGAGCAAATATTCGTGCTTGCCAGCGGAAGCCAGCTCACCGGGCAGCCGCAGCATTCAGCTGGCTGGCCGCGGCGAGGCACACAGCAAGGTCGTGGTAACTTCACTGCCGGCAGCAACCAGCTGTGCCAGGCAGCGGCACCGAGCGAGACAGCCCCTCCTGAGGCACGAGCCTGCGCATTACCCGTCCGGTAGCGGAACACTGCGTTTTCAGAAATAGTAACAGAAGCTCTTGTGACAGTGGAACAGCCGGTTAAGATCTGACAATGAGCTTGAGTTGAAAGAGAGGAATTAAGGACAACGCTGTTCTTCAGACAAATGATTTTGATGACAAACAGGTAGAATAGAGTCATGGAAAACAGAAAAAGAATTGAGAAAAGCATTGCTTACCCCAGAAGTGAAAATTCCAGTCTGCTTCAGAATTAGCCTACTCTGCTGAACAAGATGGATCCACGAATGTTCTCCACTAAATATACTCCCAAGTAAAGAAATAAGTATTTCTCCTCCACTTTGTAGGGAAAGCATGCAACTCCATCCTGATGGGACATCCAACAGCAATGTGTCACCAAAGACAGCAAAAGATTTAAAAGACAAAGATTTGATTTTTAAAATAGATACTGCTTTCAGAGAGACAGACCAGTGATACTCTATCTTGCAAATTAAAAATGCAGAATAGGACCAGGAGGAAGAGACTGTTCACCATTGTTTTAAATATGTTCCATATGGTCTCTCAGGCTAGAGTGTTTTCATAGCATTTAATGAAAGAGCACGAAGACTGAAGAGAAAACCACCTCTTATTAACCTTCAAAAAAAAAAAAATGCACTTTTCAGGGTATATGAAAATTCATATCCTGGCAGCTGTTACCAATGATAAAATATGAGTTATAAACCAGCATAGCTAGAGGTTTTCTGGAAAAGAAGCTGCATTCAATCTGGAATTTCAGAACTCATCTGAAACTCAAAGTGTGCCAGAGGCATATGTCAGTTTGTTTGTTTGCTTTACATTTTAATTAATTAATTTACTTATTTTAAATCTGCTCTGCATGTGGGCCAAAGCGGGGGGGGGGGGGGGGGCGGGCCGGGGCACAATTTC
>JAVKLA010000074.1:16690988-16702420 GCA_034782735.1 Sagittarius serpentarius | reverse complement strand
CCTGAAGGGGGCCTACAAGAAAGCTGGGGAGGGACTTTTTACAAGGGCATGTAGTGATAGTACAAGGAGTAATGGCTTTAAACTAAAAGACGGCAGATCTAGATTAGATGTAAGGAAAAAATTCTTTACTGTGAGGGTGGTGAGGCACTGGAACGGGTTGCCCAGAGAGGCTGCGGATGCCCCATCCCTGGAAGAGTTCAAGGCCAGGCTGGATGGGGCTTTGAGCAACCTGGTCTAGTGGAAGGTGTCCCTGCCCATTGTGGTTGGAACTAGATGATTGTTAAGGTCCCTTCCAACCAAAACCATTCTATGACTCTATGATTCTCTAACTGTGCAATACAACTGCAAGACAGCTAAAGCTTTGATTGCAGTATCTGTTAATGTCCAACCTGTTAATATCCACCAGCTACTGGTGGCTACGTAAAGCACAGTCTCAGACTAGTTCCCTAAAAATATTTATCTGCATCCCAAGATGACAGCCTTCCAACAGATTGCCTTTTTTGTTCTCGTTTCTAGATGTAATTTTTTCTGTCCAAAACCCAGAGTTGAAGCACACCAGCATGAAGATATGACAAACTATGGCATACATCTCCACTGTAATTTTCAAGTTTCAATGCCTTCCTCTAGGCCCCCGATCACATACCACCTTATGTATACCACTTCAATGCTCAGCTTAAGTCAAAGATATTACTTTCAGATGAAGCTACGGCACAGATAAAGTGATAGTTTGTTACAAGCAGTAGAAATGCACAGCAAAGTCCCATGCCCTCCTGCTGTTCTACCCAAAGGAATCTTTCAGTAACTTCAGCACACCACATGACCAGAAAAAATCCATCATGTCCTTTTTCTGAAAGACCAATGTGACTACCTGTACTAAAGCTCGTCTCAGTTACTACGAAGATCATGGTTCAATATTTAGCCTGAAGTAAAACATACATTAATGCTGTTCTTTCTTTGTAATACTCCTTCTTCTCAAGTTGGAATATAAAAGGAAGAAAACTCATCCCAGAAGCAGAAAAGCTGCTGCAGACATCACTGGCTCAAAGCACAGAAAACTAGCCAGAGGAAGCCTCCAGGGCATCACCTGAACCACAGGAAGCACCAGCAAAGCAGCCTCACCGGGATCAGGCAGTTAACTGGACAGCATGATGCATCCTACAACGTCTGCCTAGGTCTACCCCTGTGATGTAAAGGCTTGTGGGACACTTTTGAGATAGCAGAGAATGGAGATCAATGGTGTGTTGCGGACAGCATCCAGACCAGTAATCCTAAACCATAACCTTTGATGGAGATAACGGCTGTTTGATAACAAATACCTCAGCACAAAGGTATACTGCATGATACAAACAATACGAAACAAATATATGCTACAGCCCCTGCTTTCTCGATGCTATTAAGCCTTCCCTCCTAGAAGTCTTCCTTTTGAAAACTTAAACACCGTAACGATCTTTCCTCCCTACACTTAATATGAAATTTAACTTGGAAGCCAAGAAATTTGTCTAGGAGCACCAAGCTGTTCCTTAGGAAAAAAAAAAAACAAACCACAAAAAAACCACCTCCCCTAAAAACAAAAGTATGTTTAAGCTGCTGATGCATTTCCTACAAAAAAATACGGTATGGAGTTGAATTCCAACAAATGCATCATTAATAGGAAGCTGATCTGGAATAAGATGCACAACAGAATACTATAAAACTAAAATTAAAATCAGTGAAGTATTGAACACTGGATGTTCTTGCTGTATTTCAGAAAAATATTTTATTATTCACTGTTAATAAGAGTATTGTGGAAGTCAAAAGTATAATCCTAGAAAGCACACATGAAACAAACAACCAGCCAAAACACCCTTTCTCATGTCATTATTCAGCTTATAAAATATTTTTAATACTTCACTTTTGTTGCATTTTTAATACTTTATTTTTGTTGCAAAACTTTATGAAGTGCTTCCTTTCCCACTATTTAGATACTGTGAAAACTGCAAAGCAATGTGAAAGCTTCAATGGACATGAAATATAGTTGTGTTCTTTTTAAAAGAGTTCTGAAACTAATTAAGCTGAAATACCACAGAAGATGCTACAACAGGAAAAAGCTGATGAACCCATTTCATCTGGGCACACTGTGGGAGAATATTTTTTTTCATATAGCAGCCAGTGCTTATGGGCATTTAGAAAATTGTTAAAGTAATTGGAAGAAGTAAGTAGGCCACAACTGTACGCATTTGTGAAAGGTGAACACCGAGATAAGCAGCTTAGGTATGTTGATAAACCTGCCTGAAAGTGGCTTTGCTTCCTATATTGCTTTTTTTCTGGAGTTAGTTTTATTTTCTGTGCACTGAAGCCTTACACTTTGATTAGAAACCAACTTTTAATTGTGCTGAATATATTTTAATCAGGAGCATTTTAAATGCACCATTCTACCCTTCCTATATTTAGTAACCCTAGATGACAAAGTTAATTTTCTACCACTTCACCACCTGTAGGGTAGTGACAGTAATGGCTCAAACGAGGAGGACAAATGCATGGCTGAAACAGGCATTGATGAAACAGCAGACCGTTGCACAAAGGTGCAAGTGTGAATACCAGTTCTCCAGACCAAAACTGCCCCCTGTATCTGCAAATAATTAGCTGCATTGAAGTGAATTGGTTGTACACGCAGTTTTCTTTAAGCATTGTTCAGTATTTCCCACATGCAGTACCCAAGAAGTCCCTTAGACCTAAGCCATAGTTTTACACTTCACAAGACTAAACCTAATTGAACGCACCATACAAGAAAGTAGAAGAAACTCTTACACACAGAAGAAACCAGAGCATGGATGCTTGTTGGATTATGAAGGCGACATGTGCCATGTATCCTTACTTTGATGTGAACATTTGCATTTTTTAAGCTTTTGTTTCTTTTCACTTGCGCTGCTACTGATTGATTTATTATTTATTTTTCAATGAAGGGGGTTGGGGGCTATTTTTTCAATATTGTCTTGACAGACTACAATAAATGTATTTCTTTTAAAAAGACTACATTACCATTCCAGTGGAACAGATTTTCATGTGTAGATTATTGCACTTTAAAATATAATCACTTCAAACTGTAAATGAAAAAAGTTATATCAACCCATGCTGGACCTACACAAAAGAATGTTTGAATAGCTGTCCAGCTATGTTTCAGCAAATATTTTAACCAATTTCCAGACAACACAACCCTCAAATCATCATTTATTAACATACTTTATAAACATATTCTAATAACCTCTTTCTTTTTTGAAGCAAATCAGAGATAATATGCTAACAGAATCTCTGATCTGAAAACTTCATTTTTTTAAAAGGTGGAATAAATCCTAACCTGCATTTTACCATTTTTTTTACCCACCATTCTCTTCATACAGGAAAAGATCCACTATTTTCCAACAAAGGATTGCTCCTTATGAGGAATCCAGTAACAGCAACGTGGATGCCAGCATTCAAAAGAAACAATGCAAACAAGTACAGAAGTTCTCGTATTTCTATCTGGTAACCATGGTGAAGGGTGTCCTTTGGGACAGCAAGGAGAGGCACTTGGGTCTCAGTTCAGAAAAAGCTCATTCCTCTTTAGAAGAAATGAAACCTAAGATTCTCACACAAAACCTGGCAGAAAAAGGCAAACTGAAAAAATCATGTTAACAATACCAAAGCCTGCAGCACTATGAGCACTTAATGCAAGTGTTGCATTGGTCTCCGAAAGCACGTCTGCTCACGTTGAGTTGTACGTTGCAAGTATGGCAAGGTAAACTTGTTCCACACACAAATCTCAAATTAGGGCAAAATGTCCCAGGATTCTCTGATATGATGTTTTTCAGAGATGTCTCCAAATCCAAATGCAAGTAAAAGGCCACAGATGCAAATCTGTGTCTTCAGTGTTCAACTATTCTTCAGGGGTTTGGTTGCTTTTTTAAAAAAGTACTCCCATGCTCCAATATTCCAGCAAATTGTGAAAGAATCTTATTTATATCTTGTAAAAACATGAAGTATTTCAAGCTCAGCATAACAAATTCATAAGACAGACTAAGTCGATCATAGCTGAACATGAAGACAAACTTTTCAACTTCATTTTTAAGCTTTGCTTCATGATTATTTTATTCTGCGAGTTTATACGAAAGGAAGTTTTAGTACTCACGGTAAAATTTGGCAACTGTGAGAAACCACTTGTATACTTGTTCCTCTTACCTTACAATTCTTTCCTCCTACAGGCTGAGTTAATTAAAGCCAAGACACTTCTAAAATATGCACAATGGATACATTTCAGGTTTATGATGAAGGAAAGTGGTAGAGTGTTTATAACGTCTTATGACCTAAAAAGCTGGTGTTCAATAACGAATGGGGTTCTACAACTTGGCCTTGGTGCTACCAGATCTGTGGACTACCAGTGCAATGTTAATAAGGTATCAGCTTATACTTTTTTTTTAAACCTCCAGTGGTAATTAAAACAACCCTTGATTTAGAGTTTAATTAAGAAACAAGATAATGGGATAATAAAATTCCTATTTAAAAAGCTTAACATTTTCAGCCTGATATCTCAAGTCAATTAGCAGCCTGTACTGTGCGTCTTTCAGAGCAGCACTGCCAATCCTTATTATTGGCTCCCCACATATTTGTTTAAATAGGTTCCTTTCCTGGTGCAGAAGTGGGAGTAACTGATGTTTTTTAACCTCCTGAAGCAAGGAAATAAAAATAATCCAGAAGTTTGGTGGTGGGTTTGGTTCTGGTTTGCTTTTTTTTTTTTTTTTTTTAAATTTTCTTAAGAAACATGACTGAATATTTGGCAGTTCTAGAAAGATAAGTTAGTGGACTAAGTCACATGTTATGCAAATGTCATCCAGTATTTTAACATAAGAACCCTCGTGGGTCATCTTCTATTCAAAAATCTTGCTCTCTTTTGCTCTGCACAGTCATTGTCCACTTCCACTGTACTGCACTGGGGTCAGTCAGCACACATGGTATAGGCATACCTATACGCTTTATGGAATTTGCCCCAAACTAGGAGTCGGCATCAGTAATGTCTTTGTCATGGTAACAGTAACTATCTTTTGCACCTACTCAACACTTTCTTCAAAATCAGAACAAAAATTGTCCTTTTTCTTCTTGTTGCAGCAGGAGAATACAATCAGCCTCTCTGCAGTTTCATTAGTACTAATGCAGAAGCTGAATTTATGTCTACTTAAGTAATTACATTAACCAGTTGCTCGCTGAAGTGCCCTCTGTGGATCCTGATAGGAAATCATGCAGGAAGAATCCCAAAATACAGCAAAGGGGAACTCCCAGTAGTTTCCTCTTAGATTAATTCCATGTAGAACTGGGGAAATGGATTACATATCAAATCACGTCTCAGCCTGCGCCACAAAGACTAATCTCAGCATTTTCAATTCAAATATTTCAGTATTTTCAATTTAGTATTTTCAGTATTTCAAATTTGTGTTGGAAAAGTAAGTTGAAATGGCCAGTCAGGGCAAGATTTATGAAGCCAGAACAAGGGAGGAAATCTCAGACAAGAAAATGTCAAATTTTCAAACATTATTTTATAAAAAGGCCATAACTGAACCTGACAACCTGGACACCACTTAAGAAATCAGCACCTAAATTTAAACTGATAAGTAAGTTAAAATAACAAAAACACAAACAAAGCAATAGTGAAAATCCAGAACACTAATTCACAATTACTTTCTATAAGAGTCAGATCTATGTTGTCTTTGTCCCACTTTGCCTGAAGGACAGAAACAATGAGAATTGTAGAGCTCTAATTTTCAAGTGCAAGATTATTTCAGCGTGTTCTACCTCACAGCTGTGCGTTCTGGACTGTTTTCAGGCAGTATTACAGCAGTAATCTGTATGTTCCCCATTTTACACTGAAGGCAGCTGGCTGGAGGTTCCATCAGTGTGTAAATTAAGAAGTAATGCAGGTCTTCACTTATTTGCAATGAGTGAAGGACCAATGAAAAAGTATAAGCACAAGGCTCCAGAACTTATTCTCCTTATAGGACAAGAGGAAAAAAAAAAAGTTATTACATATTTATCCTCTGCTTTTACAAACTATCTACCCTCAATGCAATGTAAAAATAGTATAAACAATAGCAGGTTATTTATTTTTTTTAATCCCTTAAGCACGGTCCAGTCTGTGTGGTCACACTGTATGCCTATTGAAGTGGCAAATTTTTTCTGCAAAGGCATCATCTCAACGATTCCCGAATTTCCAGTGAAATCCGAACTCACAAGCGAAATAATTTCTCAGTAAGACACAAGCTCAGTTAACACCACCACCACCACCACAGTCTTTAGCCACAAACTGTGGTCTGCGCCCACCCACAACAGAAAAATAACAATTTTCAAACCCGTATACATACTACAGATTTGCAAACACGCACCATGGAGATCAAGTTTTATTCTTACTGACTTGCAGGCTTCTTCAAAGGCCACAGAAGAGTTTTCCATGGGTACAATGGTTTGCACACAGAGTGCATTTTCTCTTTCCCTGTCTACCCTTCTCCTTTTCTTGAACTTTTTGTCTGATCTGCTGCTTGCAGAAAAAAACCCTGAAGCTAGGGTAATACAAACATTGAATCTATTTCCCTTTTAACTAACAAGATACCATCTGCCAAACCACTATTGTAGGTGAATGTGGTTTTTTGTTGGGTTGGGGGTTTTTTTTGTTGGAGAGAAGGCAGGGAGAAAGGCAGAAATGTGTTTACTATTTTGTATTTACAACTCTTGAAAAAAAGAAAACACAGGGGAAATCACAAACTCCATAACCACAAGAAAACAATTTATATTGCAAGTCATTTTGGCATGTGAGGAGGCGTATCAGACTACTGCTCCCTTACCTTTAAAGCGTCAAATATGCAGGTTGGTCAGCCTGTTATTAAAGGACTTTTGAGGCAGTAATGTTCTCTGCAAAATAGCACACAGGTTATTTTAAGTGTCACTACAGTTTAACTGTTGCCACTAGAGAAAGCAGAAACATTTTGTTCCAGTTTGTTCCTCTGGTGTGGTTTTGCTGAAAAAAACACCAAAGTTTTATTTCTAATGTAACCTTCTATGATAAGCATAGCTTAACCTCTTCTCCCCTGTCTCCAACTCATGCTTCACTCATCTGAAAAAGCTCCATTTTCTTGACTTGGGTCTTTCTGCCCTTTTTTCTCTCTTTAGACCCATTTGGAGCTATGAAGATGTCCCTTCCCCCATTTAAGCCTTTTATTTTATGGTACTTAGCTATTTTTAAGACTTAAATGTTTCAGTCAATATGAGGCATTAGGGTAGAAAATAATTGTTGTGATCTGTTCCTCTGTGTTGCTTAATAAAGTAAAAAGGAAAGTTGTATAGCAGTTTGGCAGTCTTACTGGCTGTGAAGTGTCATTAAGTAAGAGATGGCAAGTTTTATCATGCACCTCTGACTACTAAATTCACAAAACAAACAGAAGGTTTACCATGGGAGGTAGAGCGAGATCAGGCAATATCCTCAAGTCACTCTTCCAGTAAAACAGCGTGTGGTTACTGAAATTGCTATGGGAACATGGGAGTTCATCAGAAACATACAGTTCTAGGTGAAAATGTTTCTTAACCTTTTACATTACCATACATTACTACATAAAACCCAAGGTGTAGAAAGTCTGGTACTCGTATACCAGGAAAAACTAAACCATTACATTTGAAACAGTATCATACTAAAATCTCGAACGCAGTTTTTGTTGTTAAGCTGTAGTATTTGATGAAGGAAAGAAAGTCGCCACATGTGTCCTCCAGTAATGTACTTCACTTGATTTTAACACATTCTTTAATTGCAGCTGAAAAGAAGAGGCCACAGTGAAGGGGTAAACAAGAGACAACTGTTTTCATTTGAGGCAGTGCTGGATGCAATTATTCTGGCCAATGGAATACTCGTATGATTTTGGAGGGAAGAAGTAAAGTTGTATTTGGGTATCTCAATTGTGCACACAAATTCTGCTCTGACTTCCGTCCAGGTTTTACAATTCCTTGATCATGAAAGTGTATTTAAAAAAAAGTCCTTCAGCCAAAAATACTGCTAAATTCATCAGAATTTAAGTAACTATCTGCCACATTACTCATAGTTCCTCTTAACCACAGAACCTGTTTCCAAATATTCACAGTTTGTGAAACAAGGGTTTACTCCCTCTAAACACCAATTAAGAGGTATCTTTCAGGACAAAGTGAAACAGTATTCCTCAACAGATAGCTATCATACCACCTCCACAAATATATTCAGATTTTCTACCACGTTCATAATAATTGTTGCACTGAGGAAGCCTTAGTTCTCAGATTTCTGCAAAAGGGCCAAAATGTGGTCTGGAAATGAATATAAATGTCAATTATTAAAATAAATGTTCCAAATGCAGAATTCAGATTACCCAAGTTATTTGAATTACAATACCTGGCTTCTCAAAATACAAAATCTTCTAAACTAAATATAACATCAAGAAGAAAAAAAAACAAACCACCAAATAATTTTAATTATCCATGTAGCATATTCCTTTCTGCTTCCTGTCTTTTACCCCATTAGGACAGTCCTTTAAAGTGGCATGGGAGAACAGCAGAGGGCATTTGAAATTTTTTAGACTTCTCCAAGGTCATGCGTATCATGGATGTGATTTAATAAACCAGTACAGTTGGGCTGATAAAGCACAAGGAATTAATTAGTCCCTTGCTCATAAAAAAAAAATTAATCAAGAAAAAAAACCATACATAAGCTTTTTGCTTTCAACAAGCAAGCTATCAGATGATGAGGTCAAAAAAATTGCTAGCAGAAAAACAGAAAACTGCTCACACTGGTAACTGAACATATCTGGAATATGGTAAGTACTGAATCTGGCCACAAGGCCTTGGCAAACATGAAAATGACCAAACCAAGAATAATAATAATGCAAAAAGATTCCCATTACATAGAGAAGATTTCTCCATAAGAAATGTTTCAAAATCCTGATGAGGTTGTACATAATAAATTATTCAAATAATAATGAGTATGTTTGGGATCCAAAGACCTGAAAGACAGGTTTATATATTTTGTTAAATCTACTCTAAAAATTATGTCCAGTTGTTCATTTCTGCCAGAAGGCACAGAACACCTATGCCACAAGAAGCTCCAAAACATCTCCTGCATGTTTGCCGCACTGATGTAGGAACAAACGGCTAGTGTGAAAGCAGCTCTTGGAGAAAGCAAGGTGACACACCCCAGCAATTTTAGGACTAGCCCAGCTCCATCCTCTATCCACCTCTTCCCTCACTTCTCCAGACTCTCTACTTCTATAAAACCTTATTTTACAAAATAAAGCCATACTGAAATGCAAATCTGAAGTTTCACTTAGACTGTTTTTAACTATGCCATAAACATAATTGTCAAAACCCACTCATCCATTCACCCACCAGTCTGCTGTGCGTGTCATATTTGTATTGCCAAAAGTAAAACATAAAGGAGTAAACAATAATACGGTCCAGACCTGCAAATGGTTACAGCACAAAATTAAAGACAATAAAAGAATGTGTGGATTTCTTGTTTTGAGGTATTGGCCGTGTCTCAGACATACTTATTTATTACTTCAGAGTATCTGACAGTGTAATAATAGTTCAGATTGCGTCAACTGTTACAACACACATTATGAATATCCTTGTTCCCCTCTGTTCACAAGAAACAGAATTAAGACATCCTGCTTCCCAGCAGACAGTGCTTGGGTTCTATTCCCAAATTTACCATCAACGTGTGGCATGACCTTCTGCTAATATTTTACCTCCATGTGCATTAGTCTGTTTCAGATTAAAGAATTCAAATACTTCTTTTTTGTTGTAAAGCTTTTAACAATTTATAAATAGAAATCATACTGAAAACAGTATGCCTGAATTCCAACAGACTTTATTCAAAAATATATTCTTTAAAAAATTTAATTCCACTCCTAATTCACAATTGCCTGCTGCTGTTGAAGTTGTTACACCTAAAAGGTCTGCCTTGTCTTTGAGAGCACTGACAGAGGGAAAAAAAAATACCCAGATCCCTACTTCACTACAAAGACTGTGTTTCATTATGATAAAGAAAGGGTTAATTTTGCATTTCCAAGACTCTTCAGAAGTCTAATTTAAGAACTGAATCAATAAAATAGACAAGACCCCAAGGGGAGGGGTGCACATATTAGAAGCAAATGGTAGAACGTTTCAATGCATGGTTTTTTTTTTCCTTTAAACAAAGCATAATTTTTAGATTAAGTAAGTGAGAAAGGCAACAGTGTTATTACTCCTGGTATGTTCTGTAACAAGCACAACATACTTTTATCAGCAGTGAACACTGCAGGCTAGGATGCAGTTTCAGGTGAAATTTGAGCAGTACCTTCCACTGACAGAATACCACTGTTAAAAAAAGTGTTCCAGCAAAACACTTCCAGGCTTAGCCTGACAATAATCAATGTTATATTATAATATGCTTTCTATAAGCTTTTTCAATTTATTAAATACAGCAATATAACATTTTACAACCATCTTTCTGTTCCTTACACCTTATGAAAACTAAATGTGAGTTCAGCCTAGTAATTGGCTTGTACATTTTGGTTTTACAAACCTTCATCTTCCAACAGGTTTAAAAAAACAACCATACGTACACAGAACACCAATGCCACAGAAATGCAGCCACCCACTACTCCGCTTTCCCTAGCCAGCTGTCCAGGTCCGCCACCCTCGTTCGCCATTCTCGCGCTAGTATTGGCAGCGGACGGAAGGAAGGTAAGTGCTTCGACTGCACCTTGAAGGGAAACCGCATCAGCACCACGCCTTACACCTGACTTGCTTGTAGAGGCACCGCAAGCACACAGGCCCAGTCTCCGGTGCCACAGGATGGCAGATCTCAAAGGAGTGGGGACTGCGCGTCCTAACGATGGCTTAGCACACCAGCCTGCTGCCTGCAGACCCGTGAGCCAGCAGCAGACCACTGGGTTACGGTCACTGCTGCGTCACACACCAACTTGGGTGTAGGTGTTAACTAGGTGCGCAGCTTGTCACACTGAAGCAGAGGCAACGTGCAATTTTAGCGGACAATGTATTAAGATCAAGAATATTGCTGTTTGCTGCTTGTGAACAGGAGGGGCAAAGCTACACAGAATCCAAATCTTCCACGGTGCTTCCACAGCTTTTTCTACAGAGCATTAGCACTGTATTGAAATTAGTATTTAAAGAAAGCACTGCAGAATTACAAGGCGTATCAGTTAACAGGTTAAAACACTGATACGAGCAAATATGAAAGTGCTAGACTAAAATCAAGAACTGCACTTAGCAATAGTCTGAGGGAATATTTTCCAATTGTGGCAAAAATCTGCTGTTTTTAAGTACAGAGAAAATGGATCCTGGCTGCAAGGAATCGATAAACGCGCACCTTATTCAGACACAAGGCAACAAGTTAAAAAAAAACACTACTCATTTCA
>JAVKLA010000074.1:16677379-16688992 GCA_034782735.1 Sagittarius serpentarius | reverse complement strand
TTCCATGTCAGTCTTGATCCTTTAACTGCAACTATTTTGGCAATTTTATCTTATCTGATACTAATATGCACAATATCTACTCTAAATGTGTTCCATATTGACATTTCCGTAATTTCCATTCTTTTCCCCCTCCTATCTTCTCTTTCATAATGCATGTTGATTACAATCAGGTAACTTTCTTATCATTGCTGTTTGATACCTGTACATTTTAGTTATATGTACTTTACTTACAAATCAAATTCTTCTTATTATATTATTTGGTTTATGTTTAGATGCAAGAGGAAATTATTTTAAAACAGCTACAGTAGCATGAGATAAGCTCACCATCCGTAAAACTTCATATGCAAACTTTATACATAAAGCTCTTTGAGACTGTGACTTGCTTGGGGTAAAAAATTGTATTATTTTAAGGCTGAGCATATGAATGACACTACTAATAACAGGAAAAGAATCTAACCAAATAGCATTTCAGACAAACATGTGCAAACCCAATTATTAAAAAAAAAATGCTTAGCAACATCCTGCATTTTAAATTCGTAGGAATTCTTGAAATATTTGTCTCTCCATCTCACTGATTTCATTAACAAGAAATGCAAATGCATCAACCTTAAGAAATTCCATGCAAGTCATTTCTCTTTCCTGCCTCTGAAAACAGTAAGTTTTACGAGCCTGCCAAAAATCTTCCTGATCTTTGAACTAGTAGCAATACCAAAGGCACAAAGATAGATACAGAAGAGTCTCACTTTCATCTATATCTGTAAAGCAAAATACTAGCCTTAAAATGTCTCCTAACTCTGGGAGATGACTGCCATTTTGGAAAGCATGAGTCCAGCAACCCTGAAAAAGAAGTGTAACAGTTAAGAACAGGGCATATTTTAAAGCCGCATTTTCTTTGCTATGTCATACCCTTCCTCATGCTAACAACTCACAACCACCTGCAAACCACAGCCTATTCCCTTCTGTGTCAGTGCAATTTTTTTGTAGGGCCCACTGGAAGCTTAAGCACTCATGATTTCTAGAAATCTCCAGGACATTGGCTTTGTTTCGTTTTCTAATTCATTTCAGGGATCCATTTTGCAGTGTAGCTTTACAAACATATCCACACAACTGACAGAGTGAACTTCATGCACCAGCTTTTCTTCCACCTCCTACAGAAGAAAACACACAGTTGGGTTGCAATGGATTTAGATTTAGATTTTTTAGATTTTGCATGAATACACTTCTCATCAGCCAGTAGGATGAAGGGGTTTTGTTTTGGTTTACTTTCATTTCCAAGGTTCATCTCTGCAGTCACAGTTTGTGCAAAAAAATCCCCCTTAATTTAAGCAACATTAAGGTCTAGAGTCTGTATCAGTAACTTCAACATAAAAACGTGCAATATTCTAACAGGAACAGCCAAGGACATTCAAACTCATGCTTTGCTGTGCCCCATGATGCCTGTTCCAGAGGTAACCTCCTCCTCCTACTTGGTTGAGCATTTCCTGCCCATTCCAAACTGGTGTCCAGGCTTCATCCAGCCCACAGACACAGTAACATAATTGTAAGCAAACAGATTTTACTGTCACTCACACATCTGCAGTCCCTCACTACATAGACATGTATATATATTTTAAATTTACAACTTTAAATAGGGATTTTTACTACAATCAAAAAAATTATTGGAAAAATCCTTTTGGTTACCTCACTCATCTTTCTGCTAGTACATGAGTGTATTCTATCTCACACTCTCTGGAAATGTTTTTTTCCATTTTGTGTAGAGCATTCATCTACCTGGGCGAAATCAGTCACCTTCTTCTACATTATTTTATACACCCCCTTCAGAAAGTGGAGAGTACACAGCTGATTCCCTGGACTAGCTTCAAGACTAGAAGGAAGCCCAGCCAACCAACCACCCTCCTCCCAAGCGCATTATTTCAGCACCTGGACTGTGTGCTCTCCAAAGTGCCTAAGAGTGTTATCTGCTTGGTGTTTAATGACAGCAAAGCCTGACCTTAATTCAGAATGCTCATAATCAATTAGTGTTTGGGCAAAAATCCAGGACTTCTATGAGAAACAATCAGCAAAAATGAAATGGTAATTTTTACAGTTTAAGTCAATTAAACTTGAAAGGGATTTTGTGGGACAAACTAAAAGACACTTTTCTAGCCCAAAGGCTTTCTTCTTGACGTATTCCAAACACTTTTACACTCAGAAAAGATCTTAGCATTCTTTAACCAAAAAAAAAAAAACCAAACACCAACAAACCCTAAAAAACTGCTAAGAGTATTTTAATGGAAGTGTAAGAATTAGATGCAAATGATAAGGAAATGGTAACTCCATGTAACCAGATTTTTTTTTTTAAACTTTATTTCCACAAAGCCAAAGAATGATTTAATTTTCTCAAGCTCTGAGGTAATATGAAGATATTAACATATGTTGAACATGTACAATGGCAGATTAATTTTGCACCTGTCCCAGATCTGTTAGTAGAACAGCACATTGCTGGATATTGTTTCCAGTGGCAATAATAACCTGCAGTCTTCCTAATATTCACACTCTCCCTACCCATGCAACTCTTTGTGAAAGAATTAAACACACGCCAATTCCACATAACTCTGAAAATGGGAAGTGCTTATTTTTATATGAAGACACATACTAAAGTAATAGCATTTTGGTTTCGAGCTGCAAAGCTCTTTTTGCAGTTTTGTAGGCTGATTCATGTTTGGTCCACAATTCTTATTTCCCTCTTCACTTAAAAAAAAAAGCTAATGCCAAAAGCACATTACTGAAGTGCTTGAGAAAACAGTGGGAAAAACAGAATGCTGATTTTTTTCCGTTGTCTGAAGCCACATCACTATAAAAAGCCAGCAGTCTCTCAAGTTTGCAAGTTTTGAGCATCTTAAAAATAGTCACATTAACAAAGACATTCAAGTTACTTCAACAGATTCAAAGCTGGGTTATGTTAGATTGGAACATTTTGAAAACAAACTATTTTGTTGTAAAGAAGGGAAGAAAGGGTTTAGAACAAGTATCCACAACCTAATGTCTCACTGTGGTGCTTAAGTTACAGCACTGCACCTCTCAGGCTCAGCTCTGACAAATATGTTTCATCTCTCTATCCATAAAGAATAGATATACTAGATGCCTTTTTCGGGTTTGGTTTTTTTTTTTTCGGTGTGTGTGTGGTTGTTACATTCTTCCTCTGCCTTACTATTTCCACACATCTTTGAATGATCAGCTGTTAGTCTGTGGCTCACCCTTGGATTGCATTCCCTCAGTTACAGATGTCTCAAGGTCTTGTCTTCAAAAAGCGGTAAGCACAAGTGTACTCTGTCCTAGACTGGCATCGCAGGCCTCTATCTTAAAGTCAAGGATGACTCCAAGTTCTTTGTGACTCCCTCAAGGCCACAGGAGAGTACAATTGCTGTTTGAAATGGTGATGTGAATTTTAAAGCAACTCCACTAAAAAAATAAATTCAAATTATACTACACTTGAATTTTCAAGAGCTTTTCAGAATGACTTTTCAGATACCAGGTCGAGAACAAAGCACTGCGTCATGTGGCGCAGTGCTTCTCACAGGGTGTCGCTTCCCTGCATGTTAATCACCCTCAGCCATACCCAGAAAAAGCTCTACAGGTTCAAATCAACTGCAGTTAACTGTCAATGAACAACACTTCCTAGCGCCTCTGTTCCTCTTAACTGCCCTTACTGCCTCCACCTCCCCATACTTGTTTCATGGACTTCTGCTCTGTGTTACACCATTCTCAAACATCACTGTGCCAGCTTACCCGAGACTGCCTGACTATCGCAACCTGGGCAAATCAACGCACTCCAACAGAGAAGCTCCTTGCTGCTGCAATTCTCCTGAAGCAGTTCTCCTGAAAAGGTTTAGCATTAAACCTTTCCTCCTGTATATTGTCTCAAATACATCTGCATTTGGAAAGAAATCAAATAGTACCAATTTCACTACTGAAAACTGGCTGTTCTTGATCTCATCCATGTTATCTGCAGACCATTTTGGTCCTCATCAGAAAGACTTTCAGTTTCGCTCGTGATACAAATTCAGAAAGAGTAAACTGAAATGCTCACTCAAGAACTTGTTAAATGTTATCCTCCAGAAGTACAGATAGGAATACACTGCCATCAAGGAACTCTGAAACCGTCTAAACACTGCCTAAGCACCTTTCTTGCATTTATAGCATTCCATGCTACCCCTTTAGTAGCAGAATGCACCCTACACCACAAGAAGGGCTTTAAGGCCTGAAGAACACAGGAAACCAATCTAAAAAAGCATTATAATGATATATTATTTAATCAACTATTGTTCAAAAAAACAAAACAGAAGCAACAAGGAAAAAAAAACCAAAACATATTAATTATATGATGTCAGCACTTGAAAGCATGTATTAGAACTTAGACATAGCACCAACCCCAGGAATTCTGTCCCACCTCAATGGCAACTCTGCCGTTTGAGGAATTTCAAAGATATTTTGGAATCTGTAGCATTTCTCTGATAGGAGCACAATCTGCTTGTTCCTATGAAGATGGGATGACAGAAAGGAAGAAGGAATGGGAATGTGAAAAGGAAAAGTGATCTAGAAATGACAAGAAAAAACAGCTCAGGAATACTGTTTCTCTGCTGTCGCATGACTTTCCTGCATCTACAGATACCTTTCTTCTGCCTCTAAATTGCATCTTAAATGAACCTTCTCCTCCTGCGTACTCTTAAGATCTTCTAATAAAACACACTTCCTTTCCAGTAATGGCTTCAGGTATTTGCAGGCAGTATTTGTAATGTTTATGCACTTGTTGTTAAACAAAGATACGTCTTTGTTTTCAAGTATGTATGGTTAGATTTTGAAATTCCTTTATTTAGGATTCAGAACAGGAGAAGAGGAAAGACAATATGAATTTGAACTCCTCTGTGCAGTTAATGAATCTTATACCCAGCTCCAGGCTGCAAAACCCTCCAGGACTACTAGGTATGACGGCACTCCTAAGCCATCAGTGGGCAGGTATAGATAGCATCAGTGCTTCTCCTGAAAGCTTAAGCCTACTGCTCTCCTATGCCAACACAGTGGATAATAGGTTTCCTCATCTCATGAAGGAGACAAGTGCACCCTTTGGTGTTGAAGTACCTAATCACAGAAATACACCTCAACCACAGCTGCCTACAAATCTGGCCCTGGGCAACTTGTTTTGCTGTCAAATTCCCAATCTTATAAGATAATTTATTCCCAAGCATAAGCATCTCCTAGCTCCTTGTTTCTGTTGATGCTGGAAAAGAAGACAGGGAAATAATCTAGCTTTTTCAGCCTTCTTTAAAACTGCTGCCTGCCTCTATGCACCAGAATTACTCTAAAAAGCCTCAAATCAGGCATTACTGAAAAACTCAGTGCCTAATCCTGATGTTGTTGAGGAAGGAAAGCATTTACAAACACCACTTACAAAGAAATTCTCGTAATATTTTGATTACATGCACAGCAAAAATTGTGATCCCCTTACACTGAGACAGCTATAAACTCACCAAGAAAGCATCACAGTGCAATTTTCTCTTCCATTTGACCCACTGGTACGGTTCCATCTCATGGGCTGGCTGGACAACTTGGTTACTCTGACTACCTATATGCAAGTACAAAAATGTTGCTCAAGGGGTCAAAAAAAGCAGCAGCTTTTCCTTACATACAAATTTCAAGTTAGACAGACAAGTATTTTCACTAGTTTTGGCTCTATTTTTGTTTTTGTATTGCCCTTTCATTATTACAAGGTTTCAAAATGTATTCTTAGTAACAGGATCTGTTTCAATATGAAAAAAAAAGTATTTTCCTTTCCCCATTGAAATTTTTTTCTATTACTGCCCTGCCACTGAGTGTGCATTCCTCAAATATGTATTTGTTATTTCATTAGTAGTGATTTTATACAATCATACTGAACAAGATTTGCTCAGGGACTGTAGGCCACACTGTGGGTTGTGGTTTTCCTGTGAAAGAGGTCATATTTCATGTATTTTAACCAGTGAGAAAGGTCACTTGTCATAGCAGCTTTCAAAGTTTGCTAAATGTTCATACAAGCCAGGCGGCACAAATTTAGGTGCCACACAGTTCCTGATACCAGACTCCTGTCATTTGCAAACAACAGGAAACAAGATGAGTGAAGATTGCCACCCTTGCATATAATTGAGGTGATGACCTACCCTCTTCCACCTGAAGCATGACTGGAAAGGGTGTCACAGTGTTGTTACAGACGCCTGTTCAATGTCAAATGCACAGTGTTGATACTGTTTGACAGCATGTACTGTATATTTATTGCCTTAAGCAGGACAGCTGTTAGCAACGCAGGAGATGCTCACTTTGTAGTCCTTCAAGAATATATATGCTGCTTCTCCAGGAAGACAGATCTGGCAATTTCATTAGTTTGCACATTGACAAAAAAATTAGCAAAAGTAACATGAGAGTAAGCCCAGCGATTCTGCAAAGCGGACAGAAAATACAGAACAATCCAATCGCTTTTAAATTCAAAAACATGCTATTAACCCACAAAGCAGCTTGGCTGGAAACTCATAATCACTAAGAGGATTACTTTGCATTGACAGTACCATTTCGTAGCAAAATTCACGAAACAATACATTTAAAGAACTGACACAGGAAAAGCAGAGCACAAGGGAGAAGCACCACGATGGTGAAAACAAACGTAAACTGAATGCAAATGAAGAAGCACAGGCTCCTCCTCTACTACTCTGAGCAGACCTGGTGAGATGCTTGTCACATAAAATACCTTATTAAGTTTGTAATAGTCTAAGTAATACAGAGCCGCTGGCAAGGTATGAACCAACAGGGTAACTGGATATGGTTCTCCTCACTAGAATGTTTTCTAAAGCTACTTAAGACAAATACAAGGTGCAACCTGCATGGTACGTGAATTGGTATGGCAGCTGCTCCTTGCCACCCTTTCACCCCAAACAATCTCTTCTGAAGTCAGCATTGACATGGTTAGGAAGAAAAGGTATGCATGTGTGTCATTCAACAAGACGTGGGACAGGTTGTGTATAGAGACAACGGAGAGGGGGGGAAATGTGACTGCGTGCAGGATGCACAGACCCGAAGTGCTCCCATAGTAAGCTGTGGGACCTGACCCTGACAAGATGCAAATGCACTGACACAGATCAGCTTCTCTCCTTTGGGCTGCACAGTAAAAAAAACTGTAAGAGAATCTGTAATTTCCTAACCTAAATTAAAGTTTCGTATGTGATGTCCTCACTTTTTAGTATTGTAAGAGACATTCTGTTCAAATGCTTCAAACAGTTCATTTTTTCGTTTCCGTGGCTAGCCCTACTCTTGAAAGGATTACAGAGAAAGTCTGAAAGGAAAATACTGCCAAGCACTCATATTTTGAAGCAGAATATCACAAATGTTCAACTTCATACTGACAAGAGTATTCATGCCACCGTACAGCTAAAGCCCTTGTAAACTTACCCAAGACCATTCCTCTGCCCTCAGACACTCAGCAGTGCTTCTTGTGAAAGAGAGGTAAACTGCCCTATTATATAAATTTAAGGGATATCACTCAGTCTCCCAAGTCCTGTGCAGATACTTTGACTGGAAACCTCTGCCCTCACTCAACGAATACCTCTCTCCCTTCCCGTGCAGAAGGATGGAGTTATGACCGCTGCAGTCAAGATGCCCAAGGGAAAGCAGGCAGCTGTTCCCAGAGAAGCTCCCTGGTTCGCTCTCTCCCAGGACTGGGACCCTGCTGTTACCTCTCTAACAGGTCAGCATGTGCTTCAGCAGCAGGAGACAGCTCATCTGAAGCTCCCCGCTCCAGCAGCAGCACGCTGCTGACTCTCAAGCTGATGCTGATCTTCCTCCACCAAACATACTATCTACTCAAATGCAGGTTTGCTTGCCTGTTCCAGAGGACATCCTCTGGTAAGGGAGTTGAAAAGTTTGTTGGAGAGGACAAAACAAACTAGAAATGAATTTTTTAAAAAATCCAAGATTTGACATGCAAGAAGTTAAGGAACAATGACAGCTAACTTTGCTAAATATTCCCAGATTATAGAAGTTATTTAAATATTGTGAATTATCTATGAGATTTTTAATCCATTTGGCCCGACCTCCTTTTTGCACTTCAAAAACTTAAAAAGGCAAAATCATACTTACGAAATTTCATTTATTTTCAGCTCTTCTGTCTACCAAGACAGACATCTTTGAGCACCTAAGGGCAGTCACACAGATTTTAAAAGCATGCAATTATACTCAGGCTTGCAATGAAACGCTTACAAATATGCAATGAACTTTTTAAAGTTTAAATATCAACTCCAGCCTGTACAAGGCAGATATTATACACAACTTTATTGTCAGGACTGCCTCAGAAATGTCCATGTCTTAACTGGATTTGATGTTGAAGCTGACCTTATTTTGTCAGGACACACAGCATAACTGTATTTTCACGGAAAAACAATAAATATTCAGCCTAAATAGGCAAAAGAAAAAGCTTTACAAATACAAGAACTGGAATAACTAGGTCTACTGCAACTGAAGATCAGGCAAGTGATTTGATACTGTAGAGAGAAAAAACAAAACTAGACACGGATTAAAACTACCCGTTTGAGCTGCAAAAAGATACAATACAGCAAAAGTTATTTAGGCAACATGACACTTAGCAAGAAAACAAATACCCCAAATATTACAATACTTCTAAAAATGTTCATTTATATAACGTTATTATCAAATTTGCCTATAAAACCCTGCCGTAGAGCAATAATTAAGCAAAATGGATTGAAAATACTACATTTTACAAATCAGAAATCAGCTACAGCAGACTTGTGAGATTTTTTTATGAAGATAACAAAGACTTATCACAGGAGAAGAGCGAGCTCAGTGTCTGACTTGGGTTAAAATATGTCAGCCTGCAGCTAGGCTTTTCGGAAGCTGCACAGAGAATCAACATAAGAAAGACACTAACAGGCTGAGTGACTACTCCATGCCTCTTATACCTTCCTGCTCATCTTCCTTCCTCTTAGAATATCCATCATATAATTTAAACAGCAACATAATATCGCAGTTTCCAAGCTAGTCCATCCACTTAACTTTCAAAGGTGAAAAATGCACATCTTGGGAGAAAATAATCAAGTACATCTTAAAAAAGAAGTTGAGGACTTTGTTCAGGTATGCTTTTTTGTGCACTGTTAAAAGAAGAGGCACATGAAAAACTGGGGAAAACAAGGAAATGTGAACTGCTGCCAGCAGCTCAGCAGTTCACACTCACAGCTCACACTCAGCAGCTCAAGTTCAACAAAGTTAGTATCATTATTTCCTCTACAAAGAAAATGGAATAAAAAGTTATACAAATTACTACAGAACTCCTTAGGGTGTACAGTAAGAACCCATTTCACTGGCATTTGTATTAGATTGTTTTTCTGTTTCTTCACAGAATTTTTTTTCTTCTGCTTACAACACAGGAGTTCCATTTCTATCCATGCCTATCAGAGAGCCTTCTGAGCAGTGTTTCAGTAAACAGCATGTTTAACACAGGAATGGAAGGCAGAAAGTTTCCCCTATTTTCTGCCCATCCTGCCACAGCTGCAGAACCAAAATGCATTGGTGAGAAAAGAAATATTAACCAGCCTGAAAAAAACAGGAAATTATGTAGAGAAAAGGTGGAGTGCTGCAGTCAGTCTAGGCCGGTGTGGACATCATACTCTCTCTCTTCTACAAACCTGCTATTTTTAACAAATAGGCTGCATAAGACTTAAAGCTTTCTTTGAACACTCCATACCGTTCTTTATGGGTACCCCAAGCAAAGTCATAAACCTACCTCTTTTTGGAGTATCTCCAAAAAATGCATTTCTATGGCGCAGCTACACAAGTTAGAGGCATTTATAGGTAAAGTTCACAACTTCCATTAAAACATTCTGTATATATTTAGATTTTTTTAACTCCCTCTGTTTTATATTTGCTTCTCTCTGACTAAAGATCATCTCATATTCAGAGTGCCTCCAACACAGTACGTACTACCAGAAGACAAGGCATTAAGAAGAGTGCACCTCTTCCATTCCCACCCAAGAAGTGAACAGCAAAGCACAGACTGCTCCCAAGCTACCGCTACAGTAATGAGAAACAAGGCAACTGCTTCCAAATTGTCAGTATAAATGAAAAACAGGTAGTAATCATGACTGTAGATGACAATTCTACCTCTTCCAACAAGCTCTGAAGGTATCCCTTAGATGGGAACCAGCTACAGGAAAATAAAACACTTTTGGCTCTTAAAGATATTAAGTATTTTGAAGCATAAGTCTACTGAGAAAAAACAATGGAAACTGCTTCTTTAAAATTCCACGTCTTTCATAACTTTTCTTGTTTAGAACTCCTCAAAGGAAAAATAAAGGATTAATAGATAAAACCTTCCACAAGGAAGTCTCTCCAAGTTGCAACCTCTGAGCAGTAACAAGTTCACCATTTTACAGACGGAAGAATTGAGGAGCTGAAGATGGAAAACTGAGAAGCATTTCCAGTGGTACTCGGAAAATGTACAGATACATGTTTATAGGTAGTTCTGCACAGCTTCCCCAACACCAAGGCTTTCATATGTAAAAAATTAATCTCCTACTTTCGTAAAGGATATATTCCACCTCTTCTCTGCTTGCTACTAATTATCAAATAATGGAAGAGACAACCACTCATATATCATTTAAATGCCATGAAATGCTACTCACTTTATATACTTACATCCAAAGGCCTTCTGGTCCCTCTGAATTTTATACCATTTAACATTCAGCAGAAATTTTTATTTTTATGTATCTATACATAGAAGAATTACCTGGTTTTAAACATTCGTGTTAGAAAGCTCCTGACTTGGGAGATTATACATTGACTTCCTCTGCCCCAGACTCCAATTCTCAAAGGCAGCAGTCAACTGTGTTGTAAGACAGGACACATCCAGAAGAGCCATGTTGGTAAGACTGAGCCTTGCTGTTAGAGAAAGTTCAACTTTAATGTTCACCTCTCCCTAATTTCGCCCATTTCTTACACTACCTTATCTTTCTACCTTAAGAGTCAGGAAGAAACAGACATGGGAGAGATGCCAATTTTTGAGATATTTGTGAAGGTATCACAGAGCTTATTGCCTAAGTAAAAGCAGGGGGGTCAGTTCTGCTAGGAAGTACTGCAAAAGCGTAGCAAAAGTACTGAAAAAATAGGGTTATTTTCCATTGCTACACACAAATGAAGACAACAATTCCTTCACTAAAGCACTGCATAGTTTCTGAGAATAGCAGGCAGGAAAGTATACAGATGACTGAGAATTTGCAATGAATCCCGTGAATGTTTTTTCTTCATCTGAAAAGACTGGAGGACAAAGCCTACAAAACCAGTTTGAGGCAAACAGGAAAACAAATTTTGTAAGAAAAAAGGTGTCATGCACAACTGCATTAAATGAGAAAAACTCACCAGATCTTTGTGTTTTTTAAACGCCCTCAAGGCCTTAAAGTTTAACTCTGCCTGGCAATGAAATGGGTCACCAAGTTTAAACTTAAGTATTTCAGCTACTTTTCTGCTGCTTATTTGGACTGATAGTGGTGAAGTTACACATTATGGACAATTCAATTTACTCCTGTACAAAACAAGAAATTCAGT
>JAVKLA010000074.1:16654100-16676300 GCA_034782735.1 Sagittarius serpentarius | reverse complement strand
TGACAACTTAAAGGACATGGGTTACTCTGCCAACCATTTCTACGCTGGTAAGAAAACAAAAGTCCTCTCAGTATCTTGAAAATTCTGGACTGCAGCTTCATTTTTTCCTCTAATTAAATGCATTTAATCAGAGATAATAGATACGATAGATCCAAAACCATCTAATGCAAGAATTGCTGTGCATTGCAAGTCTGGAATTTCTGGCTTTCACAGTTGAGCAATGAAATTTCTGACAGCTTTCTGTAGCAACGTGACAGCCTGGAATTAAATTATAAATTTCAGGCTCACTCTTCCGAGCTGTTCCACATACACTCAAGATTATACAGTCATTCTTACTACAGCTCCTACAAATATGCGGACTTGTCTCAATATTCTGAAACCTCCTCTTAGGGAAGTTTCTGCTTACTTATCAGCAGCAATATTTATTAAGATTTTAGTTCTCAGAACAAAATTGTTTTCATGATGTACCTTGCCAAAAGCAGCAACCTTGCTTGTACACAGAAGTTCAGAAAGACGTTGAACCAGGACTGAGCTATCAAGGCTACCCAGGCCTCCAATTACCTCCTCTTAATAGGAATGAAAAAAACCTTTTCTCTCAGTCTCATCCTTAAACATTTTTGCATTCATCCAAGGCCGCTTACTTTTTGCAGTTGGTAGAGACTTGCAAGTCTGCTCAATGAGAAGACTAGACCCATTTCAAGGGTGTACATGCAAGCTTGTTTGTGTTCTGAGAAGGAAATGGGTGATGTCCTCACCAGAACAGAAAGTGGCCGAGAGGTACCTGATGAATGTGAGAAGCAATTTAAAATTGTTTAGTCGTTGCACCTCATCATAGTTCCTCCAGCATCATGTCTTTTAATTGTCCTCTTTTTTTTGAGGCCCTATAGATACAAATTACTCCTCTATTTTGAAAAAAACTGGCACCTAAATGCATCACCCCAAAAGCTGAGGACTGAGAAGACAAATGAAGGGAGTACATCACATAGATGCTCAACTCCACCACCTCCTACCTCTCTGGAGTGGGAACATACCACTAGCATCCACCAGCTCTCACTGTTATGCCACTCCACAAATATAACTTCTTTTCAGAGGAAAACAAAGGGCTAAACTGAGGGGGAAGTAGAAGCATCACCATATTTCCTTAAATATCCATCCAAGTGCACGTCCTGCCTGCATGCCAAACAGGCTGCACAGAATCTACAGCCTGAACTGAGTGACTGATCTAGCTCCGCTAGAAGAAAAGCTTTGTTTCTCATCTACTTTGCTTTGCCCTTAAAGATAGGGAAAGTATTCACGATGGCAAACTTAGAAAGCAGAATGGCATATTTATTGAAGTAAACACAGCAAAATGTCTACGGTCTACATTTGTTCACAGTCCATAAATGTATAGAAAGTCTGTAAAAAACAGGAGGAAAAAAAAGAAAACCACATCCTGTTATTTTAACAAGTAAAAAGTAATCATTTAAGATTTCCACACTTCTATTTACTCTGTAGAATGACGAATATGTATTACAATCTCAGTTTCAAATGCAGTCAGACTGCATTTTGATTTTGAACAAACAGTTGCAGAAAAAAATAGTTTAAAATATTCCCATTGTTATATTCTGCTTTTAAAGCATCTAGAAGTTAGGGGAAATGAATTAAAAGGAAGTAAAATTAAATTAGTAGAGTAACATTTGAATATTTTGTCAAAAGAATTACATTAGCAGACTTAACAAACGAGCATATTTATCAGTTATTCTTTGTCTTGTGTTGGCAGACAAAATCCTGTAACAAAATTCTTCAAATACATGTATAAAGTAGGAACAAAATAAAGCACTGAATTCTCACAAGGAATCTATGCATAGCATTCACACTGAAAAAAACCCAGCTCCCCCAAGAAGTCCTTAATGGTTAAGAACGAAATTGTAGATGAAATAAAGAGAAGGAAAACAAAGAAAAGAGCAGCCTTCCATAGAACAAATTGTAATTAGATAAATGAATCTAATGAAATATGTGGAACGGATTTACAGAAAAAAAATTGAGTAACTATCGAGAAACAGCACTGGGCAAGAACAGTTTATTTATCCTAACAATTTTCGAGCATAAATGTTAACTACAGATCTTGTGTAAAAATATACAATAATAAATATCTTATACAGTAATGTGCCTTATTGGATCTTCCTACCTAAGTGGCATAGCAGAAATTCTAAGAACACACTCTTATTTCTCACATTCCTCTGCAGAGGAATATTCGGCACCAATGATGTGACATTTCTGAAGCCCTCAGACCTTTTCTACAGCCATTACTACAATTATTTCTTTTTATATGGCTCCTATGGTTATAGAAAATGATCACAGTTGCTTAGCAAGGTATAGACTAGACAGCATAAGGAATTACTGCTATTAACAGTGGGAAAGAAGGTGCAATAGTTTGCCTATGTGGATAATTATTAAATAAATTACTGAAGGAAACAGATACTAAATAAACATGGCACTTCTGGAGATCAATCTTTTTTTGCAAATCAAAATCATAATTAGCAGCACAGATTATCAGGATTGTTAATTTGTGCTCCCTCTACTGGTTAATTCACCCTATAGACATAAAATAGTAATAGTCCGTAAAAAATGCTTAGATTGTTGCGTTGCAACTCAACAGCCAAAAAAATCTGAAACCAAATTATATTATTAAAGAAAACCCTTATACATCAGCCGATATCTTATACATCAGTTCTAAATGTCACCTTAGCTTGTTAAAATGTCAGAATGGCAGCAAAAGGATCTTGCAGTTCAAAAAGATTTTTCCTATCATACCAGTTTGTTTTGTGTGCCTAGTTCATAGAAATTCCACTTCCCTCAGATTTAAAAATGCAATTAAACATTTCAAATTCTGAATCATTGTAAGAAGCCGCTGTTAATTGGATTTTTAATTGAAAGCTCCTTTTTTCTCCTCCTCACACAAAACACCATCAGCAACCCAGCTCCAAAGCAGCCTAGATCACAGCACAACCTGGGCTGGAAGGCAGGGTTTTTGGCAGCCCACCTCACCTACCCTCCTGCTCACAGTGGGGCTAATCCCATGCTTCAGTAAGGATGCTCAGGGACTTGTCCCGTTGACTGCTGCCAAGGCTGGCAAGTCTGCAACTCTCCAGGTAACTCATTCCCATACCTAATCACCCTCATGGAGAAAAACTTTTCATGGCATACACAAAATGTTAGATCCAAATCAAGCATAATTCAATGTCTAAGTATAAGCAAACGGCAAATTTGTAACAAAATCCAGGAAAAAACAGTTTAACAAAAATCATGTGATCCGACCACTATCAGTACTAGTCACAAGCAGCTTATTTCCTGGGCAATGCAAATGTCATTAGCAGCTTGAATCACCTCAAAGAATCAAAGACCACCTAACTTTTGAATTTTCATGGTATAATACCTGTGGGACTCTGCATTTCATCTGAAGCTGACAGAATATACTCTATAAATATTTATATAGCACATAGCAGATCTTCTGACTATTTTTATTTCATGAAGTACAAACCATGTTTATATGTCGGCAGGTTTTCTGATTACCTCTCCTGGAAAGATAATTTAAATACCAATTTTCAAGGTCAGTTTCTGACAAAGAACAGTTTAAATGATCTTTAAGTGGAGTGAGTTGTAGTAAACATTAATGTATCAGTACAGTTACTTTTGGTTAGTGAAAGTGGAAATAATGGCCAATTTCATTTACCTTGCTCAGTATGGGGGTTTTTTATCAATAGGCTTTAGTTTTGTAGATGAGCAAGACAAAAATTCTATTGCTATATACAGATTAGAAATGTAAACACTTAACACTTCCCACAACGACTGACTTCAGAATTGATTCCCAGTATTATCTCAAAAAAGCATTCGAAGAGCCACTGTGACAAAGAGCACTACTGCCCCCTAATGATCCAGTCCAAAAAACCTCCTCTGTAACAAGCGTTCGGTGTCTTTCCTGAAAAAATCCAAATTATATCCATGAATTATTAAAAAAAAAGTTTCATGAGAAATGAAGACAATCATTAAGAACATATATGCTAAATTCATGCCAAATTTCTGTGCAAAAGACACCCACATAAATTTGGGGAGAAAAAAAAGTATCTAGGATTTTCAGAGAACTTCATACTTAGTGCAGAAAGAGATCATGAAGATGCAAAATACAACACAAGAATTGTTCCAACACTTTTGTCAGTATATCAGCCAATCTTAAACCTATTGTACACTAGGATGTAATCATTCAGAAAAAAAAACCTGTAGTTATTTTCACACCAACCCAGATTTTTAAATTTTAGTGTCTGTAGTGTGAGAGCATCAGTATGTTTTTCTTGTTGCACTGTTCTATCTAAATGCCAGATACAAGTCTATTCTAGGCCTGTAATTATTGCAAAATGATTCTGATCTTGGTATCTAATTATACCCACAAAAAGAAATAGAGACAAAACAATCAAAAAAATCCTCTTGATGAATTCTATTTGTAAAGGAAAGAGACAAAGTTTGTGTGTCATGTGAAAGTGACATTTCTTCCTCACTTTTTTTTAAAATTGCTCTGCCACAGAATTGAATCTGTATGCAGTACTGCCCAATGCAGCTTGGACATAAAATATTGTCTGGTTCCTCTATTTGCATTTCAAAAATAGAGATTGCAGTGAACTCCTGAAAAAAATACAACTGCTGCAAGTCCTGGTGAGAAGCACAAACATAAGCTGTGTATTCTCTTTTATTCTACCATAAATCAGAAACTCCACTCGCATTAGTAAAATTACTGTGATTTAAATGCAATGCTAAAGCAGAACTGAGTTCTGATTTTTCCCCTCAAATCTTTTATACTGACTTTTTCACAGATAAACATTCTGACGACAGCACAGAAGTAAAGAATCTAATTTCTGTCAGCAAGATAAGGTTAAAAGCAATTCATGTGTTTAATTTAAAACATGCTAGCTAACAAAAGATACAGATTTTATGAATAAAAAATTACATTCATTAGTGGGTTTTGGCACTGAAACACCACCAGTCACTTAGATCTTTGAACTTAAGACTTTACCTTAAAACGCCTAAATATTGGTTTTCTGTGGTTTCGCATAGTATGTCACCATTCATACAAATGCATCATTAGCACAGAAAGGTTGCAAGTGATAAGTAGTACCTTACACAACCTCACACATGGTAGAAGGCTGCAAGCTACTAGGCATTAAAAGTTAAGTACCAATCACATGCTATGTGTATAAAATTATCTACAAAGATATGTGAGAGACCTAGAATAACCATATGCCATGATTTCTCTACTACGTTACAGCCCAAAGAGCTGGTAACACAGCTCTCAGTCCACCTAATATGTATGTTATTACATCAGTACTTAACAATTCCAAGTCCCTACTATAATTTTATTAAATATAAAAATGAAAACACTGGCAAGACTAATAATGATCAAGAGTTCCAACTGATGGCTCAGAACTTTGAACATAAGGCCATCACCACAACTCGTTCCAGCTCTGCTAGGCATGTATTTCTCACCTTTGCATCTTCGTTGCTCACTCCCAGCTCTAGCACGGCTCGAGGAGACTTCAGCTTTGCTTGCATAGACTCCGCCATTTGAAGATTAAGTTGCCATCCAATTGTTTCAAGCTATAAAATACAAATTTAGATTACAATCAGATGTTACAGGAGCACTCAGGTCAACTTTCAATATTGTGAATGGTCTGTGTCAGTGAACACGGTGTCAGGCTCTACAAACGTTAAGCATTTTAATACAATGCACATTCTGCAAATTCTCCTGGACTCCAAGACAGATTTGCTTCTCTCTTGCCAAATTTATCAGTTCAAATTGCCTATGACCACCCGAAATAAAACAACTTCATATGCCTCAGGTCTGCAGGAACCAATCCATAAAACACTACTAAGGGTCGAAAACAAGGTAGTTTCCCCCTCCTTGTGGAAGTTTATCAGCAAAGTTGCGGATTCAATTTTACTTCATATTTATTTTTCTTTTAGGAAAAAGAAAAAAAATTACCAATAAATGGTAAACCAGCTAAAAATGTTAATTTCTTAATCAACAGATCTACTCATGGGTGTTCTACCATAACAGATGTTAATGACAAAAATAATTCGGTGCTGCTTTATAAATTATTACTACTGAAAAGCCAAAAACGAGCTAAGCATGTGAGCAACAGAATTTTTAATAGAAAGCTACACAGAAATACATTTTAAATTGCTTTTTAATCATTAAACTCAAATGATAGTCAAACATTACCAAGCTACACCTCATGCATAAATGAAGTACGCAAAAACAGAACTACAAATCTTTCACGAAATAACCTACCTCATCTTCTTGAATAAAGAAAAGTCAAATTATAAAGTCTTACCATCTGGCAAGCTAATTTGCATACAAGTTCCTTTTAATCTAGTGTCTCCCCTCTGCTAGTAAATATTGTGCCTGACTTGGTAAAAGTGAAAGTGTGCCACATCTCAGTTAATCTCTTACCAGTCCAGCAATTCAGCTAAAATCATCAATAGCACAAAGCCATCCCACAGGCGCTGTACTGTGAACAGCAAAGAAGCCAATACATACCCTGCCTCCTACAGCGACAGTAATCTCTAGATGAAAGACAGGAGAGAAAGTGAGAGGCAGAAACGTCTTCCATGGGCACAGCTCAAAGACAGAACTTTCAAAATTTATTGCAGCTCTACCATTTACATATACAGGTTAATGTACATTATACTGCATTTCTTTGTATATTGCACCAATATCATACCAATTATGTAACAAACACTGAAAGCCATATGACTAAGCATACCGAAACGAAAATTACGTATCATGACCTATTAACCACCACTGCCAATCCAAGATGGTTAGGAAGTTTAGCCAAGGCCAAACAAAGTTAAGGGAAAGACACAGTCAGTCTCAGACTGACTTTTTGTACTGATGTAGGAACAAGACAGTAAGAAGAACTTCAGCAGGTCACCCTGCAGTCTGTCAGCTGCTCTGCAGTAAATGCCCCCACGCAGGCTTCATTCTGTGGTAAAAAGAAGGAAGTTTACACATTAATCAAATCGATAAAAGCATGCATACAACACAAACGGACACAGCTAAAATGCTGTAAATCTCGTCTAGCTCATTTTGTGGTAGGCGTAGCTTTAGTAACGGCATGCCCACAGCCTACAAACTAAAGATGCTTTAAAAGACAAGTTTTATAAATTCTAAAAGCAGATTAATTTTTAATAATAATTCTCTGGTTTGATTTCCTCTAACCTGATTGCATCTTGGTTGATGAAAATAATAGGGCATTGCCCATCCCACCGGAAAGTACAGCACAATCCAGAGTGGATTCTGTGCACGTGCTGATGTCAATCACACTAACGGACAAGTCTGCTAGGCCCCTGTGCTGGTGAGTATCTGGAATCTTCCAGGAAATTATACCAGAACGACACAACTGGAAAACATTCTTCTCTCCACAAACTTCAATAAAATTAGGTAAAGAAATTACCTCTGGTTCTCTCAGGAGCGTAAAGATCTTAGGATCTTGCCTTACTCTAGGTGTTAGATCAAGAGAGAAGTTCAGTTCAGTTAAAGAACCCTACCAAAATTGATAATGGTCAACAGAGAAGGACCCAAACGCTGACTTACGGGCTAGTGGTGGGAGCAGCCCGAAGCAGGCAACAGGAAAGAGTACCACCTCTTTTGATAAGACACCTGACCACTGAGGTCAAACACAGAGACAGTGAGAAAGCTCTGGAATGCAAGGGCTCTTCACACTGCAGTCACTAAGGTTTAGGCCCCGCACTCCTCCATTTAGAAAGGACTTTCTATCAGTTACTTGAAGAGTTTATTACACTAGTATGGAAACTAAGCCTTAGACAGGCTAGCAGCTTCTCCAGGATTATAAAACAATGCCACTAGAGACAAGAACAATATCCTCGGAAGCCTGACTTTTAAGACTTTTCTAAAGCTGTTAAACACTGTACTGTGTGTAGCATGAAAAACAAACCATCAAAAGAAAAGAAATTCAAATTTATGTCTTCTATTTCACTTTTAATACACATCTATCCAAGAATATTGTAGAGGGCTCAGAACAAGTATAATATATGTGGCAGCACCGTGGCCTAGGTTTATAGCTGAACTGCAGCCATAACTCTTTTTTTATACTGCTTTACCTAAAAATTACTGTTTTCCTGTACGATTCATGTGTCTTTTCTGTTTTAAATATAGTTGTATGAGAACAAGTTTTGATTAACAAATAGCATGCTGCCTAAGGCTTCAAAATGGCCTGACTATTGATTTGCTTGAAAGACAAATGTAACATGTATTTGGCTACGGTCATGTTTACTTAGAAGACATTCAACATCCCGAAATATCAATTAACCTTTTGAGAGTGCTGACATGTTTCTGCATGGCATTTGTGTCAAGGCACAGTATTTGGCATCCAAGAAGTGATACCTATTTTAGGGCCAATTTTTTCAAAAAAGAAAGGACTACAAAATTATTTTCACTTCTGATATAAAACTTGTTACAGAAAACAGAACATTGGGAGAGACTGTATCATGCCAGCATCTGCGATATATTACCTGAAAAGCATTTACTGGGCAGGGTTGGGGGAAGGATTTCTCCATAACTAGTATGAAAATAAAGCCATGGTTTTAGTTACTGTAGACCTTTAGCTTCTTTTTACAGTTTCTTCTGAGCAGTTTAGAAATGTACATGCTACCTTGTCACTGCAACAATAAACACGTACTATTTAGTGCTGTAAGTTCTCACTGGTATCTCTGGCACTTATTTAACCTCAGGGTTATGTTTAAAACAGGTGCAACCAGGAAAACAAAGGAAGGAAAAAACATAGATACTAAATAAAACCAATAATTAGCACAGATGAAAATGCTTCAGATCTGCTTCATGAACCCTACAGCAAATGATTCAGGGCAACAAAGATATGAGGAAGCTTTTGACAACCCCTGTAATCCTCAGTTCCTGTGTCCATTTTGTTCCACTAAGGCTTCTGAAGAGGATACCACGACAGCCAGGACCAACAGGCATGGAAGAACCAATGCACTTCTTTCTCCCTTCCAGCACTCACTCAGTACTAGCTGTAGAAAAGATAAGGTGCTATACCTGCTGAGTGCTTCTCAGTGGCCACCCATGCCTGTCCCAGGAGCAGAGCCACACTACAGAGCTGCCAGTTCCCCTAATATGAGAAGATCTGACCCTTCATCTGTAGATCACTAACACCTTTACAAGTACATAAATACATCATCTCTGGTCTGTCTGTGAGGAAGTCTGATATCCAGTCATTTTCCTCCAGTGTAAAACACAGGAGCTTCCAATTCATGCTCACTGTCCTGTCCACCAGACTATTTCCCACACTAAATAGCAGAGCGTACTATTTTACATATCAGGACAAGATTATCAGCAATACAACATAACTACAGTAAAATGCATGGGTGAAAGTCACACTCTGTAAAAAGCTCATGTGCACTAAATGTCAAGTCAGCTTTCACAGCTTATCCGATATAAACTTTAAGCACGATCTCCAGCCAAATAAAGGATTTCACATAAACAAAATTAACATCCACAGAATCCACCACTTCCCCCATCACTTACAGCCCATTATGTTTTTACATACTGTTGCCTCTTTCTCACATATTTTCACTTTTGACTGCCCACAAACATTGCTACAAATCAAACCAAAACTGAGAAGAAATTCAAGAAATCGGGTAAAGAAGACAAGTTTCTATATTAGTTGTCAAAAAATCAAAACTGTCAATTATGTAAAGATATATATCTTATACTCTTTAATGAGAAATCAAATAAATGTTCTTTTGCAAAGAAAATCAGGCTAAAAACATCTAGGAGAAAACAATCATCTCAGCTATACAAGAACCAGTCTATCAGACTCAAAAACAAAGGACTACAACTTTGAGAGTGAAGCCAGACTGGATGTCCAGAACAGGCATGTTGTACGCTCCAACCTGAGGACCAAGAACAGAGCCAAAGTGACCAAGAAACTCACACTGGAAAAAATGCTGGCAAGGACCTTAATTTGAGAAAGGAAAATAAATGGGAATATTGTGGGAAAAGGGTACACTAAAAAGTGGAAACAGAATTTCAGAAAATACATAAGCACCTAAGATGTCTTCCCTAATACTTCCAACTTCAGCCATTCAAAACTTCTGAAGCAGGGTCCAGTATTTTTAAGGGAGGAGAGGGAAAAAGGGGTTTAAATGCTCAGTCAATACCAGAGCAGGGAAAGGGGATATTTTTTGATTTTGGACTTAAGTGATGTACTGAGATCATATCTCCTGTCTGTCTCCATACCCATGAAGACTGGAAGCTTGTTTTAATTTTAAATGGAAAAATGGAATTTTTATATAAATTACCAGCTTCTAGAAGGTGAAGCTTTCAGAAGGTCATCTAATATCATAATGCATCATTACAGGAACTATAGAAAATCAGTATTACTGCCCTCAGAACTCACTGATGTGGCACAAACAGCTTACGTCTTACAATGCAAGCAGAATGCCATAATACCATGCAAACCACTATTTCTCCTCCATGGGTAATCCATGATTTGGCATCTATTTGTCCCTTAGAAAGTACTGTAAGCATTGACCTCAGAGAACATAGGAGTAACAGTGAGTAAACTGAAACTGCAAGATTTACAGTATGGAAATACTGCTCGGACACATAAAATCAACATGACTGAGGTTTTTATAACAGCCAGATATTTAGACAGTTATGAAACAGCTGATGACTTTATAGCTCAAATTTAACATATTATGAAGATCTAATCATTTCATTCAGATCCTTGCACTCCATTCTCTCAGCAAGATTTGCAGTTTTCAGAACACCTAGCTTTCCCTAAATAGAATAAATATTATGTACTTCACTTCTGTGTAATACTAAAACATAAAATCACAGTCTTCAGTTAATGAGAGAATAATTATATTCAGAGCACATACATGATTTAGAACATGTGGGCAAATGCAGTTAATCAGCATTATAGGTTAAATATGACTTAACAAACCACTATAGATAAACTGGCTACAGGAAAGATAATGAAGATTCTGGCATATCCGTTATTAGCATCTCAGACAAACAAATGACTGTATGCATTTCTACAGGGAGAGAGAGAAACGCTGATCAACATTTAGCAAAGAGCAAGAAAAAGAATTCCCAAGATTAGTTTCATCTTGAAGTCTAAAAAGTGAGAAAAACAGACTTCTGGGCTGAACTTGTTAACAAGTCTGATGGGCAGAGAATGCAGAAGCAATTCTAAATTAGTAGCAATGTTCTGTACTTTTATGTTTATGGGGGAAAAAAGCTCATGAAAGCCCTGGATAGGAAAGGAATACATAGCATAAGCAAACTAGCACATGCAATTTGTGAAGTCTACTACTACTATTACAACAAACATTTTCAGTATTGCCAAAATGTAACTGAGAATAAGAAGTGGTAACGTTACGACTACATTTGGTAATGTTTGAAAATTAACTATGTAATAATACAATTTTTCAATTGTATTATTTCAATTTGGTATTTCTCCCATTGCCAATGGGTTATGGTTTAGTTTGTCTGTTTGGACTTTGCTTTTAAAAAGCAACAAATCTCCCCAACATGTCTTTTTAGAGAGCAAAAGCTTTTCATTACCCTGAAGTCACTAAGGGGCTGTTGGAGCTTTCCAACATGAGCGATGAGAATTTTAAAGCAAACTAAGCTTGTGGCCCAGAGTCAGAATTAAAAGTCAGTAAGGCTAACCTTTAGAATAACCAGATCACAGGTTATGAATATTGAGAAGAACATGTACTAGGGAAATTATGGTATGACACTAAATCTTATTCATTTAGTTTATAATGCATGTATCAGTTCAGTCAAATTGTCCTCATTACTGACTTGAGGAAAGCTGAAAATAAATCTTAACATCCCTTCTGAAAATTAAAATCTTGGCACAAAAATGAGTGCTTCTAATAGTACTACCTCTTGTAGCACTGGTGGTGCTGAAGGACTTGATTAATATGGACATCCTCGTTCTTGGTTGCTGGCAGCTTCCTATGGCACAGAATGCTGGTTTAGACCTGCATAGCTGAGAACTAACATCCAAGTCTCCTGACTTTGAGTCAGTACTCAAAGAGCCACTTCCCTTCACTGGCAGTCTGATTAATTTAAGGACAGGTTGAAGCAGTGTAATTGACTTCATTTTTGTGATTTTTTTTAAAAACTGCATAATAGAAATAGAATGCCAAGAAGAACTTCTTCCTGACTCATTCTTTACAGGTACCACAGAAAATACACTTCTGTAAGGCAGAAGCCTAACAAACTGTTTCAGATAAAGTAGGCCAGTTGCAGTAATACAGAAATTAGTTTCATGCTCCACTGGTATATAGGCCCACCCATTTAATTTTCATATACTTTAATTAACTTAAATGTTACGGCACATGAGATGCCTTTCATATCCTGAGGAAAAAATCTATATGCTTGTTTCTATAAAACTTTTCTGTTAAAAAACAGAGTAACATGCAAATGTAATGGCACTATTTTTCAGAGTTACACTCTCATCTATTTCTACCAAATGTGGTATATCTGTAAGAGCACTGTATCAGTTTACACACAGCAACTACTCTCGGAAGTTCAGCTTCACTGCGTCAATGCTGGAGTGCTCACTTAAGTTAAAACGCTACTTTAATTCACAGTCTAAAGTAAGTATTGATAACTTAAGATGCCAAAATCTAACCTTCTACAATTACAGTGTTAAGAGCGAGTAACTAACACTACAGGAGAGTGCATCACAGGGGGATGAAAACCCAGCCTTCATTCCATTCTTGAGGAAGTAGATTTATGACAGCTGGAGAAGTAAGTTTCAAGAACAACCCTCAAATACCACCAGTGTGAGCAAAAACTATTAGATACTTCAAAGATGGAGCCTGACAAATTCAGAAAGTCACTATATGATGTGGCTGCTTGCAGTAATAAAGAAAATGAACAACTCAATGTCTCTGCCCACATATACCTTAGAAAGGAACCTATCCTGCCCCCAAAGGCAACAATTACAGAAAAATTAAATTCTGTTTTAACAAATGAATCAGAATTTTGTCTTTTTAACTCAGATACTAACTCACTCATTTTAGTTATTTTTCCCTCTAATTTCAGAGGAATAGTCCAACTCTGAATATGAAAATATTTCCTGGAACAATCTGAAAGAGCTGTTTACGTAATTTAAGACGTCCATAGTATTACTGTCATTGAAGCTGTTACAGTCAGGTGAGAGATAATGGGATATGAAAGACATCTTCAGCAAATCTTTTTCTCATATTATTACAATAGTATATATCACACTGACACAAAACATTTAAGAATGTTTTCCAACTAACAAAATATTTTTAGGAAATAAATAAGCCATTACATAAGAATTTTTCTAGTGCAGCTCTTTCACTTACAATACACTTATTTCATTTGTTCTAACCAAATAACCTAGAGGAAAATGAGTATGGCTATCCTTTCATCAGTTTTAATTCTTGAAAGAGTAACACTCGTAGCTCCTCCACTGAAGACCAAGAACTCATTTCATTGTAGAAAGTCAGAATACTCACATTTTAAAGTCTGGGGCTCCCCTCATCTTTCAACAATCAAATTAGACAAAATGTACTAAGTCAGAGTTACATAAATTAATACCTTTCATTTAAAGAAAGTACTGCAATGGTATATTGTACCATTGTACCACCAGAAGTATATATGGTTTTAATAAATTAACTATCAGTTTTGTACGGATAGGAGAGGACTAAAGGTACACTACATGTCAAGAAAAGCACTGGTCTGCAATGCAGTACTCTAACTTTAATCATACCAACATAAAACTAGAGCAAACCATCAAATCTGCTCTCTAAAATTTACAGCCTAAGATGCCAATTTCGCTTTTCATCAGCACTCAGCATTGCAGAATCAAAACTCCAGAATAGATATGAAAATGTCAATTTTGCCTGCTGTGATGATGAAAATAATTTAGGTAAGAGGCCAAGAGAAGGATGACAAAACATGTCTGACTGTGAACTCCTTCAAAAACTCTCCCTGCCTGCTTAAGAAAAGAATGATAATGCAGAGGAGACACCAGCAGGATGAAGACAAAAGTGTTTGCAATATAGCAAACAAATACCAAAAAAAGAAAAAAAGGTGCACATTTTTAAGAGGAAAGCAATGAGCAACAGGCACAATTTGCCAATCATCACAGGTAGGGTCTTCATCACGGAAATATTCTGTAATCAGCAAGAGAGTGTTCCCTTTAAGATAAGGCCCAGACCAAACATCAGTTTCCTACTGATGGGAAGCTCTAGCACTGGGGGCAGGGGCGATCACTGCATAAACACACCGATTTCTATCCTCTGTTGTTGCTACTGACTTCAGCTGTATTAAGGCAGCATGAATATCTTTGAAGGAATTTCTGGATGTTGCAGCCTCTTTTCAGCAGGCCTCACTGTAACAACTGCTCCATCGGTGAGGAAGTCTGCAGTGAAACAGCTGGATTTTCACATTGCTTGCATGAAGTTTCTGACTACAGTCCTCTACCACATTTTGAACAGCAATGGAAAAACCTGATCTATTCAAAATCTGTCCCCCTGCTGTACAAACATATTCAACTTCAACACAACTCAGTATTCCCATTTTATAAATGGATTACTGAGGCACTTTGTGGTTTCAGTGAAAAGGACTCTTCCATGGCAGATTTACAATCTGTAAGACTCAATTTTTATCCAGAAATATGAGTCACAAATTAAATGATCAGCATCTTCAGCTCACAGTACTAGGCAAATCTTCAAATTAAACCCAAGAGTCACAGCAGGCACAACAAAAACGGTATGTAAATATCAATAAAACCTTATGTACATCCACCCATCCATAAAACAAAGTCAGGTTAATAGGTTGGGTTTTTTTAAAAAAAGGCATGAAAGTCTGTAATTAAAGACAGCCGTAACACATATGCACAGCCAAGTTAAGCAGAGGTTGCACAGTCAACTACAGTGCCTTTGACTACATTTTAAGACCTGACTTTGCAACCTTAATGCTAGTTTTGCAATGTACCTTAGTCATGTAGTCGTAAAAAAATAAGTATCACTGGACGGATCTTATCTATCTAGTCACAATACTAGAATGTAATTTTGAATCCAACTCTGCCTTCATCTTGTAGATACTGCAAGACCATCAGCAAACAAAACAAAACAAAAAGGAAAGTAGCAACTATGTTTTTCACTAGTAGACAAGAATAATCTTCTAGACTCTGAATCAGTACCACATGCTGTGATTGTCTCTAACTAGAAATAGCAGTAGTTGTAACAGAAAGGCAAGGAAAGGGTTGGATTGGGTCAGGCAAACCAACAGTGAATTTACTGAATCCTGTAAAAAGACTGACCAAATAGAACACACTACCCAAAGGAAAAAATTCTGAAAGTTTAAAAAACAAAGAGGAACTATCTATGTGGCTTTGTATCCTAGCCTCGAAAGAAGGCACTGTAAGACCAACGGACTCAAGATAGGTTAGGCCAAAGACCCAGTCAAGTGGTTAAACCAAGTGAGTGGGATAGAGAGGCACTGCAGAGCACCACAGGCCATGCATTATATTTGCTGTGCAACTCTCGGATCCTTCACCACAACTTTCCCTAATGATATCAGCAACTTTAGGAGGCAGGGGGGAAAAAAAAAATGAGAAGCAATAGATGTTTTAACTGTGTAAACTGGGAGTTTCAGTTTGTAATTCATGCTAGAAAAAGCAAGAGGAGCAAGCCAAAAAGCCAGTACTTCAGTTACCTCTCAGAGAGGATTTGAATATGAAGAGTGTATTAAAAATAGAAAAAGAGACAGAGATTTCACTCTAAAAGGAAAATTTGCACGGATTACGTACCTAAAGCCATCTTCTTTGGTGAACATATAAAATTAACTAGATTTTTCATCCAAGATTGGCTTTCTCCTGGACAGTTAATTTTCTCCGACTTCCCATTTTTGTCTGCAAGGATAATGTCCTGTTTCTCTTCAGCAAACCTTACTTAGCATATATGCCAGGAAAAGTGCTATTTTCAGACTTCTTTGTTCAATAATCAAACCAAAATCCCTCACACCTTTCATCTTTGAATTTAAAAAAGGAAAAGACACACACCAAAAAGTACCAGTGTACTTCAAAAGGGAGTAAACAAAAGAAATAATATGACGTGAAATTGGTAAAGCAAGACTAATGCCAAGAAGCAACAACTTCAAAAGACTTTTCCCTAATTGAAGTTACTGCAGGTTTTTACCTTTACATGTATTTTAACTGATAAGCAGCTAGCTTGAAAGCAAACAGAAAGGGACTGTATCACAAACATTAAAAACAGCGTTTAAGTTTCCAAAACCCCAGTATTTAGGGATTCACTTTGTGCAAAAGGTAAGTGGTGTTGCTCTTTGTCCCTCTCTGGGAAATCTGTGGGCACAGAGTTGCAGTAAAAATATGCACCAGTCTACAAGCACTTATATAGAAAAGTCACAACTGACTGGCTCTTTTATCTAGCAGAAGAATATATAGCAAGATCCAACAGTGGGAAGATGAAGTTAGACAGATTTTAATCAGAGATAAGGCACACATTTTTATTAACCATAAAAAATACCCCAGAAGTTACCTGTCATTTCAAGTCTTGAAATCAAAACCAGACCCCTGTTTCAAAAGCTCTTTTACATATTGAAGAAAAAAATTACATTTCGTATTACACAGGAAGTTACACAAGATAAGCATGGGCCTCTTTTATAACCTTAAAAGATGCTATTTTGCATGTAGGAATAGAACAAATGTTTCAGATGTTTTTAAACATTCTCTAAATGTACCTTCTTCCATCCTTTATTATTTACTCTTTCTTGGTAGAAGACAGAAGAGGGTAAAAAGGATAGGAAGAAACCTGTTAAAAAATCCTCAAGAAGTAGTACCAAACTATTGTCAGTAACTAAAATACCTACTAACAAAACTGGGCGAGTGGAAGATTAAACAGACTCAGCTGTGCTGTAGCTGGCTATTAAAACAAATCTCAGTAGGTATACAGCTGTGCCTTTACTACATCTTTCATCATTTGTGCTTTCTTTGCCACTCTCTGTGATGGCATCATAAAATGCAAGTTGGTTCACAATTCATTGTGACAATGCCCATAGGTATGATACGGTCTTTGTGACCTCTGTTTGTCACTGTAAGAATGACTAGTGGATCAAATACTAACAAGAAATAAAGATTCTTTCTGTTTGAGCTGTATTCCTCTTTAGTTTGCATCTCTTCTGATATCAGAACGAATTTTTCCCCCACGACACACACGCAGAGCATGCCAATTCTGTTCTTTTTTGTCATAACCACTATAGGATGCATGTGTTTCAGAATATTTCTGTAGATGTGCCAACGTTTAGCAGAGGGAATTTAGCATTTCCACATTACATATACATCCCTTAGCAAGAAGGCCAGTTTCTGAGAAAACTACTTTCAGAGTTTTTCCCATATGGCTTCAAACAGCCAGTCAAGATACAGAATTGACAGCTCTGTCAAGAATTTTAGGTACGTAATTTCACTAGTTGCATTCCCACGCATCATTATATTAAGTAATGCTGTCTGAAGGCTATAAAAAACTTCTCCTGCTTGGAAACACAGGACTCTTATCTTTGCTATTATATATATATTTTAAAGATACCCTCAATAGTTTTCCAAAATGAGAAAGCTATGAGGCATTTAGCTTGACCTGCCTTTAAAACAGATTTACAGAGAGTACCAAAAAATGTAGCGAGAACATAATATAGGAGGAGGGGAAGAAGAGCAACACAATTGATGAAAAATTGCCATGCAAATTCAGAGTGAACCCTACTAAAAAGGGTTCCTCTTCTTCGCAGAGAGGAAAAAATACCTTTTAATCTGATCAATATGTGTCCTGATTTCTAAACTGATCCATTACCCAGCAAAGACTTAAAAACTGGATCAGATTGATATCAGACTATTATCACTGGCCTATCATTCTAGAGGCCAAATTAAGAAAGCATTCAAAGAAAAAACTGATACAAATACCATCATTCTAATTGACTTGGATTGTATTACACAGCAGAAATAATATTAGAAAGTGACTGCCATACAAGTAAAGAGTCAAAGAACCAATTAATGCAACAGAATACACATAATTAATAACCCTGTGCAGCTGAAGACTGCCTATAGTTCAGTGAAGAAAAATGAAAAGATGAAGTGAGAAAATAAATATTATTAAACAGTACAGCTTTAGTTTAACTCTACAGTTTTTATTAATTTCTCAAGACAATAACATCCTATCAAATAAGCAGTCTGCACCAAAAAAATTTCAAAGACCTAAGTTCAGAAAGGAACATTTTTTTCTCTAACAATTAGAAGGAGCATTCAATATGCCACAGAAAACTAATCAGTATTCTGGGAAACACTTGTTCTGTTGCTCTAACAAACTCAATTTGGCTTGTCACCCTAATGAAGCTATCAGCCAGCGCATTACCACCTACATCTCCTTCATAGAACTGACAGACCCAGGAACCAGAATACTAGTTTTTACCAATTTGTAGTTTGCAGGCAAGAAGAGAATCTGGTTTAAGAGAAATAACATATCAATACAAGCAAAATATCTGTAAGAAATTAATTCTCATAATACCTAGTCGTCTGGAGTCCAAACCTGAGCACTGCTACAAGCCAAAAGATGCAGTGGCCTACTCTCTCAAAAATGGTGATGATCCAAATTAATCAGTAATATTACGAAATAATAATCCTGGACAGTCAGCTACCCACTAGTTTTGGCCCTAAGTTAATCAATCCTCAGTTCTTCCTTCAATTTGCCCACAGGTTTCAATCTTTGTGTGATGTACAAACCATACCTCTAAATAAAAAAACCTTCAACCATTTTATCTTGTTTTAAAACAGATCTGAAAGATTAGCAACTGGTCCTTCTTGTGTACACTACAGAAAATAGACTTAGTGGCAGTATTTCAGTGCTTCTGTCCTGGTTTCGGCTGGGACAGAGTTAATTGTCTTCCGAGTAGCTGCTACAGCGCTGTGTTTTGGGTTTAGTATCAGAAGAATGTTGATAACACCCTGATGGTTTCAGTTGTTGCTAAGTCGTGCTTAGACTAAGTCAAGCACTTTTCAGCTTCTCCTGCCCAGCCAGCTGGGCTGGAGGGGCACACGAAAGTTGGGAGGGGACACAGCCAGGACAGCTGACCCCAACTGGCCAGAGGGGTATTCCATACCATGGGCCGTCATGGCCAGCTGGGGTGAAGCCGGGGCAGAAGCGCTGCTCAAGCATCGGTGGGCAAGTGGTGAGCAACTGCACTGTGCATCACTTGTTTTCTGTATTCCAATCCTTTTATTATTACTGTCACTTTATTGTTGTTATTAGTGTCATTGCTAGTTTCTTCCTTTCCGTTCTATTAAACTGCTCTTATCTCAACCCACGAGCTCTACTTTATTTTTCCGATTCTCTCCCCCGTCCCCCTGGGTGCGGGGGGAAGTGGGTGAGCGGCTGCGTGGTACTGAGTTGCTGGCTGGGGTTAAACCACGACAACTTCCAAAATACACAGCTTCTAAGTATCAGATGCCAGGAGAGAGAATCATTTTGCCACTTGGACTTTAGTAAAACCTTTTAAAACAAAGATAAAATGCCTATTGGATCTTTCTTGGTTACACTGCAAAATCTATCTTGTACACAGTTTCCCAGAATACCCTCTAATGCTGGAACAGAACTATCAGGATCTCAGTAACACTAATCATGACCCTGATTCTGCACTTAAACCCTGATGAGCAATCCTGCAGTTAAAACCAGATGAGCAACCCAATGCATACACCCACTAAAGCCGTTATAAAGAAAATTCAGAGTTGGTAAATGTACAAAAAACCACATTGCAAGCGAAAGCATGAAATATTCACACATACTCCGAATTCTAAATTAATATGTAGTCCTGCACACCACCTGAACGGGTCAGTAAAAGCCCCTACCAAATATGCAGTGACAACCAAAAACCCCATATGTATTTTTAAAAGAGTATGAGAGAAAAAAAATATCTGTATTCATAGAATCATATTATGGTTTGGGTTGAAAGGAACCTTTAAAGATGACCTAGTCCAACCCTCCTGCCATAGGCAGGGACATCTGTCCCTAGATCACATTGCTCAAAGCCCTGTCCAATCTGACTTTGAACAGTACCAGTGATGGGGCATCCACAGCTTCTCTGGGCAATCTCTTCCAGTGTCTCACACCCTCATTGTAGAAAATTTCTTCCCTTACATCCAACCTAAACCTATCCTCCTTCAGTTTAAAACCATTGCCCCTTGTCCTGTCACTACAGGCCCTTGTAAAAAGTCCCTCTCCATCTTTCTTACAAGCCCTCTTTAAGTACTGAAAGACCACAAAAAAGTTCTTTCCAGAGCCTTTCCTTCTCCAGGCTGAACAACTCCAACTCTCCCAGCCTTCCTCACAGGCGAGGTGTTCCCGCCCTTGCATCATTTTCATGGCCCTTCTCTGGAACCAGTCCAACAGGTCCATGCCTTTCTTGTATTGGGGACCCCAGAGCTGGAGGCAGTACTCCAGGTGGGGTCTCACCAGCGTGGAGTAGAGTGGGAGAATCACCCCCCTCAGCCGGGTGGCCGTGCTTCTTTCTATACAGCCCAGGATGCAACTGGCTTTCTGGGCTGCAAGCACACGTTGCCAACTCATGTCCAATTTTTCATCCACCAGTATGCCCAAGCCCTTCTCCGCAAAGCTGCTCTCAATCCCTTCACTCCCCAGTCCGTGTTGATGCTGGTAATTGCCCTGAGCCAGAAGCACGACCTTCCACTTGGCCTTGCTGAACTTCATGAGGTCCACATGCACCCACTCCCCAAGGTTGTCAAGGTCCCTCTGTATGGCATCCCTTCCCTCAAGAAAATCAACTACACCACAGAGCTTGGTGTCATCCACAAACTTGCTGAGGGTGCACTCTCTACCGCTATGGCATTGCTGAAGACGTTAAACAGTGTTGGTCCCAGTCCAGACCCCTGGAGAAACGTTCATTATAAAGCCACCACATAAAGTATTAATATTTCAGGCAAGCCCGTATCATACGCTATTCACATTAGCTTCTTGCAAAATATAGCCGAAGTATGTCAGAGACAAATAACACGAAGAATGACAAACAGGAAAATTCCATGGAATGGGAGCAAGAAGTCACAGACTATGCAACTCAAAATAAAAACAAGAAAGACCACAGTCTTCTTTAGTATTTCTCATAATAAAAAAGGGGATACACGTTAAAATCAAAAGATAACTGATAAACTGTTTTTAAAAAACATCCATACATATCACTTTTCCCTCAAGTAGCAGAAAATCAGAAATCAGGCAAGTACACAGACTGAAACCTCCAGGTTCATGAAGCAGGATATTTCACAAGGGAAAAACAATCATCTCTGAGGGTATAAGGCAGCTTCTAAGTAACGAGATGAGGCATAATTTTTCATCAAATAGGTTAACTAGAGGATTACACCCCTATGCTTCCATCCACGGTGCCAAAGACAGGATATAAAATGAACAGATTTGCTGGTCTAGTACAGTAACTCCTGTATTTCTAGAATCTGCATCACTAACAAAACTACAACGTACAAAAAAAAAATCATTATGAATACAACTTCAACCATACACAAAGCATAAATAAATCAAGTCTTAAAAAAACCCCCAATCATCCAAACAAACAAAGAAAACCCCAAAACCCCCCATCAAAAACATCAATCCTCAAGATTCCTAAGGAAAACAAATGTCACTCCTATCTTCAAGAAGGAGGATCCAGGGAACTAAAGGCTGGTCAGCCTCACCTCAGTCCCTGGGAAGGTGATAGAACAACTAATCCTGGAAACCAGTTCCAGACACAAGAACAAGAAGGTGACTTGAAGTAGCCAGCATGGGTTTGCAATGGGGAAGTCATGCTTGACCAACTTGATAAACTTCTACAATGAAACAACTGGCTTGGTAGGCAGTGGATAGAGTCTACCTTGACTTCAGGAAGGCCTTTGACACTGTGTCCCTTAAGATCCTCGTAGACAAGCTGTTCAGGCATGCTGATGATGCAGACAGAAAGATGGATTGAAAACTGCCTGAATGGCCAGTCCCAGAGGGTGGTGATCAGTGGCACAAAGTCTAGTTGGAGGCCAGTAACTAGCAGTGTACCCCAGGGGAACAGTCCTCTTCCACATC
>JAVKLA010000074.1:16628396-16642407 GCA_034782735.1 Sagittarius serpentarius | reverse complement strand
ACCTCTCAAGCCTGTCAAGGTCCCTCTGGATGGCATCCCTTCCCTCCAGCATGTCGACTGCACCACACAGCTTGGTGGTGTTGGCAAACTTGCTGAGGGTGCACCCTATCCCACTGTCCATGTCACGGACAAAGATGTTAAACAGCACCGTCCCCAGTACCATCCCCTGAGGGACACCACCTGTCACCAGTCTCCACTTGGACCACTGTTGACCAAAACTGTCTTAAGTGCAACCACCCAGCCAGTTGCTTATCAACCGAGTGGTCCATCCATCAAACCCATTTTTCTTCAACCTGGAGACAAGGATGTCATGTGGTACAGTATCAATATATTCCATAGCCTTTTACTTGCAATGCCATTCTGTCTATGCTCAAGCCTTTCCTTTTTCTGTCATCTTCATCCCTGTTATTTTTCCTAACTTCTGAAGGTACACGCAAAAGAACATGTTGAAGTCCTTCAAGATCTGATTTGTACAATATCCCTGACACTATTGGTTGACTAAATAATTGTCCTACAACTCAATAAAAATTAACCAATCATGTTTCACATAAATTTTCACCTGCAACTTGCAAGTGGCTTAAGCAATTGAAGTTAGCAAACTATAAATTTGTGGGGCAGGGATTGATTTTTGCCTTTTACCTAGTATTAAAAAGAGCAACTTTTGAAATCTTGTTGAAAAAATTATTCTTTTTTGTAAAATGTGCCTTAAGCGTTTCAGTTACATTACATCTATCAGAAATAAATACTACTCTGTTGCTGTCTGTGACTGTTACCATTATGAAACAATCTGCCATTCTTTCTGTGTCATTATTTGCATTCCACTGAATGAGTAATCTCATAAAAATCATCAGGACTACTTGGGTTCTGGTCGGAAAGAGTAAGGGCAGGGGACTATGAGTAGAGGCAGGGGACTCTTATTTAATGGTTCTGTATGCTGGTTTGTTGTTTGCTATTTTTGTGTTTATATGTGAACATTCACTATTAAGTCTAGTCATGTTAAGGGAGTCAGACACAGTGGGTGACAGTGCTTCACAACAGAAATCAGGGCTGCATAGCCTACTCCTTTAATCAAAGGCATCTGCGAGCATACAGGAGATTCAGCTGTGGACAATAGGCCTTAATTTACTCCACTATAACACAAACAGATATGATCCTGTAAGCAACCAGCATTCATACATTTGCACCTGCATGGAGGTGGAAGCAGGTCAGTACTTTGCAGGGCCAGGTCAGTGAAGAAAAGATGCACTGCCCTCTGCAAATGATAGGACAGGAAATCCTATTATGGTTCATGCCAAGATTACAAATTAGGGTTAATGAAATGCAGTTATCATGTTTCAACTAATGTTGAGAGTTGAAGGTAGCTTCGACTTGATATATGTTTTCCAAATAGAATGCGATCAAACAAAATAGTGCATTGAAACATGCAGAACTGGTTTTAAAATGTTTTAAGATCATGAAAAATGTGTCAAAAGAGAAGCTACAATCAATGTTGATATCACTAGCTAAGAAACCCAATAGAGCTGCAGCAACTGTAATGCTTTTGGTGCAAATATTTATCTAAGGCGTATTTATCCAGAAAGGATCGGTCTGTATTTCTTTTGTCAAGCTCTTCTGATTTTCCCACTGAAGTGAATCAAATCTGTGTTCTACTCTGGTGTGGATGTATATAGAGAAAGTTCACTTGTTAAAAGGATCATGAAAATTGTCTGGAAAAGAGTTCAAAGTGCATGACCTTTTTTTAATGCCTTCCTGTGTTTGTACGAATCACAGAGGCTGCCAAATATTAACTGTAGAGTTCTTACCTTGACAAGTGCTGGCACATACTAGTATAAGTTCAATAACAGTATGGACTTATTTTTCTATAAATCATGCAGTGGGATTGAATGGCACCTCACCATACGCAGAAGTTTCTTTTAAGCCAGGACGAATGGTTTAGTGGTTTCGGGTTGTGACTGAAATACCTAGACTTCCGGGAACCACAGATCAGACTTCTCCCAGGGCTGACTGTTTCATAATTTTTAAAGCACTGTAGGTAAACTGAATACCATGCAGTTTACTGCAGTTACCTAATGTTAAGTCTCCATGTGGACAGGAATCCAGTAACACTTTTCATACAAAATCTGGGAGCTTACTTTGGGGAAAAAACGACCTCCATTTTCTGCCTGTTGTTTTACAGTGCTATAATCTATTGTATTCCTAGTCTGTGTTTCAGAAGTGCTATGTTATATATGTAACTGTAGATCAGTAATCATGGAGCCTTTACATAAAAGCATTTATATAAATAATGCTAAGTTTTCATTGTGGAACTTCGCATGAAGGATTTGCAAACACTGAGCAAGAGAAAAGTCAGCATAATTTTGCCCATTTATTAGCACAGAAACAGAGGTAGACACGGGAATGGTGGCCTTCTTACAGCTGACTAGCTAATCAGCCTCGTGCCCCAATATGGCTTTGGTCAGCCTTCTTATTCAAAATTCCCATCTCTTAACTCATCTGATAAAGCCTCGAGTGTTCTTTGTATTTAGCAGACCTTTGCATCTTGAAAGTCATAATATTTAATGGCCTTCACTTTCATTGTGGCCTCTTCTGAACCACGTTGTTAATAATTTCATTAATACTTCCGTAAATTGGCCGTTGTTTTAGGAGCAGCTGTAAGTATCCAATGCAATACTCAAGGACAGCTGTTGTGGTTTTTTCCTCAGATGTGACAACTTCTGATATCGAGAAGTATAGACAAATTGTTAAATAACAAGTGTTTTCAGTGGCTAACTTTCTGGCTTAAAGTCTAACAGAGTGCAATGAAAGCAAACAAGAAGATACTCTGCATAGCTTTTACTTTGTTTCAAGTTTGTAAATGGCAGGACATGCACAGTGGAGTCTTTGAAACCAAGAGGATCCCAATAAGGCAATGCCCAAGCGTATAGGAGGTTAGTAGAGACAGAACCATCTTTACCTACAGAAAAATCATACAGGAGCACATTATTCATTTCCATGAGACTGATTTCTTTGTAGTAAAAACATCTAAGAAACTAGAGCATTAATATCTCCTGCCAGATAGATACGGATTTTAAGCAACAGAAGTACCGTGGAAGGCACAATGAATTCAGATTAAACAAACTGAATCAGTTTTTAGGCCAGAGGCTGAGAGATGGTATCTTAGCTAGGCTATAGTTTAGTATGTACCTGTGCTTTTATCTTTCCTTAAGCCACAGTGGGATCACTGGTAGCCATTAGCAAAGCAGCCATGTGGAGAAGGAAAAGCCAGGCAAAGTAAATTCACGGTGTCACAAACTGTTTAAACTGCATAATCCAGGGTGGGGTGGGCAGAGGAGGGAGAGAGAGAAGAATGATCGACAGACCTTGTGGAACAGTTCGTTGATCTGCTTCCCCTTATTTTAAACATTAGCCTTCTAATGCAAACTCAACTCCACAGGGAAAAACATAGTCTATTTAGAGTGACATAAGGTAAAAAGATGATCTAATGTCATCTGGAGGGTGGCCAATTTCATAAGACACTAAAAAAATTTTCTCTGCCTTTTCTGGTAAAGGATTTTATTTAAAACCACAGTGTCATGCAGTGTGGCATTTTGCAATTTCCTAACAAAAACTATCAGATAAGGGCACTCTGTTGTTACTTTTATACACATGTATCTACCACCAAGTGTCACCGTGGAGATGGACAAAGCGACAAGACATCAAATCTTGGTAAAAGCAAACTAGTAAAAAAGCCTCTATTGTTCTCGTTTTGCGGGAGAATAATGGACTTTCACAACTCCATGAGAGTTATAAAGCGAAGCCGTTTATTAATCTCACCCTAGCTGTTTACATACTTTTCATGCCTTATCACGTTCCTAAAGGTTACATTTTATTGGTTAAATGCTGCTGTTCACGGGCCCTAAGCTAACATCAGACTGGCTACCTAAATATCAACACATTGCCGCCCTCATCCAGCTTCTCTTGTTTCACTGCTTTTCCTCCTCACTTAACAGTCTCTCTCAGGAGTTAATGCTTGTTCAAGGTCGTACACAGCCTACTCATACCATCTCTATGTACTCTTTCTCAAAACAATGTCCGTTAGCTTCCAGAAAGTTTCCCACAACCAAGTTTCACAATCAGTATAAACATATGGATGACACTGGTATTTTTCTTTCCCTGTCTGCCCACCCTCCCAACCCACCTGTACAACTGCCCTAACAGGGATTCTACTTGTGCGCTGTCAGCTGTTCATTTGGAATTGGGGGAAAAGTTAGCAGGATCGCTGCGATGATAAAAGTAATTCTCAAACCACAGCAGAACTGACTCTGCAACATCCTCTTATTTAATTATCTTTATCTTGGCTTTCACTTCTGTTTTTTTCACGTTTTGTGCTATACTTTCAAGGTTGCATTAAGTGTATTTGTGATGGAATTCTCTTACACTTGCATTTAGCTATGATTGTGACAGAGGCACAGTCCATGTTAAAAAACACAAAGTAACACCAATGAATTCAATAATGGGATTCCAAAGATCTACGCCAATCTGGGTTTAATCACATTACTCAAAAAATTTAACATGTAGCCTTACCACAGGAATCCACGTGAGAAACTATTTGGGTTTTTGCCTTTAAGTGGAAAGAAAGTGAAGCTAATTCAAACCTGTCCAATTCAGATCCTGAGGTCATTTCAAAGGAAGGCTGACATCTTCCTGTCCATGTAAATCAACTTTATCTTCCTGAAGAGCTGCTTATTCAGTCAAGTCCAGAATGAGTCTGTGGCACACCTGGAACAAGAAACCAATCCCTGACTACATTGGCAGGATTTCCACCTACCTTAAGAAATATAGCTCAGAAATGGTGTGGTCAATTTGGACTCCCGGCACAAGTCAAAGGGTACTTTGCGACCAGTGAGGTATATGAGAGAACAGCACCAAATCCAAGTGCCAAATAGAGAGTGTTTCAACCACCACAGCAAATATTGCTATGAAGTTTTTTGGTACTGGGTGTTTTTATGCTACAGGCTTAGATACTGAGGTGTTACTAGTTGACAGGAGCAACAAATCTTTCCAAGGTATCAAGTCAGAAGGAGATTGTGGTGTTAAGGAATTCTTGGGATCTGTTCCAGGACGTTTCTTCGACTGGGGGTATCTCTGCCTCGGAGCTGGAGGTCTTTGTCCGCAGAGAATGGCCTCTTGTAGGTGAGAAAAGTGGTGCTACATTCAAAGTTGGGAGAGTCTCTTCAAAAACAGCAAGCACTGGGCCCAGAGAATGATTCCCCCACTAGCAGCATGCTCCTGGAGATTGCCTGTGGCAATCTGCAGCCTTCCCCTCTTTGAGATCCAGAGGGACCCTCACTCCTCAAAAAGGGTTTGAGTGCCCATCATGAATGAGAACACCTACCTAACAAGAACTGGGTGTAAGTTATGGTATTTGAAATCTGTCATGTCTTGCATGAAGAGGAAACTTCTGGAACTGAAGAGATTTTTCTGTCCAGAGGCCAAAATACCCATTCCGTTCACCTCTAGCTATATAATTAATGACCGTTCAAGGTTGAGTGTGCCATATGCTGTAAAAAAATGCTGACTGAACATGTTGGTTTCAGTCTTGTAGCCTGGGTAGCAAGAAAGAATTGCAGTTGTTTCCACTCTCCTCTATATACGGAGGGACATGGAAAGTGGTGACCTGTATTCAAAGAACAGTGTTATCTCAAATGACTCCTGCCTCATTTATACAAGCCATGAATGCATCAGAAGGAAAAGACACTTGGACAACCATTCACAAAAGAAAGAGCTGTGTCACACATCTGAGTAAAAGAACAAGCAGAGAAATCAGCAAGAAGAAAACTCATTACAAGTAATGTGGTTCAGCTTCCCAGGGTAAGAAAATTGTCTTCCCAGAGCAGTTCAGACACCTTCAGTTTTAGAAAGTCAGGATTTAGAGAGGGCGGACAAGATGCCTCAGTAAAACGTGCAAGGATGAGGAAGAATGAAATACATACTTTTACTTAATGAGGAAGGTTAAAATCTGCTAGGTAGGCAGCAATAAAGATGCACAAACCCCACTGCCAGGCACTTCACTAGAGACAATTCATAAAGCCAAAATTTACTTTAATAAAATGTGAAGAAAGAACTTTGCTCAGGCACAAAAACTATCAGAACAAAATCACTCGGGGACAAAAAATGGCCACACACTGATCACATTCCCAGCTTCAGTTTCAATTGCATCATAAACCCATTTTCTATTGCAGCGACATTCTGGTCCACATTTGTTTGAATTGCATTTGGGGCAAGGATAGAAGCAACCCAGGCAGTTCTTTTCCAGGCAATCACACAGATCGACGTTATTACAAAGCAGCCTGCCATGTTTGTCGTACTTTTTTGTCGTTCTGCAAAAGAAAAGAGAAAGTGATTCTCAAAGAATGCTTCAATGTGTTCAAAGACTAAACCAAACAAATGAGGAAAACATCTGTCCAGGAACAAATATTTCCTCTTTAACCACCTCACAGTGTAATGAAATACCAGCATTATATCCTAATTGCAACAGCCGCTGTTACTAAAAATGAAAGTGTGCCAAAGAAGTAAATCAAAATTCTCTTAAGTTACACAGAAAAAGCTTGTTTTCCCAGCACAGCTTTCATGTGTAATAAGAAATCTCTCTGCAAAATATTATGCTTTTATTAATTTCTTTTATATTCAGTAAACAGCATACCAGCCATTTGTTAAAGTAAAATATGTAATAGATTAGCACATCTTACTTGCGCTTATAAAAAAAATCTTGTTTCATCTGTGACATGCACGCTTTCTTTTTCTGCTCTCTAGTTTGAGGATTGAAGTCAGCTACCTGAGGTCCTGGATTTTGAAAGGCTAAGAATTTTAATTGTTTCTCGAGCTGCTGCTATAACAAAACAACAGAAAGTTTATAATTAGTACAACTGGAACAAATATTTATTAGCTGCCAAATGTCCTCACTGGCTTTCAAATGACATTAAGATTAGTATTCTTGACAACACAGGTAGGAAAACAAAGGAAAATTCGACCTAAATTAAGATCACGCTGTTTAAAATGTTTCCTTGTCTAACTGTTAGTTGAGTATTCCTTTGACCGACTATGATCCTGACAAGAGAGGGAACCATGACCCAGAATACATGACTCTGGTACAGTGGCATGGAGTTTGAGAGTTGTCTTGTGGGAGGCAGAAGCATGTATATTTTTCTTCAACTTTATCCATAATGTAAAAACAAGTACTATGATTATAAGCATCTCAGCTGGATTCACCCTTATCTTCATTGCTCCCCCAGATGCCTAGAAACCATCTTTGTCCAAACAATCTGGGGACAAGAGAAACGTCTAGAAGAGCAACTAGTACAGGAAGGAAGCATTTGCACAAGTAAGGAGTATGAAAAAAGGACAAACAAAAATAAAGAAGCTAAACTGAGCAAAGTTTTTGAGAAACAGGAGGGAACATTTTCTTGCCTACTTTAAGGAATTGATGTTTGCCATCAGCTAAAACTGCTGAATAGTTTTGAAGGTTAAAACGTCAGCTCTCTGTATTGCCATTCCACATACACCATGTATGTTGACAGTTATGCCTAAAGTCAATGCAAACCACCGTAGGCATTGTGTCAAACAGTTTCTCTTTGGCCAATAACTGTGGACTTTGAACATACACTTGTCATTCATTATGCAAAGGCACAAACTTACATACAAATTTTATCATTTCTCCTTAGAGAAATGGAGCTGATTTGCCACCCCTCAGCTTTCCTGCAGTGTGTCATTCCTTTCAGAGTCCACAGTGATTTTTTACAAACAAGTTGAGTGCCTTCATTGCTTCTCATGGGGAAAGCAGTGCAAGTTCAGTCCAATCTGCTGATACAGTGATTTAGAAATAACCGTGCATTTGAGTGCACTTATTTACATGGTGGTTAATGCTGTGCATCTTCAGTTGCATCCTCCTGAAAACCTATAGGGCAATCTCATGCACCTACATTATTCAGACATTTCTGCTTTTGAGTCTGGGGTGGATTTTCAGTGCAGAAAATATGCCTTAGCATCATTATTCAATTTCAAGTTGGAAACAAATAATAAGCTATGGAGATAGTCCTCCCTCTAAAAGTACTCTCCTATTTCCTACTTATATTTCATTTGAGCTCAAAGTGCTCTTAGCCTTCTAAATCACTGCACTGCAAACTTGACTCATTTCACTGTTGTTATTACTGGTCTTTCCCTATTGATTCCATCTTTTTATTTTTGTAATGGAAGAATTTGAAGACAATGGTAAGTATCTTGATAATAAAATGGTACTGAAGAAATCATACCAATTGTTTTTGTGTTGAGCCCTCCTTAGCAGGAAAGACATTTCCTTCTGCAGATGTTTCCTCGGCAGAACTGCTTTTCTTGCAGTTTTCCTCCGACTGATCACTCATTTGACCACCCTTGTGAAATACATACATTCATGTGTGTTAGACATACACAGAAGTGTGAGATCCCCAAACTTTTAAGTGAAGGTTTTAAGGAAAGCAGGTCATATTCATACTAGGCTTTTACGTATTCTTAACCAACAGCAAATGCAGAACAAAATGTGGCTCAGTATCAGCCTCAATTTTACAACTGTTTTAAAATAATATAACTAACATAAACAAAAGCTGTATCGCCAGAGCCACTCTATATTTGTCAAGCAAATGTCGGAAAATCTCTAGTGTTTAAACAACACAGAAATTGAAAGAAATGCCGTCAACTCTGAATCTGTTACTGAAACCTCTTCACCCCATTGTCACCTTTAATGTAAAGGTGAGAAGTGGCATTCTCACAGAACACATAAAAGCAACCGGCGATGTGCAGTGGAAACAAAGAGAACAGCACACAGGAGCAGCCATTTCGCTTACCAGCAGGTGACACTGTTGTCCTAGCTGCGGTTGGTTTTGCAAGGCTCCAAAAAACAGCGGCCGCGAGGGTAAGCAGGGGAGCAGGAGCAGCCTGGGCATACTCTCTGACATTATTCATAGACACCCAAAGTGTGTGTTAAAGCTGTGACCATAGCAAGTATACTATTCCCTGCAGATTCACAATTTTCTTCCCGAGGACTTAAACCAATGGACTAAAAGTAAACTTCTTAGCTTTTAAATCTCAGTCCTTAGCTTTGCAAAAGATTTTGTGTATAAATAGAATGTGTAACTTTTAGGTTTATTATTAAAAAAAAAAACAAATGCATCACTCATTCTGCTTACAAAGCACCCAGGGAGTACTATGGGTTCTGTGAGTCTGTCCTACCAATGCCATCCACCACCTCTCCCCTGTCACACAGAAATGGTGGCGGCAACTGTTCAGGATGGATGCTAGCTACTTCTTCTTACTCATCTTGTGAAGCTACTTAGTTAAAACTTTTTATGCAATATATGCAGTTCCAGTGGCCACACTTTAACCCCAAACACCACCAGAAATATTTAACCTTTTTTGGACTTCCTTCACGACGTCCCCAGGTGCTGCCCAGTCTCTCCCATTGCCCCTGAAAGGTAGTGCAGTGGTCTTTTCAAGGTTACCCTGCACTTTAGGATTGTTGCCCAAACCCTGTCCCAGAAAAGATCTTCATTTCATCACTGCCAAAGGGCCCACGACTCTCTCAGAGGAGAATGAGAGGTGTCCAGGCCTTTACTTCCCTCTGTTGCAGCCCCTCCCTGCAGGGCAACAAACTGGGAATAGCAATGAGAAGGAAGAGACCTTGACTCCCTAGTAGGGGAGGCTTTTTTGAGAGGTGGAAAGAACAGCCTTCAGCCTGTCTGAGAGAGGGTTTCCCTTTCTCCTTTTCAGTGACGTGAAGAATGACAGAGATTCCAACACTGTTCACAATGGGATGCTCTACAGTAACAGTTTTTGTCCTGGGACTTGAGCATCTTTTTAGGATTAGAAAAGGAAAGCTATTACCACATAACTGATATTTGCTATATCGGTGAGCCTGCTTTCCTACTGGAAATCTGCTAGGGACTCACAAATAAAACAAGAATGAAGGCCACTGCTCCAGAGAAAGTGAGTATTGCTCTTCATTTGCACTCAAGTTGGAGTCCTGATAAGGATTTGCTTCCTACATCTCCTCTTGTGTCCAACCATGCATCCAGCATTGTTAAAGCACTTTATAAGTATGTATGACCATCATTCATGCCTGTTTTATTACAGTGTGCAGGGTTCAGGAGCAGAACAGCCATGAGCAGCTACCAACATAAGCATGCAGAATTCCCACGAGTCCTCCAGTGGTGTAAATATTTGACTCCTTTGGAAACTAGGTCCTAGCAGCTATCTGGAGCCAAACACCCAAAATCAGAAGCCACTTTTTAAATACTGGCAGAAAAGAAATGTGCATCTTTTTCCAAACACGTGTTTCAAATGCCCTTGCACCTCAGTGAAAATATCCTGCACAGAAAATGTAGTGCGTATCTGTCTCCATATATATGGTAAAGATAGTGTTAATTTTAATCTCCAGGAAAGATACTAAAAAATGAGGCAGAGTGTGACTAGGAAACTGCAAGATTCAGAAACTGGCGAGATTCAGAGAACTGATTACCCTCCATAGCATGTTCTGAAAGGGGACAGGGGAACGAGGAAGACTGTGAAACTCAGACATCCACTCTCAAGTCTGCAGAACCTAATTATCCAAAGGAAAGTATTCTTGATCCTTAAGCAGAGTTTTTTCATCTACAGTTTTTGGTCTGGCTGTAGTGATAATCCAGGGGCAATGCACTAAACACTAGTCTCTTCCACAAAAATTTCAACTCTGAGGACAACTATCAATTGCACTCTTCCTCCACTAAAACCTGTGTTCTCCCACACCTTTTCAATACAGCAAGTACTTCCTGGAGGTGATCATCCGCATCTCAACATCCTACTGCGACCATAGTGTATGGCTAAGAACTGGCAATTTCAGCACAAACCCTTGGCACAGCTGACAAGGCTAAAAGCAGATTAAGGGAGGAAGAAAATCAGAGGCTGTTTTATATTAAAAGATACTTAGTCTTATCCAAGAGACAGATGTTTCTGCTCAAAGAACAGTTTCAGAAGATGTTGGGATTTGGAAGGAACTGCATTTGTTTATGATTTTCATATGAGAAATATTTTCCTGTATCTGCTCTTTCAAGAATTTAATATTCCTATTTATGATCCTTGCAGATTGCACTGCTAAATATTCAGCTGGTGTGAAATGTGGTGATGGGCATTCCAGATACTTAAGGCTGCTTGATCTCAGCAGCCTAAAGCTAGTATCTCTGCAGGGGTTGCCAGAGTGAATGCACAGTGTTCAAGTTGTATTTGTTCATGCCATTGGAGACTTTCTGGCTGAGATCTGTAAGCATGTTCATCACCTTCAACAGGGAAAGACAAGATGCTGTCCCTATGGCTTTAATCCCCCTGTGCCCACATGGATTAGACTGACCCATTGCAGTATTCCCAACTTCCTTATAGCTTAGTTTTGCAGAGATGCCCATGGGCTCAGAAACCAGCAGTCAGGTTTGTGGCACATTCAAGTATGCATCTTGAAATCTCTATAGGACATGTGGTGCCAGCCAAATTAAGAATGAAAATAAATTAAATCTTCCTCAGGATCAACTATGGACTGGGCTGTGAAGATGTGGAAAGGCCACTTACCAACTAGTTTGCACCTTCTCTCATAGCCCCAAAATGTGCATGTGTGTTCAGAAGATGGCCTTGAAACCAGCCAGGAAACACAGACCAGATGAAGAAATAGATTTCATCTCTTGTAACTCAGCTGGTTTCCCATAAAACTTATAAACATGGTGACAGAGCAATGGCCCATTCTGTAACAGGAGCCTGGAGGAGAAAATTTCACTGTCTCCCAGAAGAGTAAAACAAATCCTCATGAGTTTTGCCTGCCAAACCCAGAGCTTTTCTGCCTGGGAATTTGGAAGGGAGGGATTGTTTAGCTGAAATCTAAGAGGTAATTATAAAATCCTGTGTGTCTTCTGGTTGCAATGCAATAGGCAGAAGAGATCTGCCAGACTTACCTTCTGAAAACCTGCAGTTCTAAAGGGCGTATGTTCAGTTCAGAGCAGACAGCAACAGAGAAAGGAGGTTCTCCAGAATTTTAAATTGTACTTACCAAAGGAAGGGGCTGGCACAGTGTAGGTTTACTGCTGCACAAGTCCTCTGATAGTGGAAGTATGATGTCAGCCCCTGAGGGACTGAAATAGAAGACAAATAATCAAAATAGTGCTCCCTAGAGAAGCAGGCTGAAGACAGTGCCAGGTAACTGTCTCAAAGGACCTCACACTTTCTGTCTCATTAATTATGGATTTTAAATAGTACTTAGCACAAAGAGTGGGAATAGAGAAATGATATAAACTGGGATGAGAGTCCTCATTTATTTTTTGCATTTGTGGTATGTTCACAGACCAAATGTCTGTCTTAGAGCTTTTTTTTCCTTAAAGGTAAGAAAACAAAAAAACCTGTAATAACTACTGCATTTTACAAAAGTGGAGATTTTTTTTTGTAGTAAAGGAATACTTTACCACTTTAGACAAAACGTTCTGGATTCTGTTCATGATCTCCAACAGTCAAAAGTCATCAAATAAACATGCTCCCCAACAGCTAAAGTGACAATGCAACCTCATGGTTCAGCTTGCTGCCTTTCAGGATTGTTTGTTGCACTAGTGGAGACCAACACAGACTCCTCCTGATACCTCCAGATGCCAATTTCCAGCACGCTGCAATCACTTACAGCTTTCATTACTCTTCCCTAGAACACAGCTAAATCCTAATAAACATCCAAAACTGTCAAATCTTATAAATTCTCCTGTTGTGCTTAGACAAATAGCCCAGCATGTCTTTTTATCTTCATCAGCCGTATCCATCCATTCTCTGAGGTATTTCACAACCCAGTCTGAGGGCAAGTAAACATTATTTACCACACTATTTTCTTTACCTCCAAGCAGTTCTAAAACCAAAAGCTGATGTAACATTCTAGCAGCAGGCCTTAGCTAGGTGATTTAAATGCTGCTACACGTACCTTCATTTTGTTCCACAGGCTGTTTTCGTTGTTGCGAAAAATAAAACAGAAATCCCTCAAGGGAAAAAAATTCACCATCTCCAAGGCACTCATACAACAGCAAGCCACAAACAAAAACCTACAACCTGTTTTATTCTCTTATATTTTTTTTCCAGTGTTCTTCTGATTTCTCCATATTCTACATAACGGAGAAAACAGGAATTATTAACTCTATAAATACAAAATTTATAATTAAACCAGCTTATACTTAGTATCTCCTTTTCTTCCATTTTGCTAATACTTAATACATGTGTATCTGAACTGTTTCTGAATTGTTTGGGCATGTGTTATGATAGTTGTTTATCATGGCATACATGATAACATGCAGCCTGCAATCTACTCAGAATAGTTTTTACTGAGTGCGTGTTAGGGGACGAGTAAGTGAGGACGTACATGTAGACTGAAATCTTACGTGACATTTAGAGAGACTGATTCTGGTGGTGGAACTCCAAATGGTTCCTATAGGGGCAAGTCTTCCCCACCATGAGCATGTGACTGTAAATACACACAAATGTCCCTACTAATGGAGGGGGAGGGGGGAGTAGAAAAAGCGAAGAAATGGTTACAGATTCATTAAACTTCTTTTAAGCTTCCTGGCCATTTTCCAATGTCAAGCTGATTGCTCCTTGTACACCTTAGCGCACTCTGCCGCACTCTGTGCTCAGTAGCATCCTGCAGCCAGTACAAATAGGGCAGCTGAAGAGAAAAAAAATGCATTTTTCAGTGTTAAAAAGTAATCTGTAACGTTCTGACCCCATTGGGAAACAGTTCCTTGGGGCTCTATGACTTCATTGTTAAAACGTTAACACAAAGTGAGGTCTTAGTGATGTTCCTCCCATTTTATAATTCATTTCCCCCTCCTCCTCCTCCTCCACCGACACCCATTTTTCTAAACTGCCAGGTTTATAAGATGTTTCTGCCTCTTCTTTTCTCCTTTCTGGATGTTCAGACCAGCAACAGTCGCGGGGGGGGGGGGGGGGGGGGCGGCCCCGC
>JAVKLA010000074.1:16485718-16499775 GCA_034782735.1 Sagittarius serpentarius | reverse complement strand
CCCCACACCACCCCACGCCCACGCCCACGCCCACGCCCACGCCCACGCCAGGCGGCGGGGCTGCCCTGGCAAGGGCCGAGCAGGCAGTTCCCGTGGCAATGCCCCATGGCAGGTGGCAGGGAGGGGACGCGGTGGCCCCCTCCCCGCAATGTGGTGGTGGCTTGCGTCCCCACGTCCCCGCAAGGCAGCGGCCCCTTGGCCACCCCAAAGGTGGCCGCATCCCTCCCCGCCACCGCCCCTCCTTCCCCAGCGCCGGCGATTGGGTGGCTGCCGATGGCCTGATGTTGGGCCTGATCCTGCCAACACAGCGGCGGGGGCCACGCTGGGGCTGTGCCGGGTCTGGATCCGGCCCAGATCCGGGCAGATCCCTGCGGTGCAGGGCCGGGGTTTCCCTTCCTCCACTCTGTGTGGAAGCCCCACCGGGATAAGGACACCGATGCTTCTGGTCACCCCGAGGACGTGGCCTCGGCTTCGCTGCCCTGGCCGGGTCCTGGTGGCCAAGACAGAGCCCTGCAGGGGGTGGGGGGCAGCTCTTGGGGTCCCTCTTGGTGGTCCCCAAAACATGCAATGGCCCCTGCATGGGGGGTGGGGGTGGTGTGCATCCAGCACTAGTGCCCTGTCCCCCACCTTGCACCCCGGGGCGAGGGCAGGAGCCGACTCAGCCCCGCGGGTGCTGTGGCTGCAGGAGGGGAGTGGCTGTGGGTCCCATCGCCCTCCCCACAGCCTGGCCCAGCCCCCCTGTGCCCCCCCCAGGCCCGATGCCCACCCGTGAGCCAGACTGCAGCTGTGGCCGCGGGCCCAGCATGGTGCAGGGGAAGTGGTACGGGGTCCGCTCCTACCTCCACCTCTTCTACGAGGACTGCACAGGGGCCAGCCCCGACGGGGATGGGGACAGGTCCTCACCCCACGGAGCCTGGGCCCCCCTCATCTGGAAGGTAAGAGACCCCGAAAACCCTTCCTCCACCCTCCCCCTGAAGATGCACCCCCCCTGCCCGCATCCTGTGCGGGACGCATCCTGCCACGGCATTTGGGTGGCCCTGTCCCCAGGTGAGCCTCTCCACGGGGACCCTGTTCCTGCTCGTGGGGGCCGCTGCGCTGGCTGCCGGCTCCCTGGTGCCCCCGAAGCTGGAAGGGGTTGGGGAGGAGGAGTTCGTGGTGCTGGACGTGCAGGCGGTGCAGTACAACCACGCGCTGGGGACGTGCCGGCTGGTGGGCATGGCGCTGTGCTGTGCGGCCGGGGCGCTGGGCACTGTCGGGCTCCTCTCCTGTGTGCTGGCCCCACGCCGGCCCCGGGAAGAGGAGCAGCAGCTCTCGCCCATCCCGTGTGGCAGCCCCCCGCTGCGGCCCCCCACCACCTTCGCCCCGGCGGGGATGGGGATGCCCTTCGGCATCTCCCGCGTTCACGGTGTCCAGCCCCGGCGGGACACCTGAGCCCGGGGAGGCGACGGGTGATGCCCGGCGTGGGGCCAAGCCGCGCTGCACCCCGGGAGCCGGCTGGATCACCTGGAGCTGGTCTGCGGCGAGCACTGCGGAGCATCCGGCTCAGTCCCGGCACGGCCACATCTCACTGTCCCCCCCACCCTGCGGCCCCCGCGCCCCAGCTTCCACTGCTCACTAAAGGTGCCGAGAAATCCCTTCGCTGGCAGCTCGGTGGCCGTTGCTGTGTCAGCGTCAGAAACCTCGCGAGCGCCGGGTTTTGCGTGGCGGCCACCCGCCCGCCCCTGCCGCCGGCAGCACCTCATTCAGTTTGGTGTGGAACTGGATCAGAACCCGGGAGTGAAACCATTTGGCCCAGTTTCCCTGTCGGAGGCTGCTGAGGCCGTTGCTGGCGGCTGCGCACAGCGGTGGGCACCTGGGGGGCACAGGGTATGGGGATGAGCAGGGGGCACGGCGTATGGGGGCACACGCAGGGCACATGGAGCTGCTCCTGTGGACCGGCACGGCCAGTCGCCTGGCACGCTGGCACGTCCCTGCGCTGCCTCACGCCGCATCAGGGCAAGAGCATGACCACGACGCGGCAGAGCCAGGGTGAAGGGACCTGGCTGGCAGCACCTCCAGTGACCCTGGGCCGGACCCCGTCACACCGGCTGGGCTCCGGCGCGGCGGGGCAGGGGCAGCCGTCCCCACAGCCAGGGACTGCGGCGGGAGGGCGGGGGGGGACGGGGAGTGGGAGAAGGGCCCATCCCCATGCCCTTGCAGGGTGCTGATACTGATCATGCACAGGGAGGGTGGTGGGGCAGGCAGGGCAGGCAGGGCAGGCAGGAGAGGTGAGCCAGGCTGGGATGTTGCAGTTGGGCTCACGGCGGCATCAGGGAGGGACGGGACGGGAGCAGGCGGCCGCCAAGCCCAGCCCGGAGGAAGCGGCTGGAAGAGCCCCAGGACAGGCCTGAACTGGCGAGGCCGAAGCCCCCGCGCCCCCAGGCCCGTGTGCCATCCCTGCGCGTGGTGACCCCAAACTGCCGGCCCCGGCGGATCGGGCCGTACGTCCTGCTGGAGCCGCGGGACGGGGGCTGCTCCTGCCTCACCGTGCACGGCTCCACCGAGGCCAAGAACAACTGCCAGGTACGGGCACCCTGCGCCCTCCGGCACGGGCAACCGCTCCTCGAGGAGGATGGGGAGGAAGAGCTGCACAGTTCAGTGCCCATAGGTGCCAGCGAGCAGGAGAGGAAGAGGAGGGCTCCAGGGCCGGAGAGCAGAGGTGCCCAGGAGTGCAGCTGGTGCCTGCGGCGGGATGTGGCCACCTGGACCAGGACGCCGCTGGGTGGGCTCCGCGTGTGCCATCAGCTCCCGGTGCCCGACCCTGTGCCTTTGGGGACCGGGGGGGACTGTGCTGCCATCAAAGCTGCGACGGCCGGGAGCAGGCGCGGGGCAGGGGCAAACACAGCCATGGCCCCGACCCTCAGCACGGTGCCGAGCCGTGCCAAGCTGTGCCCAGCCTCCACGTGCGCAGCGTGCCTGGCTGCATCCACAGCTGGGAGGGACCCAGGTATTTGCAGAGACCACCATTTCCCAGTCTGTGCTCTTTTTGGGTAAATAAAAGACACGTGACATTTCCCTGGGGGCTGTTCTCTCTGCTGCGTCCCTAACAGGCCGCAGCTGCCCGGGGCTCCAGGCACAGCACCCGTCCCAGCAGCGCCAGAGCTGGGCATCACGTTAACGCAATAACAAAGGTACGTGGTGCAAGGAACAGTGCTTTGCTGGCTCTCCAGGCTTCCCTGCACTGTAAAACCTCAGCCCTTGCCCGCCCCTCCACCCTCCCAAAACCCCGCTGAGCCCCCAGCAGCCCTCCACACCCTGCGGGCCTCTGCCTGCGCGTCCCTCCCAAAGGGCTTTGAGCGCTATTGAGAAAAACGCTCCCAGAAAGGAAACCACAGGGAACTAAAAATAGCCCTGGCCCGATCCGGTAAACACAGCCACCAGCCTCGTGCCACCCAGCAAAGGCCGTTCCCAGCCCGGGGAAGGCGACTGCGTCACACCGGCTCACCGGAGCGTGCCTGGCCACTGGAGGCTGCGCGGGGAGGGGGGAAGCGGTGACGGCCGGGCCTCTGCCGATGGGCACCATGCCCGGGATCTCCTCCTGCAGCCCAGCGCCCAGGGAGCAAAAGGGGCCGGGAGGGAGGTCAGGCTACTTACAGCCCTGCTCTGCCCGCCGTGCCGCTGACGGGTGGGGGACGCCGCGGAGAGCCGACGGCATGTGCAAGTCCTGGCGTTTAACCAAAGGTAGGCAGATGGAAGGAGAACAGCAACCGGGGCAGGCAAGAGCCGTTTGGCTCCGCTCCCGCTTCTCTTCCCACGGGGCTGCTGGGTGCGAGGCCACGCGGGTCGGTGACCGCAGAGCTGGCCTGGCCGCCGCGGGGATGTGCCAGCTTGGGGGTGCCAGAAGAGCAGATCTGGCAGCCCCGGCCCCATGCCCCGGCCGGCACAGGGGGAGGGAAGGAAGAGTGTTTAGTAACTGTTTATTTTACAGTTATAGGGTTTGTACAAATCTGCATTTACACGGGTATGTATAAGTCTTTGTACAGAGTAAGTGAAGCACCCGAAGCGACTGTCTCCTCCCAGGCCCTTCCTCCCCCGGGGTAGTGCAGGTCGAGGCTTTTTTGCTGCTTGCCAGGAGGAAGGAAAACACCTGGTAGGGTTTTGAGTCGCTCCTACTTTGCTAACAACTGGTTTATTCCTGCCGTTGGTGGCTTCCCTGTCTTAAATTCCAGTGTAAATACCTTTTACTTCAGCAGTTCCTTTAAAAAACAAGATCCACCACCCCCCCCCCAACCCCGAACCCGCAAAACTTTTCCTTTTAACCTCGCTATCATGAAAGCATCATTCTGGCTTGACTTTTTTTAGCCTGCTTTCACTGGTCTTGGACTATCCTCCATTCAGAACAAATAAAGAAATTTGTAAACAGAACATAGGAAACTAAGAATAGGAAAAACAAAGTGTGCTCACTTTAGAAGTACGCATGGCAGCCTTTCTTACGCATGGCAGCCTTTCTTTCTTTTTTTTTCCCTTTTTGGCCAGCCAGACCTGCTGTACAGAAATAACAGCACTTGAAAAGTTCGGTCAAATGCCAGTGTTGATTGCTTATGTTCTGACACCATAGTAAAAATATGTCTACCTAATACACGCGCAAATTGTGGGTGCAGTGAGTGGCAGCATATGGATATACATGTTATGCTTCGAAAGTAATACATTATGAGCATCCTATCTTGAGTAAAATAGAATGGTCTTACAGGGAAACTAATTAAAAAACATTCAGTTGATATCAGTGCACTTCCTGTGTGACCCCGCTTGCATCTCTTAGGTGAGAGTGAGGTGTCCTGTCATCGGCACAAAGATTTGCTTTACTTGGCAAAGTAAAGTGCAAATAGTCATGGCTAAAGCTCAAATGAAATCAGAATGTCCCCCTGAGTTACCTGCACCATAACAGCTAGAAGCACCAGCCCCGGACCTGAAGAGCCCCACTGTGGAAAATAATGTATAGAGAAAAATCCCAGTCCCTTCTCTAGTGACCTTTTCAATAGAACGAGACGAGCAGCAGCTGGGGGGAGGCTTGCAGGAGAGTAGAAGGAAACCAACATAAGATGTTACTGTTAAAGATACTGTCAAGCCCCGGGAGCAAATCACACAGTCTAGAAGATGACTGTCGATAAAAAGCCTTTAGAAGCAAGCTTATTCTGTGCCACCTAGAAGTTAGCAAGTGAAAAATCTTTTTAAGAAATTTTGCTCTGATAAATTTTGTTTTGAACTAGATGCTGCAGAGTTTTCCCCACCAGTGTTTTATCCGCGCACAAATGCTACAGTACGAGACACAGAACTTTCAGGAACAGAGTAGGACCACCATGTATGGAAAGCCTGACATCTTATTTGTTTGATTTTTTGGCTTTGTACAAACGAGTGCTGCTTAACAGAAGGAAAGCCAAGAGTATCTGAAAAGGAGCTGCAGAAGAATGTAACCATGTATTTTTCGTGTTTCATTGCGGTCCTCTGTTTCTAATTATAAGCCAGCTGCTGAAGTTACTTCATTCAATAACTATTTTGATTTGATCCTGTCTACCACTCTAGCCTCAGACTCACAGTTCCCAAACTCTGATCATCTATGTAATTCAAAAGCAATATGATTATAAAATATTAAATAAGTCCATTTTTTTCTTCCCAGAAGAAGAACTCTTATCAAAAAAAAAAGAAGCTTAAAAATACAATTTCATTTTTTTCCAAGTAAAACTTAGCTTTCAAGAAAAAGAAGAAAAAGGATCTTTATAGGTCGCAACCTTCCTTCCTAAACGTGTTTGTATAGTTTTGTCTTATAGGCATACCAGTACAGTAAAAAGCAAACACTCTGCATTTCAGGTATACAAGAAATCTTGTGGACAATGGAAATGGAAAGTTCAACTTGATGATCTTGTGCTGGGGTGAAGGGCATGGCAGGTTCGTATCCAAAGTCTATGGTTCTAGCAAACAGCTACAAAGCCACCATATGTTTCACTGTCATACAAAAAAAGAATAATAAGCCCTATGTGAGCTATCGGGAAGTGTCTGGAAACTAAGAGGTGCAGAGATCCTATTGGTATAGCAGTCCTGAATACTTGCTGTATCTTTTGCAAGCTTGTACGTCATGGAGATTTTTAGAGTACTCTTTTTAAAAATGCCCTGGTTTTCCACCAAATCTAAGCTTCCCTTCTGTCAGAGGAAGTTTTTATTCCCAGGGATACAGCGAGTCCTGTGAGCCCATACAACAGACCCATACAACACTTGGTTGCAGAAGCAGGACTCGGTGCAGTTTAAATGGTCTTTGTTCTCTCATGGTGTTTAAATCCTGCCTCTGTGACAAGATGAGAAAAGTAGGTTTGGGTTAGGCTGCAGGCTGCGAGGAGGAAGCCCCTTTCCAGGAGTACTTGGCTTTCGTTAGGTTCACACATTCCTTCTCCTCCCTCAAAACGGACCACACTGGTGATGTGGCCTCCCGAGTTGTGCACGCAGACTGTACACTGGGTTGTGTAGTCCTACAAATATGAGGGCAGGATCTGTCCCTTTCACAAAATGGGGGTCTTTCACAAAATATTGGCTAAAACGAAATACGGAATAATGAAATTTGCAGGTTTTGACTGATTATTCTCGCATATAAATAGAAAACCTAAGGAGATGTCGGAGCGGTTTTTTGTTTAATTGAGCATGCCACTGAACATTTACAGTATTCTCTAGGGGATGCCATGACATTATACTCAGAGGGATATAGGAACCAGGCCCACCACCTCTTCTCCTTCCGGGCTATTCCCACAAAGCCTGTAATTTATGTCAGACTGTGTTTGACTTGGATGAGCATTTGCTAGAGCTAGACTGAGACCACAAGTTGTTTTTGCTTCCTACATGAGGAGGATCAGATTGTTCTCATGGCTTGTGGAAGGAGTGTGACAACGTGGCATTTGTGAACTGTTCTGTGCCTGAAGCAAGCTCTGCTCTCTTGGCATCTCAGTTTGTAAGAAACCCTGACATTTGTTTACCGAAAACAATAATGTACAAGTACCAAGTTTTTGACTGAAACTCATCAGCACTGTACTTCTGGGAGGATCAAATTCCCCCTTCTCTCTTGCCCCCGATGAGTGGAGAGCTAATCCCGTTGACTTCAGTAACAGTCCTCTATTTAAGAGAAATAAAACCAAAACTTAGCTCCATATGCCTGTATGTCTCCAAATGTAGCAATTAAAACATACTTTGGAGCAAGGAGACAGATCAAGCAACCAGATAAATCATACCAGATCCTGCTGTTTTGTTCAGGTTTTGCCAAACTAGTGAAATTAACAGTTTACTGTAGCTAGTTGTACTTAGTACTGTCAGAGGGAGAGGTACAGCATTTTGTCTTCAACAAATGCCTGCATGTCCCAGCAGTAGAGAGACCGTAGAAATTAAGCAGAAGTAGCTCATTTCTCCCACGTTTCGGGAGCAAGCGTGGTAGATCTGCAAATATCAGGTATACTTGCAAGTTTAGACCAGCCTCTGCCTGGGGTCACTGTGCAAAGGATTTTCTCTGTTTCTTGGCCTACAAGAGTTTTTGTTCTGTCCTCCTCTCTCCTCCAGACTTCCATTGTATTTCTCTGTGGCAAAGTCATAGGCTGATCGATATCCGACACTTCTCCGTGTCCTGCTGTATGTGAGCTTATCTCAATACGATTCTGAACCAGCAGTTTTAAGTAGGCGTACCTTAGGAAAAACACATTCACAGTGACTAAGACTTTTGTGCATGACCTGTGTGCAATGGCGTTCATTCTAGGGCTATGTCCAGGTACAATATGCTATGCCATCTGTCCTATTTGCTGTACTGAAATTAAATATGTATATCACACTGAGTTTGGTTATTCTTTTTACATATATAGCAGCATCCATGATCACACTGACTCACACTGCTTTATGAAGATCCTCCAGGGAAATCTAAAGGAGACTCTGTTTGAATGGCCTGAGAAAAAAGGGAATGGTGAAATGAGTAAGAAATCAGAACGCGTTTTGAGGGAAAATCAATGTGCCTACATTAACGGTAAGCTATTCAGCTTGTTTTCACAGCTACCCATCCATGAGTCTTACTCCTAACAGAAGAGTTCAACTGCTCTCTAGTCTCCTACATTTCACAGTATAATGCTAATGGCTTTATGCACAGTTTAAGAACGTGGCTGTTTAGATTCTACACAAACCTGTATTTAGATTCAGTAAAATAAACAACAAAAAAATGTCCTTTTAACTCACTCTTAAGACATTGCAGCAATTGCTTGATACTTCAATATGCCAGGTATCTCTTCTAGACCAAGCAGCCTTCAGCACTGTGTCCCTAATGACTATCTGAAATTGCTTGTAGACATAGACCTTGGATAGTATTCTGTGAGGAATAAGGGAACCAAAGCTTAGATACCTTAATCACCTTGATTTTTTTTGAAGAAGTAAACCTTTTCATCAGTCATGCAAGTCCGAGGTCAAAAATGTAAAAGCTGTCTATGGAATAAATTGACCAGCCAGGAGCAGAGGCCCCAGTCCTCAGTGCTACCTCTGGTCCAAATCAACAAAAGACTGTAGAGCTGAAGTACAGCATCAGCAGAATTGACATGCTCGTGTCTACCCAATCTGCAAAAAAATTGCCTGACTTCACAGATGCTGAGAGATTACTAAGTCTCCACCCGTAAGTTTCCCTTGGTACCAAAATCCACGCCCTTGCGTGTATCTGTAATTGTCACCACCTTGTGCTATGCTGGAAGGCCATCCTGGAGCGGCCAGCTGGGTGTAATGTACGCTGATGCTATGAAAGACATTGCACATCATGCTGAACAGCAATGAGTTCAGCAGAACAAAGGCAAAGTGTCAGAGAAAGGGGTTGTCTGCCTTTATGTGATGAGTTAAAATCTGGAGCACACACCCTGCAGGGCTGAGCTTGGGAACTCCCCAGTTGCGGGGAGCCTTATGTTGGATTATGGACTAAGGCAGGGTGAGGGCATTGGGGAAGAAAGACTAGTGCTCTGCAGCCCGCTGTTGAAGGTATGCCGCATTAAGTGAAAACACAAAATCCACAGGACAGGAAAAGCAAGAAGGAGCTTGATATGTCTGCTGATGCTCCCGTGCCAGGGACGTGGGTTCTCAGCCTCAGTCACGTTTTCCTACCTATGTGGTTCTCTCCGATGGAAGCAATTGCTCCCTGTGTGCATTTCATCCAAAGCTTTCTTGGTTGTTTTAAACAAATTTGGTATCCAGTTCTCTGTGGCAGTTTGGATCTCTGCCATGTTTCATAACAGATGTTTTCGTTTAAAAGAAACAGGTAAAACAAGTAGAAGGAAAATACTGACAAGTGTGTTGATTGTCCTAACTACTTCAACAGTGAGTGACCTTCAGGTTTCTATCACGTGCTTCTTGGTTACTCTTGTATTTTATTTTTAAGGCTAGAACCCACTAAACAGTGTTTATTCGAGTCTCCCATTAGATGAACACAGTTTTAGGACATTTTCTCCCCTACGTCCTGTCTATTTACATCAACTGTGTTAATGACTTCAAGCTTACACTTCAAATATATCAGTTAAGAGTGTACTCATGATTCTCAAGGTATTATGCCAACATTGCGCAATGCAGGTCTAGGTATTATATAACACATTAATTCAAGTACAAAGGCCTGAGCTGTTTTTACAAGCAGGGTCATAAATTTAAATTCAAGGTCTCTTTTAAGTTACTCAAAAACTCCACTTTAGTGTAAAATGGGAATGGTTTGTTTCACGGATGCGATTCTTCATGCCTTACATTTTTACGTAGTAGCTTTATTTCTACTCCACCGTTGCAGAAAGTGCCATTACTTCATTAGTGACTAAACAACAGATAGTGCTTTGTTTTATTACCTGTTCAATTATGGTTACTATTCAGTTAAGGTTGGAAGTATGCCAGTCACTACTAATTTGTCACCTTAGTCAAAAGAGCAGACAAATGAAAAGCCTGCTTTCCAAACTAATAAATTGGAAGGATTAATTAGACAACAGATGCCTCCACTAGAAGACAGCTATGTCTCTGTCCATAAGTCCATGCCCCAAATACACATAGCTGACTTTTAATGTGACTGATACCCTTAGCAATACAAAAACTTTTTCCCTGTAAAATGTCTTGCTAATTTTTAGAAATACAAACCTTCCTGCTTCTGGAGCATCTGTAACAACAGCATCTCCCAGGAAAGTAAATAACCTTGAAGTCGTTTGGGAGCGATAGCTAGAAAATTACTGACAGCGCGGCCTTCCTTAAGTTTCTCTGGATTTCTATTGGCCTTTATCCTGTAGCAGATAATCCAAAAGTTACATGAAGCGGAGAAGGTAATAACGTATTTTGAATTACCAGTGTATTTAGGAATCTGTGCTCAAAAACAGCAGTCAAAATCCCTGTACCGAGTTACTCGTTGCCTGTAGAAGTGCAGGCGTGCCTAACGGGCTTGCTCGTGAGTTTCGGTTTAGAAAGCGTTTTTCCAGGGATCTGAGATCTCATTAAATCTTCCCGGTAACACAACCTCTCGTTTCATGCCCTCGCTGGTGTAGATTCCATTGGCCTGCACCGCGTGGAGAACATAAGCCACACAGAGTCTGCCGTTAGCCTGCATTTGTACAGCCCACCCTTCGACAGCTGTAACACCTTTGATCAGAGGACTGGACACAAGCACAAAGTCAAGATGACCTTCTACAGCCAGTTTGGAGAAAGGACTCTCTGCGTAAGTACGAGATAACACGCTCCCTGCCCGGCCCTGGGCTCTGAGCCCCTGCGGGGACGGGCGCGAGGGGCTGCCCTCTTGCCTGGGCAGGGCAGAGCGCCGGTGCCCCGGGGCAGGCAGGAGGTCCGGCAGCCCCACCTTTACTCCATTTGTCTTGTCGATTTGCACTTCCCTCGTGTGGAGTTCCCTGCTTTGTAGCTTGCCTCCCCTTCATCAGCCGGAGATTAGTTCTGGGGACAGAGGAGGGTTAATGAGAATTTTGCTACTAGCTGAGCGTCCTTCAGGCAGCACATAATGGTCAATGCAACCTAGTCAATGGAAAACTGTGAAGCAGCTACATTGTTTTGGCCAACTTCAGTCACGTGTAACATTCCCTGCCTGAACTGTTCTGCCAAAACGCATTGCGTTTCAAGTCAGTTGTTTTAAACCTTGTAGCTTACTGCAAAGGATTCTTTAATAAATTTAATTTAATTCTTTAAAATTGAAACTTTGACACAGAAAGACTTGCTCTGAGAGTGAGAGTAGGCTGGCAGGCTGTTGCCTGCATTCTTAAGCAATGGCACGAAATTTTATTTGGATAGAAAAGAAATCTTAAGATCACCTTCAGGGGACCAAGCTAGGACATCTGGGAGAGTTTAATAGGGTTCCTTTTAGTGCTCTTCCATGCATTGGGAAACATAACTACTTAGACGGGGAGAAAAGACAGATTCTTGATGTTCAGCCACAGAGGTTCAAAGACTTTGGTTTTGTTAGACACAGAACAATTTTACCTTTCACTGAAGCCAGAAATTCAGTGCTCAGGAGTTTCCCGGTGTGAGCCCCTAGTGAGATCCAGTTAAAATTTTATATGATCGACAAGTACCATGTAAATTGTTTCTTTGAAGCTTGTCACACTACCTGATTACAACTTTACCAAACAGCTGAAACACAAACTTTGACCTTCCTGAGTTTGAAAGGTCCTTGAGAAAGTAAACTCAAATTTATAATTGAGATTTTAAAGGGGAATGAACATGGAAAAATGTTGAACAAAATTTGTGCAAGAATTCAGCGTTTGCTTGCTTTCTTTTTGTTTTAAGTTTTTATTGAATATGAAGTGTGTAAGATAACAAGCGAGACTAGATGTTTTGTCCTGGAGTATTTTCCTACTCTTGATCTGTAACCATCTGGTAGTGTTTGTACCTTTTGTGGGAAACTGGATCTGGCTTACAGGAGAGAGGCAAATCTTAATCATTGGGTCTCTTTCATGAATTCCTGTAAATGGAATTCCAGTAAGGGGGAAAGTGGTAGTGAGTCTTGGCCATCCAGCCGCCTGAAATGACTCCACAGTACAAAAATCTTCTGGTCTCAGTAAGGGTTTCTGGAAAGCTGACTGGAAAATCAAACTTTCTTCTCCTTACTAGATCTCAAAAGGACATAGGAAGACAGAGAGCTATAAGTTAAAATGACCAAGAGATTAAAGTGTATATGTAAACGTGTATATGTAAAAATGTATAAAAAGTATACTTGTGTATCTTTTATGAGTGAGAAAATCTGCCTAGCTGAAGCACATTCAGTGCTTCCTCTTTGTCTTAAATTTTTCTGCAGGTAAAACACACAGACAAATCCCTAGTGGCTTCTGGCTATGATGAAGTCTTAATTAACTGACTTTCCAGTAAATACATAATAAGTTATATAGGCCTAATAATTAAAATAGTATGTAGTATGTCCAAGGACTTGCCCATGGAAGTAACTGTTTACACAGTTCAGGTACAAACCATGACAATACCGATGCAAGTGTTCACTGAGGGAAAACTGATTTTGTCTTGAGTGTCACAGCACATCAGTTCCTGCTGCCAGGAATTTTGCTGGGGGAGGCGGTTTCTCTTTACAGCCTGTCTTCCAAGCTGGACTTTCAAGCAGTTTCTGTCAAAATGAAGCAGAGCAGAGTATCGGGGAGAGAAGACAGCCTGAAGGAGGAAGCGCTCCTCAGCTGCCCTTCTGCCATGGCTTTCCTCGTGGTCATGCAGGGCCAATGGACAGGGTGATTTTGTCAGGTGCATAGTGCCTTCTATAAAACGCTGGCAAGAGTACTGACAATAAATGCACCAAGTACATTAAGGTGCTGAGCTGCTCTGGGAATAAAGGCCCATGCTGAGAAGATGAACTAGGCAGTGACTGTCTCCTCCCTTAAAACAGCAACCTCTTCTCTTTCCTTTTAGGCGACAGCAGTGCCGCAGGAGAACAACTGAGAAGCACCAACACACGTTTGCCTAAGACCTGCTGAATGTTTAACCAGGGACAGAAGACTTGCGTGGCTAAGGCCAACAGCCAGCTATATTTCTATACCTTGTACATAGGAGTACACTAGGGCAGCTTCCAGGCCACCCACAGTTCCCCTGAGCAAATGCTGATGATGGGACACTAAGCTAACTAGTGGCAAAAACTACTTCAGAGGTTAGATGCCTTTTCTTAGGCTCCTGTCAGAATTAGGTAATTTGTTTTCTGATTCTAGCCTCCTTTTAATTCCACTTCTGATACCACACTGAGAAGATCAGAAAGAGGGTTTTTAAACATCGTCTGACACTACTTAATAGGCCTACATGTATGTATGCTCTCAGTGTAATTAATAACTATATAGACATAGCTTCCAGTCATTTGTACCTATGGTAGTACACTAGATACAACTAACAGCAGCTTTTTTTTTTTTTTTAATTAAGTCTTTTAGTTTTAATGCTTTCAGCCATTTTGATAGTTTTGTGCTTTTTTTACTATTTGTTTTTTACAATTTCATTTGTCAGATCTTGTTTTAAATAGGAGCAGTGAAATGCTCCATGCACAATGATTTTCATAACTGATTGGGCAGAGATTTGGGCTTTTAATAAGACTAATCATACTTAATTCAGCTAATGTCCAGTGTCCAAAATACTCTGTATAGCTACTGAAGAAGGTAACTGAAATAAAACTGGATTTGTGCACACATTTCGAAGTTTTCAGCCTTTTTCTTCTTGTAACTAAAACATTCATCACACTTTATGAAAATCCACATTTCTCGTGAACATCTAAGTCTTTTCCAAGCAATACACTATTAGAAAAGGCTTTAAAAAGTCAAAAGTATTTCAAGCATGCAAAGAATCCTGATCCCAATTAAGTCGGCGGGAGTTCGGCCATTGAGTTCACTGATGCTTAATTTTATGCTCCAGATTTAGTTACAAGGAAAGAACCATCTTGAAAAACAATTAACTCTAATCAAACATATCAAAATCGCCAAAGCTGCCCGCACTGAGGCTATCCCATTCATTTAATGCAGCTGATAACATAAGGCAAGCAGAGAAAGTGTAGCAAGTCTCCCTAGTGTGGTAGGTGACTTCTGGTT
>JAVKLA010000074.1:16283500-16299114 GCA_034782735.1 Sagittarius serpentarius | reverse complement strand
CCTGAAGAAGAATTTAAGTGAGAAACTTCACTTTCATGATCATATGCTGCTACAGTATTCATGATGTCTGGGGTCAAGTCAGTTTTGTAAAAGTGTCACAAAAATATTACTGGTAGAAAATGTTCATTGGGTAGATGTTCATCTCAAAATTGGGCATAAGGATGAAGCAGAGATTATTCATGCTAAAGCCTATAACAGGATAACTCAACATGTCTTGAAGGGACAGAGTTAATTCGTTGATCCATTGAAGAACTGAAGTTATCTGCTAGCGGATGTGAAGAACTTCAGAGAATGTTAACATTGGTGAAATTATGCTAATAAGCAACAACTGAAGCTCTGACTTAGTTGTAAATACCAGGAGCAACTTACAGGTTTCAGCTTTTACCATTCATCAATAAAAACAAATTTCATGGTAGAACATGCGCCTCTTCAAATGTTTCACATACGTAGTTCGTATATGAATTTTCCCGCAAGGTGGCCTGAAGACTGTAGTTTAAGAGACTGTTGAAAACTAGAGAGATCTCCTATTTTTTTGAAGGAAAGCTAAAACATAAATCAAAAGGTTGCTCTGTCAGGCAAAAATCATCTTGCAGTGCTGTTCTAGAACCTGTATTAAAATCAGTACAATGTGTAATAGTAGCGTGTGCATTTGCTATTTTTAAGAGTTGGACAATTCATTAACTTGTGTTTCTTGTTTTCCCAATAGATAGCAGTAGTAATGGGATCCTGTACAGCAGGAGGAGCATATGTACCTGCGATGGCTGATGAAAGTATTATTGTTGGCAAACAGGGAACAATATTCCTGGGAGGGCCACCACTGGTAAGGATACAGAAGTTTCTAGTAACATAGCCCCCAGAAAATTTGTGCTACTGACAGCTTAAACTTTTGAGACCTTTCTTGGTGAGGGATTTCCAGATGTTCTGTAGATTAGTTTGCAATTTTTAAGTATATCTGAATGTTTATATCTTATATTAAATCTTTTCTGTTAGAAGTGTATATATAAATCAAACTTCGTTAAAGTGTTTTTATAGTACTGCTTTTAGATTGCCGTGCGCATTTTAAATTACAAAAATGCTTTCTGTATTCTATTATGCAGTGTCTAGGTTTGAATCGAAATAAAAAAAAATTAAAAGCATGTATATTATATCTCAGAATCGAGATAGAGAACTTCAAAAGCAGGACTGATCTGCTATATTTTATGTCAATTTACAGACAAAGGAGATGCACTTATGATGGCGTTTGTTATCATTTCCTAACTTTCTTAGAAAGGAAATTGTTTCTAAGGAAACTGACCTGAAGAACTCCTGTGAATTAAAACTTGCTTTATTGTAGAACTCATAGTGGGATTTGTGACTGTGCAAAATATTGCAGCATAAGACAACTTGCAAATTGTTGCTTGGCTCCCAACAGGAAAGGGAATGCTTGAGTGGTGTTTATTTTTTTAAAAACAGCTGTATCAGTGTACGTTCTACTGTAGGGTCAGTTTTATACCGATACATACAATAATCTTTGCTAACAGAGGTTATTTTACTTAACACAAACTTTATGAGAAGGACAAAATTTCCAGTAGTAAATGTTATGTTACTGCTAGAGATAATAGGCAGGGCAGCACCCAGCACAACTATTCTAGTCTAGTCAGTGAAGTCTGACTGGATAAACTTCCTTTGCTGAAATAGTCAAATCTTTGTCTCATTGAACAAACTGGTCTGAGGTAGCATGTGGGCTTGTCTTTTGAAAACTTCTCAGCATGCTTCCTGTGACAAAGGCAAGTGCAAATCAAATGTCTCCCAAAAGTCCTTGCAACTTCAGCAGGCCTAAATGGAGAAGTAAGTTTGTAACAGCGTTGTTGATGAAGATACTGCTCCACTAAATTCCTGTAGGAACAGAAGAGGGAGAGTTTGCTGGAAGTCACTTCCTTCTGCCACTTAAGATACTGGGAAAATGTAGCAGGTTCCATAAACTACGGGAAGACAACCACTGACAGATTTTATGGTTGACCAGTTCCTAAGGCATGATTGCGTTAATTTCCTTAAAAGCATGAAGAACTTACCTGTGATGTCATTTAGTGTTTATTTGCATAGCACTGCTCTCATTTCCACAGTATGAGTTTTCATTTCATTCTTTCCTTTACTTTAGCGTGTTTTTTCCCCACTGTGTCATCTTGATGCTAGAAGTGAATTTAGCATTTTATACCCTTCTTTTCTTCCGAAGTTCATTGTATAGATGGATTTTAAATTTTTGTGCACCTTTAAAAAAAAAAAAGTCTTATATTGCAGCTAATTACTGTTCCAGAACATCTTAAATTATTTCAGAATGTAACTGGCATATTGAAAGCAGTGGGGACACATGCACCCCTATAAGTACAAGGATATTTTGTTGTCTACCGTAATAAAATAACACACTTAACTTGAAGTATTTTATTATTTCAGTGGAGGCTTTCCAAGTTGACAAGAAGAATAATCAGCAAAAGCAGATGAAGTAATTCATAGCAACTATGTCATATAACATTAATTTATTTACTGCTTAATAGAATTTAGAATTCTAGAATTGCTTTGTCTGTTGGAATTTCTTTGGCAGTAATTGTTTCAAACGTCTTACCTAGGTCTCAGTTCCTTTTTATCTTGTATTAGTCTCTTTCACCTTGTTGTTTATAGGTAAGTAGGTAAACAAAGACAAATCTTCCTTCAAAATTAAGCAATTTTCTGTAAATTTATCACTGTCATTTAGATATTAGGAGTTTCTTGGTGAAAAGTAACATAAATATGAATGAAGATATTAGTTGAGAATAGTATTAGTTGAGTAACATTGGGTGATTCATACATCTTGTTATTGAGATGAGGAAATTAGTACCATGAAAGAAATGAGCTTTTACATCAGACTGTTACTAGCTTGGTTACTGTGTTACAAATAACTGCCCTGGCTGCAGGAGCACCTGAGCTATCTTCAGTACAAAGCCTTTCTAGGTCCAGCACAGTTCATTAGCTTAGAGCCAGTGGCATATAAAGTGGCAGTACTGCCTCTGGGGCTTGCTCAGGTTCAGAGCAATTTGTTGCAGAAGCTCAGCTAGTAAATCTGAAAGACCTGAGCAAACTCGGTTCTTCTGACGTGGCATTTCCATTGGCAAGAGTGCTGGGGAGTCCTTGAGTGCACCTTGAGTGATTCTGCTTGGAGCTGTGTTAGAGCTGGAAAGGTTCATCAGACCCTGGGAGACCCGTTGGGTGCACTGAGTAATGTGTCCTGGAGAGCTTACTCAAAGCTAGTTTCGTTCAAGCTCCAGCATTAAGCAGGTACGAAATTAGACAGCTAATACACAGTACCTAGGAAGCTGGTTAGGAGGCTGAAAAAAAGGGAACTCTTGTGTTCTAAGAGGATGTTAATCATTTAACTTCGCAAGGGAATTTAGGTCATACATGTGTATCACTGAGATGTAGTGCAGGACACTTTTGCCTGGATAGGCAGCTGAAAAGGAGTGGCCTGAGTCAGGTCTCAAAGGGAAGACTTGGCTAGGCAAGTCAGTGACTGCAAGGATGTTAGAAAGGTGAAAACTTCACTGCTTCCACAGGAAGATTTCACAGCTATCCTCCAATTTAATTTGTTCCTTAGCAACTTGCGGATGTAATGATCCTTACCTTTCTGCGTATAGATCAAACTTGAATATCACTACCTGTCAGCTTTTCTGTTTGGTAGACCTTTTCGTATTCTCACTGAAAATATTTTGCGTGACTTTCTCTAAGCATCAAAATTACTTCAGACTCCTGTAGAAACTGCCATTCCATGTTGTAGCAGGTATTGTAGCCATTATTGTGTATGCTCTATTCCCCAAAATGTCTTTCCTAGATAAAGAAAATTGGGTTGGATTTTACTGTTTGCCTGCCTAAAACAAAACATCCTAAGGAAGCGAAAGAAAACCCCTGATGTTAGTTATAATTAGTCTTGGGATGTGTATGCCAAAAAAGAAAGTGAATTGCAGGTACAGTTCGAAGTCTAAAGTGCAAGTTTCCTTGGCCTTCTCTTTAGAAAGGTGAGGGGTAATGACTTCATGAACAGATAGATCTCAATAGTAAGAGAAGTGTCACAGTAGTAGTAATATCTAGGGCCATTCTTCTCCATTCCCCCAAGCTGAAGAAGCTATATCCTCATCCTTGGCAATACTGCTTGGTAGCTCAGATGCCATGTCGACCTGTTGGCTTCTCCATCCCATTGCAGAAACTTCTGATTCTTCCTCAGGGAAAATTTGCTACTTTCTCTGCTCAGCAGTGAAGGAAAGTCTGGTAAAAAGTTTGTCAAATTCATGTATATTTATGTGCTGGGGACTCTTCTACGTGTCAGCCTGATCTATTGTGGGAAATGCACGTTTTATCTAAAGTTTGTCTTGATTTCTCCTGATGATTGCTAGCTGAAGTATCTTGAAGAAGGATTTCTTTGAAATCCCACATAATCTTGTCAGGGTTCTATTTGCATTCTGTTAGAATTTAATTAACTTTAAGAAAGTCAGTACTATAAACGACAGTTTGTGGAATGTTCTATTGCACTGCAGTACCTGGGAAGGTGATGGAGCAAATAATCCTGGAAGCTATTTCCAAAAACACTACAGACAAGAAGGTGACTGCAGGTAATCAGCATGGATTTAAAATGGGGAAATCAGGCCTGACCAAACTGATAGCCCTGTATGCTGAGATGACTGGCTCAGTGCAAGCAGAGAGAGCAGTGGAGGATATTTATATTGGCTTTGACAGGGCTTTTGACACTGTCTTCCATAACATCCTCAACAAACTGATGAAGTACAGACTGGGTAAATGGGCAGTGAGGTGGTCTGAGAACTGGCTGAACTGCACTCGAGCTGGAGGTCCACCACTAGTGGTGTACCCCAGAGGTCAGTACTGGGACGAATACTATTTAACATCTTCATTGATGACCTGGACAATGGTCCAAAGTTTACCATTAGCAAATTTGCAGACGATAAAAACCTGTGAGGAATGGTTAATAGAGTAGATGCTTGTGCAGCCCGTCAGAGGGACCTCAATAGGCTGGAGAAAGGGACTGAACAGAACCTTTTGAAGTTAAACACAGCAGGCAAATGTTCCTTGGAAGGAATAATCCTGGACACCAGAAAAGGCTAGAGACCAACCGGTTGGGAAGATGCTTGGCAGAAGAAGCACTGTAGGTCCTGGTGGACACCAAGCTGAACATGAGCCATGTGCCTTTGCAGCAAAGGCAGCCAGCAACATCCTGGTTATGCATTAGGGAGAGTGTTTCCAGCAAGTCAAGGGTAGCAATCCTTCCTTTGAGGTGCTAGGTGCAGCTTTAGGCTCTCCAGACCAAGAAAGTCATGGACATACTGGAGTGAGTCAGTGAAGGTCTGTGGAGATGATGAAGGGACTGGAGCATCTGTGATAGGAGGAGAGGCTGAGAGAGCTGGGACTTCTCACCCTGGTGAAGAGATGGCGCAGGGGGAATCTGTACGTATACATGAATACCTTGCAGAGCGGAGTAAAGATAGAGCCAGACTTCTCATTGTTACCCAGTGACAGGTCAAGAGGCTACAGGGCACAAACTGAAATACAGGAAATTCTATTTACATGTAAGAAAACACTTTTCTACTGTAAGGGTGGTCATGCTGAACCAAGTTGTCCGGAGGGGTTGTGGAGTCTCTCCATCCTTGAAGATACTCAAAACTCAGCTCTACGGCATGAGCAACCTCCTCTGGTTAATGCTGCTTTGAGCAGGGGAGTTAAACTAGACAGTCTCTCAGAGTGGCTGACAGACTCCACAGCTCTGATTCTGTGATTTGGAGAAGGAAAACTTCACCTCTGTGGAAGAGGAAAAAAGCCATTTTTGTAAAGTTTATTAGAATGAGTGTCTAGATTTCTGCGCTAATGGAAATCAGTGTTCTGTTCAGATTTGTTCAAAGTTCTGCAGTAGTCACAGAATCGCAGTATATTACAGCTGCATACTGTGTCAGAGGTGTAAAGAGATGTATAGACTTATTACATAGAATCATAGAATAGAGTCATAGAATCATTTAGGTTGGAGTAGACCCTTAAGATCATAAAGTCCAACCACAAATCTAACACTGCCAAGTCCACTACTAACCCGTGTCCGTAAGTGCCATGTCTACACATCTTTTAAATACCTCCAGGGGTTGTGACTGAACCACTTCCTTGGGCAGCGTGTTCCAGTGCTTGATAACCCTTTCAGTGAAGAAGTTTTTCCTAATTTCTCGTAAAAGTATGTTCTTTGGTTGTTTAATGAAGACTCAATTATATCTCTGAGAGAAACTTTTCATTAATTAGTATCAGAATGCCACACCTTCATATTACATGGGTAGCCATTCAAATTTAGAAGCAAAAAAACCTAGTAGTGAAGAAATACCTACACGTAATTTTACAAACTTGACAGTTGGGAAGTGTGTGTGTATAAATATATTTACATATTTAGTGTACTTCGGTTTTAGGCATGAAACTTGGAAACTGAAATCTGGTTTAGAAGTGATAGTTTTCTCTTCCCTCGTCTTTTATGCAACTTCTGTACTCTCCGTGTGTGATGAATAATAGTTTCACCAGCTTGCAAGCAGTCCTTTTCAAAGGAGTTATGGTAGAGTGGAAATGCATCAAGAAGGTGGTTTTTTTACCATGCAGTAAATGATACCACTTTGTTTTAAGGAGGAGTTCACTCACTCTCTAGTTATCCTGTCAGGTCCAAGATTTGACAAATCCGGTATTTAAATTGTGCATTCCAGGTATTTTTACGGAGACATACTTGATTCAAACAGTTTTATGCCATTAATAAGCTTTTTTAAAGAAAATTACTCTTACTGAATTATTGTGTGTTTAATGGAAGATTTAGAAAATGAAAACTGCTAATGATTTTTGTATGGTTAATATTTAAATAAGTTAAAATTCACAGAAAAGAGTTTGTGTAGAGAAAGCAAAGTAAAAAAATGCTAAGTTTCAACTGGGGTGTTGTTTGTTTGAAGCAGTGCAGGAAAGTAACACATTTGAAATCACTTGTACAGTGCTAAAAAATTTTTTGTGAAAATACATGTTCATAAATCTAAAGGGTGTATAAGTATACTCACACTAATAATGGACACAGCAATAAATACAACAGTAAGTGGAGAATCTTTCTTAATAAAAACTACATATTAATGCTAGAATACAGATACAAAGGGAAATTAAGTAATTTTGACAAGATTCTGTGTTGCCAAGTTTTAAATGCTCTGAGGGAGAGTAACTGAAGAAATACTAATAAAGAAGCTTTTTGCAAAGATCTCTTATTGCTATAACTAAGCCAGTATAAATACCAATGCAAGACAAGCGTCAACTCTAAAGCTCATTTTCATTTTCTTGTGGTAGGTTAAAGCAGCAACAGGTGAAGAGGTATCAGCAGAGGATCTTGGAGGGGCAGATCTTCACTGCAGGTTTAAAGAAATACTTTCCCAGAGTTAATTTCTTCTGTCATTTAGACTTTAGTACGGTGTATTTTATTTTCTTTTATCAATTTATATTTAGATCTTTTAAAAACTATGTTTAGATTTTGAAAATTAGTATTTTCTGTGTCCTTATCTGGTGATGATTAATCATTTTATTGTTAGAGTAGCATAGTTGCCTTATGTTACTCTAGTTAGGATCTTGGTTCCTTCATATACTACTTCAAAATACTACATGTCTCATGTACAGCAGCATAATGCATAATATGGAGGACTTTTCTGTACTGTTTAATACTGCGTGTTAATAGAAAATACACATTGAGAAAGATAATATATTTTGCAGATTGTGTCTTTCTTACTGTCAGAACTTACGACAAACAAGAAGAAAATAGCTTGTGTTTTTTCTAAGAGAATACTTGTTATCAAAACAAAGAATTCTGCACACTTTCAAGTCTAACATGAAAAGAACGGTAAAGTTAGGTATTACTGTACAGTAAGTTAAGTATTACTGTGCAACAAATGTTTAATTTTTACAATTTACTGAAGTGAATAAAGAATTATTTTTAAAGGCAGTTCATAACATTTCTGTAAATATGTTTTCTTTATGATTTCAGGTGAATTTTAATTTCCAGTTGAACAATGTTTGCCATCTTTTGTATTGTCAGTTAGATCTTTTCCTTCCTACAGTTGCTATTTTATGGCGTGTCTGATATTGTGAATGTACTGTTTCAAAGGAAAGTTCAGGCATGGTTTCAATTTTGAAAGTGATTTCATAACAAAACATGGAGATCTGTATTGTAGCATCTATATTTTAAAGATAAATATAAAACTTTTAAAATCTTAAAAGTTTTTAAAACCTCAAATTCTCATTGTCAGATTTTTTTTTTTTAAGTATTCATATTGCTATTGTTATTTATTTACAGAAAATCTGGTGTAACAGATCATTATGCTTTGGATGACAGTCATGCACTTCATCTAGCAAGGAAAGCTGTGAGAAGTTTAAATCTCCAAAAGAAAGTAGAAGTAAGTGTATAGAATCTGAAAACACTGCATTGTTAAATTAGGAATGCTTTTCTTCACCGGATCTGTACAACACATTTTTTTTGTCTCTGACTTAAGACACTTTGAAAATGGATGTTATGATACTTGTCTTTAAAGATTTCCCTAATGTTTCAGTTCCGCAGTTACATTCCTGCTGTATTATTCCCAATAAAATAACTGAGATTACACGCAAGAGTGAAGAAACTAGAACGGTGCTTCAGAATCACAGAATTGTGCTTTAAGATTAACAGTCTTGCAAGGTGCTTAATTTAATTTTAAGCCCACGTGATCATTCCCATGCTGTCAAAGCACCTTTTTGAATACACATTTTCTGTGATTATTAATGTAAGGTATAAAACTAAGGGGATAGATCTAAATCATGTCATTGTATTGTATTGATTAAAAATTCCTTGTAGAAAACAGGATGGATAGCATATGGGGGAGGAATTACCTTAATTTATTTTGGTAGGATACACAAGAGCGTGAATTGAAGAGTAAAGCTCAGCAGCTGAAGGAAGGCAAGATGTTCTATTCAGTTGCGTGGCAAGAATCTTCATCAGTTTTTTCAGAATATTACCTGCCTAATACGGCACGGGGGGGAAGTAAGCAAATGGGAGGATATGCTTAATTCTTGGTGACGTGGAAGAAGTGGAGCACATACGGATGTATATGCAGGAGTAGGAACAAAGGTAACAGTAAGTGAGAAAGTGTTAGCAGCCTTCAGTTTTAAGAATCTGGATCTTTATGCAGAATGAGGACAAGCCAGTACAGGCATTTTGATGTGGCTAGTGAAGAGAAGACTGTGCTCAAAGCAGTTGACAAATTAATTGTTTGGTTTTTTAAGTCATAATGTGGACTAATAATTCCTTTGTTGTATAAATTGTTTTGTTAAATTGCTGTAGGTTACAACAGAACCATCAGAAGAGCCTTTATTTCCTGCTGATGAAATATATGGAATAGTTGGCGACCAGCTGAAAAGAAACTTTGATGTCAAAGAGGTATGACTACAAATGCAGGATCCGCATGCCCATGCGTGCATGCACTCGCTTTTCGTGCAGGGGATCACTCTTTGTATCACCATAGTCTACAGAAATCTGATTTGGGGTATATAGTGAATATTTAAATTTCATAAAATCTTTTAATGTATTTTTCTATATTTTTCTCCTTTGGATCCATTGGAATGGCAATGACATGTTGAAAATATAATGCTGTTTGGTTATACTTTTAAGAAGGATGAGCAAGGATGAGACACTAATAACATTCTGAAAAAGCTGCCAGAAAATAGGGAACTTTGCATTGGCAAAGCATTTTGTAGACTGGCCGAGTGATGCGATAGCTTTCTTTTTCTGTCAATCCTGTGAAAGTAAGGATCAAATATGTAAAAATTTATGGAGTATAAGCACCCTAAACAATTCATTGCTCTCCCAGCCACATATGGAGACTATTGTACTCTACTGCAAGTCTAGTTAAATTGTTTGCCTTGGTACCTTCATCTGAGACCACATCCTTTCTCATATTTTGCATAGATCTCATATTCAAACCCTTTTTCACTACCAACCAACTATTAATTTTAAGAGTCGTCTTAGTGTGTACCTTTCTTAAAATACTTAGTCAGAAATTACTAGGATTTGCTTTCCATTAAGGGAAAAAAAGATGAACACTTTTATTGAGTATCACTTACGCTACACTCTCGAAAGTTGTAATAGCTTGGATTTATGTTCTTTTAAAGTTGAAATAAATGTCTTCTGGGAAATGTCTTGCTAGCAATGCATCTATATTTGTATAAAATGGCTCCTTTGTATCTCAGAGAAACCTCAGAACAGATCTTCCTTATTTTTGTATGTCACAAACTTAAGCAAAGCTGAAAATAAACTTATCTCTAAGAATGTAGATGTTTTTCTCTTTATAAATGTGAGTCTGTTGATTAATATTTAATATACCCAGAGGTAGCAGTTTTTCTTTGAAATTTGACTAATCAGGAAAACTTTGTTCCTGTATAATTTAAACTGTTCGGTTAGAATATTCTTAATCTTGAAATTCCATTTTTTATAAACATGTAGATAAATCACACTTTAAAAAGTAAATGAGCTTTGCCTGCCATCCAGACTATTTATATTGTGGATGGCTTGATGTTGTCTAAATGGAAAGCTTTTATTTTAAGTTATATGTTAGCATGGTCTGTCTTTCTAAAGAAATTAAAAACTGTGAAGAGTTAGGAATTTAATTTTATTTTTCTGTTTTTTCTTAAGGTCATTGCTAGAATTGTAGATGGAAGTAAATTTGATGAATTCAAAGCCTTTTATGGGGATACTTTAATTACAGGTATTTAGAAATATATTATAATTATTCTGTGTATGTTCCCACTGGTTTTATAGTTAGATTCATTCTGTTTGGCTCACCCATTGATATTTTTAATAACATTTTTCTTCAGTAGAATAGCAGTTTCTGTTACCAAGAGAAAGTGTTACCTTTATATGCTCTGCTAAAATATAGCTATGCTATGGTGAAATAAATGTGTGTGAAAGTTTGCAAATTTATCTTTCTCCTTCAGGATTTGCAAGAATATTTGGTTATCCAGTAGGAATTATTGGGAACAATGGAGTTCTTTTCTCAGAGTCAGCAAAAAAGGTAAATAAATAGATTATTAGCTTCTTTGCCATTGAGAAACAAAACTGGTGGACAACTTGCTCTTGAAATGAGGAACTTTTTTAAATAATGGAAGTGGACTGGCTCCGCATTTTTCATGTAAACATGAAATAGCTTAATAAGCTGTAAAAATAATTGACCGTATCTTAGAAACTGTGTTCTGTGGATTTTTCTGATATGAAAGAGGTATGTCAACAGGAAAATGTAGTTAGAAAACCAGCATTTGCATTTGTGTGACGACAACAACACAGTTGAAGTAGTATATCCTGAAACTTACAGCTATTACAAGAAAAGTCTATGCTGATTGCATAAAATACCCTATTAGTTATAATTGCTAGCCTCAACTGTGAAGTACTACAATGAATTACATAATTGTTTTTGTAATAACTGGAAATTTTCAAACCTGGATTCCAGTACTCAGTTCATTGATTTACCAGAGATTTAATTTTCATACTTTGCTGCAGCAGCTCCTGGCTTAGACTAATGAGTGAAAACATCGCAGTGTGTGAACTAAAATACCTGTTTTGTGAATTAAAGGGCATCTTTGATGGAATACTGTGATTGCATTGCAGTTAACAGTGCTTTACAGATGAGTTTGGGGGATTCATGGTGATAAAGAGTTTCTGGGTATAGCAGAGTGGTTACTGACCTTGTTCTATGTTGTTTGGTTTAGTTCTTTATTTTTTCAAGAAACTACAGTCAGTTGAATTTTTTTGTAGTAGCAATTATATATGGTAGTTTTGTTCTAGCAGGCTTCTCAAACTGATGGTGAGGAAATCGCTATTGAAAATCCATAGGAAAAAGGAAGTCTTGATGAGAGATTTGGAGAAATGAAGTAATTTTACTTGATTTATTGCTGTAATAAAGTAATAAACAAAATTGAGTTTATGTACTGAAGAAATACTTTCAGTTTGGAGCACTGCAGTGAGTGACGTTGTTGGCTAGCATTCGTTTTAACACAGTTATTTCCAAGTTGAAAAGAACACTTTCAGTATTTTTCTGGTAATTTAGTGCTGCAACTTTTTTCCTACCATCGAAGAAGATGTAAGGAATCTTCCTCTGCTGACTTTTGCTGGCATATCATTACTGTAAGAGGAGATGGTCAAGTTTCACTTGTTTCACTTCTAGAGAGACCGTTGTCGATAATGTTGCTTCTGTAAGCATCATAATCTAACAATATTCCTTTTTTTTCTTGTCCGTTTCTGTAATGAGTTGTGACACATCTTTTTCCTGTGATCATCACTATGCTTTTTGAGTGCTTCTCTGGAAAAGCTAACTAAAAATGTGCTTTATGGTTTTTCTTTCTTTTTTGTTTTCTTTTTGTAAATTTTGCTGGTTTTGTATCGTGAAGAGGTTAGATGTTTTTTCAGTTGCTGCGCTACATACATGTCTTTTTACCAGCATTGTGTAAATGGCCTGAGGAACTTGATTATTTAGATTATTTCTGATTGAAACAGAAGCTTGGAATCTACTATTTGTATCTTTGCTAGGAAATGGTGAGAGGGCATCTGCCCTGAGGAAAAAAGAAAGAGGCTACAGCAATTGGCAGGGCCATAAGCAATAGTGTATGTGGTCCTTTCCCAATTTCAGAGAGTAATTTTCTTTAGTACAGGAAATGGGGACATACTTTTTTCTGACTGGCTGTCTTAAGTTCCATGACAGAGTCTTACAAAACTCGATGTCAGATGCCACACTGTGAAGCTGTCGGTGGTTTAACTGCTTATTGGCTGAGTCAAAACAGTGTCAGCAGTAGTACTTTTTAAGGATATTATTTCTGCTTTTCACTTGGATTCACACATTTTTGGCATTTTCTTCTGCTAGAGTGAATGAATGTTTTGCAGTTGACTTTGGGTGAAGCAGAAGTAGTGTTGCTTCATGATGCAAATACTCCCATGGACTTCAGTGGAAGAAACTTGTCACGGACTTCAGAGTGCTGGTAGTGATAGCTTCACTGATCCAACTTTTAATGGCTTACTTTTTTTTTTATTATTTTTTCTTTCCTCTCCACAGGGTACACATTTTATCCAGTTATGTTGCCAGAGAAATATTCCCATTGTGTTTTTGCAGAATATTACAGGTGAATAAGCTCAATATTTTAAAGTGTCACTATGTTACAGGCTTTGCTGTTAACTGTGAAGGCTGTGACTTTTAGATAGCATCTTGTGTGCTTTGTTGTACCTACATCTCCAGCCTGCTCTGAAATCAGCCTGTCAGCAGCTGATGAAGGCCTTGCCTTATGATTTGTTCTTCGTTTTTTTCTGCATATGCGATAAAGCACATAGTATGACATATAGCACAGTATAATAATATAAAGTTAGTGAGCCTTTTTTTCATGTTATAATTCTTCAGGTTTCATGGTTGGTAGAGAATACGAAGCTGGAGGGATAGCAAAAGATGGTGCCAAGATGGTAACTGCTGTAGCTTGTGCCAGTGTACCTAAAATAACAGTGATTATCGGTGGTTCTTACGGAGCTGGAAACTATGGGATGTGTGGGAGAGCATATAGGTAAGTGTTACTTTAAATTATGACAGGAGATAAGAGAACATAACCTTGAAGTACCATTCTGAAAAACTATCTAAAGTCTTGCAGAAGTTGTGCTGTTTGGAAAACAAAACAGTTCTCAGTGTCATGGTCATAAGTGGTCATAAGTAAATAGCAACCTGACAAACCTGGAGAGATTTGATAGGCTCATGATTAACCGTGAATTAGGTGATGGAGGAGATCTTCTAACATGTAAACAGGCTGACATGCTCTTCTCCCATTTTAGCTCTTGGAGGAAAAATTACACAGTGCTAAACAATCATTAGGCAGTATGGGCTGGTTCTTTATTGTGCATTCATATGAAGAGTGCCAGCTTGTGTAAAAAGTCCTTATTCACTTAAATGAGCCGGGTTTTATGAGTGATGTTTGCAGAAGGCCTAAGGATTTTTTTTTTTTTGACCCTTTGGACATGACTCACGTAAATGTTTTCTTCATTTTTCAAGGTCCCTCATGCTATCGAAGTTGTTGGTGATATTTTTAAAGAAAAAAATTCCTGGGGGTGTGTGAGATGAAGAGAGAAAAAAATTAAGGTGCTTGAATGTAGGAAATGAGCAGAATTTTCACGTTTTCAAACATAATGCTGCAAGCATTGAAGTACATTAAACTGCATTTTATAAAAACCAATACATTGTAAGATTGTCATGCATAAAAATGAATTCTTAGCTGAATGAGAATTAGTTCTTTACTAGGAAATAAGGCAATGTCTTATTTTAGTATTTAATATATGTTTTTTCAGTCCAAGATTTCTTTATGTGTGGCCAAATGCTCGAATATCAGTGATGGGAGGGGAACAAGCTGCCACTGTTCTAGCTACAATAGCTAAGGACCAAAAAGCAAGGGAGGGAAAAGAGGTAAATCTTTCATCTTTCATTTGCAGTACTGTCATTATCATTCACTCTTTCACTGGAGTTGCTCACTTTATGAACTGTTGTTCTGTCAATGCCATCTAGTGCATTGACAAACATCTGCTAAATGTTTACATCTGCTAAATGTGATGGTCACTCACGACATTCCTTGTCTTTGCTTAAAAAGAGGATATTTCCTGTATCATCATTTTTGGACTTTGTGCACTGGATTATTAGTTCTGCCCAAGATGAGCATCCAGGGATCCTCTCTGGTTTGAGAGTATGAGGAGGAATATGTAAGAACAAAGTGTCTTTCCAATTATTTTTGAAGTAGGCTGTTTTATAGACAGCTGATCTTCAGATTATTCAGTGACTGAGAATTAATGAAACTTATAACAGCAGAAATCTGTAGAGGTTTGGAAAAGGTTTTGACTCATTTCAACATTTTAATTGAAAATTAGTGCTATTTTGTTTAATAATCTTTTCTGTTTTCTCTGTACACTCTTTTCTGCTGTGTTTTTTAAATTACATGGTTTATGTTTATATTGGTGCCTTGATCCCATAAGAAGTGATTTTATTGTGATGTCTTACAACTGCTTGTATTTATCATGAGTAGTTATTCAGAATAATGAAACGGTATGTACATGTTACGTCAACAGTTATTTTTTCTATACTTTACTTGGGCTTTCTGTGGATAGAATATATTCACCCTCCTCCATTTATGTCTTAATTTCCCAAATCCCTGAGATGGACAGGATGATATCCAGAAAGAAGTTTTAGAAAAATAATTGTACTTAGTGTCAGTAAAATTAGAAACTTGAAATTTTTCTGAATTACAGTGGTGACCACTCTGGATCATAGAGAAACCCAGTGTTAGAATAGCACAGACTAGTTTTATTAAAAAATCTTGCCAAAGGCAACTCAGAATGGGGTTTATTCAGTACGATAGGTTCAGTAATTTTTCAGATGCTAATCCTCAATTATTCTTATACTCAGGTAAGTATATTTTTACTCTCCTTTTCCCACCCACCTGTTTTGAAAAGTGGTACTTCAATTTCATTGTCAAATATGCTAGATTGATAATTGTGTGTAAAAAGGGAGGTCATTTAC
>JAVKLA010000074.1:16178027-16194059 GCA_034782735.1 Sagittarius serpentarius | reverse complement strand
GTACATATTATCATTAAAATGATGAGAACTTATGTGACTGATACAATTTTGCTGTAGACGTTGACGTCCAAAAGAAAAAAATAAACTCATATTTAAATTGTAAACATTTGTCTTGATTTTATACATTATGCTTAGTGCCAAGAGCAATATGCGTGTGTGCTTTAAAACACATTTTCACCCATATGGCGTACCTTTATGTTTTCCTTATACTTCTTTGCTGAGATCAAAAGAAATAACATGCTCCACTTAGTGATTTTTTTGAAAGCAAAATGCCATCACTGTACTTTTTATTTGTATTTGTGACCTATCTTAACATGCCAGGAAGAGGCAGGTGAGGAAGGCCTGGGAGCATTCACTGGACTGGAAGAGTGTCCATGCTGGATCACTGGTTGACATGTGAACTGAGCTGGCAGCAACTGTAGAAGTATCTGGTAGCTAACCCTGTTCTAGACGAAATCAGATTAACTCTTTTCAGATCCTCCCAGCCAAATGAAGAGCCATATTATGCACTTACTGGGACTGCTATAGCAGTCTGAGACTTTAGGGCTTCCTGGCAGGTATTTCTTTTAAGCAGTCCTCACTGAGGACTGACCACCTCAAAAATGGGCAGAGTTTTCAGGACAGGGCATAAACTTAGTGCTTGGCTGGGAGAAAGCAGAAAGCTAGTAGTATCCTGTTCCCACCCCAAGTCACACTTCTTGGGGTTTAAAAACGGTCCCTACTGACTTTGTAAATAGGGATTGACTTGGCTTCTATTTGTAATTGCTACTTTTTTTCTTGACAAAGGGTCCCTGCATAGGAGGATTGTACAAAGAAATAAACAGCGTAGTAATTTTCTTCGCAGGTGTAAGTTTTTCAGTGTGCAACACAAAAGTGTCCAGCAAAGCCCTTAAGCATGTCTGTAAGTCTGCATATTGCTGCTGTGGTGAACGGGACTGCTATTGTCCCTAGAGTTGTGCACACATTCAAGTGCTTTGCTGGATCAAGGCCTAGTTTTAGAATAATTTTCAGTTCTTTCAGCTCTCAGCCTACTAATGCTGATAACGCTGTATATGAAAAATAGCTCTACAATGATTATGTTAAATAAGCCACACCACAGACATGAACTCCTTGGAGTAGGCAGTAGTCTTTTCTAGATCGCAGTCTCTGTTTTTTCTTACTTCTTACACATGTTCTCTTTTCCACTCAAAGTAGATATAAACTATTATTTCTTGGCATGAATACAGAAATCTCTTCCTCATCCCTGAATACACAAGTATGTTGTAGCAGCCTTAGACCTTTCTGAGTGATTTCTTTTTCTTTTTTTATTAATCCTTTTTTATGAGCATTTCTGCTCCTGGGTTTGGATTCCCCACACCCCTCTCCACCCCCTGCCTTTTGTTAGAAATATTCATTTCTAACTACTAAAAATAATAGAACTGCTTCTAGTTAATTCTTTACCTTCTGCATCTCAGCTTGGATATTTAACGTAGACAGCTAGTCTAAATTTTTATCTACTGTTTCCTGATTATTGACTTCATTGTTTTTTATGCATTTGTGGCAATATTTGAATTGTAAATGCTCTGATATAATATTTGTTTGTAAACCAGATTCTGCTTTAAACCACAAACAGATTTTTACTTGTCTTAAGCATTGTAAAATTTGTGGATATTAGCTGTCAGTTGTATACAAAGTCCTAACCAATTGTCCTAATTCAAGGATCACAGAAACAGAGCTTTTTTTTTTCTGCCTCACAGGAAAAAAAACCAAGAATGTAAGAAAAAATAATTTTTAACAGATTAGAAGGGAGAAATTTCATTGAAATGCATGTGAAATACACATTAAAGAGATAAGTTAGTACAATTTGTGAACATAATTCATGTGAGGTACAAATACACTTTTACGGTGAAAGTCAGTATATGCTTTTATATTCATGCTCTAAATTTTGAGCACGTGTAAGAAACTATGACCTCGCCAAAGTCAAGGACAAAACTGCTGCTGGCTTCACTGTACTCAGAGCTTCACCAACATAGGGAACCATTGTCTAGGATTTACTCTCTGGAGTGAAAAATTACTGGGTTGTCCCAGAGAACACACAGGTTGATGTACTCCCTTCACTTTAAGCATATGACGAATCTCACTGAAACTAATATTGTAAAACAACCTTAATAGTATCTCCTTTATGTTTAAACTTAGGCCCACATATAGAGCTTTAATCTGTGTGTGGTGCGGTATGCTTTCCAGAAAATACAAGTAAGATTGTGTTTACTTGTGATTTTGTTGTTTAGTGCTACTTATCCATGCCTAATAGTGTTAATAACTTGAAGACAATAAAGCCATCTTGTGACTGTTCTCTTCCTATAAAAATAGATACCTGGCTCCTACCTACACATTGCTCGAGAGCAGTTTGTGTTCAACCCATGCTATGCTAAGACTTTAAAAATAGAAACTAGTCAGTGCAACACCCAAAGCAAGCTGCTTGTGCTATGCAATTATCTCTTACTGATTTGCTGATTTGGTTTGCAGAAGACTTGTGTTCTTTACTAAAATATAAGCAAAAATATTTTTTTCCATACAAGCAACCTGCAAGAACAATGGGCACCATCTTGCTGTGATGTTATTTCTCCTTGCTGACTTATAGACTTACGTGGTAAACTGCTGTTGTGCAAATTGGAAAAGGAGGGAGGGAGTCAGACCTTGAGGTAGTCATATTCATGCAGACTACAGAATTCAGCATTTTCTTTGAAGTTTGCCCTTGTGCAGAGCAGGTCTACTTATTATGTTACCCTGCTTGTTGAAGGCATATGTGGAAGTGCAAATATTGCATAAATGAAATGCTGGACCCTGCTCAGGCTTGTATTTTACTCATAGTTAGTATTCCAGCGCTGGAATTTAATATTTGCTTTTCTTGAATATTTGTGCCAAGAAAACACAACAGCTCAGAAGTGAATGTACAATTAAAAGATTTCTGAAATTCAAATGGGTTGAAATGGTTGCTTTCACTGAGCCTTATCGCAATTCTCTCTCTTCAGCAGAAGTATTTCTTCTTTGGTACAAAGCCAATTTTTTGTGACAAGACAGAAATTTTTTTGGTGCTATTTTGCTGGATGTTCTTACCAAGCAAATGTTCTAATAGCATTCCTTATCATAATAGAGATCCCTGTTCCCAAATGCTACCTAATCTGCTCAAGGAAAGCTATGGACCTATGCATTTGACTTCAATTCCTTAGTCCTCTTCCGCCATTTTATTTTAGTCATAATAGGACTAATACATTTACATGACGTAAATGAGAGTACGAAGGAGTTTCGTGGGCTGTTAATGTGCAATTTCTTTTTTTTTCTGTGCCTGTTCTTCAAGAAGCGAAGTGGAGATTCTTCCTTTTTGCAGGGTTGTATTTAACAGAAAGTGGCCACCTCTAAATGCATTGTATTCATATGATAATCCAGACGGTTGCACAGCTATACTATTTTCTGCACTTTGTAATGTATCAGTTCAAAGGACTTGATTTCAGAGGCTGCCCTAGCTCCCTCAGATCATCAGCAGATAATTTTAGAAACCTCAGGAATCAACGGAGGGATGGTGCCAGTTCGAAGCAGGGACATGATGGCTGTCCAGTGTTCTTCGCGGGGAAGCCTCATGGGTGTGTTGTCCTTCCCATGGAAAACCCCCAGGACTCCTTTGCTTAGGAGCTTGCATGAGTGGGATCTTGATTATACAAAACAAGATGAATCACAGTAGTGATGGTTTATGGTGTCTCTCACTCTGAACCCTAAATCTCCTGGGTGTAGAGAGATAGCATTTCCACTTGATAAAGGTTTTCTAATATTGATGGAAAACAACAAAAGCATTGAAAGTCGGGAAGAACTAAACATCAAGTGAACTACTTGATGCTGTTATTCATGAAATGAGTTCATCTAATAGCGCTTGATATATGATTTAAAAACAGTAATATACCTCATTTTAGCAGATGAAGGATATTCAAACACAAGTATTCAATAAAATTCAGCTGAGTTAGGTTCCTTAAAGTGAGATGGTGTTATCTCAGATTGTCATTCTAAAGTGTGAGAAGGCTATTTGTCTGGTGTTTCTGGTTCACATCCATCTGCCTTGGTATTCATACATTTAGCAGGAGAAGCAGGAGGTGATACCTAACAAGAACTCCCACAGATCCAGGCTATAAGCAGCATTTTTAAGAGCAAAGGAGATGCGGAGACTCCAATTTCTTTCTCTGTCCTCCTTCTGCTGCAGTGCAACTTCACCAGTTAAGGTGGTAGGGCTGTGCCATAGTTGTCACACACCATGATAATTTCAGAAGACTAATACATGTTCAGACAAGGAGTTTGCTTTGCAGTCTCTTGTATTTCAACACACAGCCAGTTGCAATCTGTCCAGTGTTGCTCTGCTCTTTAACCAAAGTATTGATGGATGTAAACAGCCAATGGCTTTTCCTTTTGATTACAAGATCATCATTACTTCTCCAGTTCATTCTTACCTGTTTGTTGGAAACTAGGAGAGGACAGTGCCTGTACTCCTCACAGAGAGTAAAAGTTTATAAAACGTCAGGGCTTTGTCTTTGTGTAATGACTTGTTATGACATATTTCTCTTCCTTTCTTTTAAGACAGTATTGGTCAGGCCTAGGACACATTGTACCAATGAAGTCCAGGAGGATTTTTCCATTTTTCCTGGATATGCTTTATATGTTGATTTGCTGGAAATTCAGTTTTTTCAAGTTGTGTCTGGGCTCCTAACTGAAACTTTGAAGTAGGTGTTGTCTAAGACACTTCCTACAGTCAACAGTGAGGGATACAAGCCTCCAGAGGATGACTTAGACTTGAAGGTTACAAAAATCTGAATTTTTAGTTGTTTCAACAACGGTTTTACGACCCTGCTCTGCCACCCACAGATCTCCTAAATCTTTCTTCTTCCCCCTGTCAGACAAACTCTTCTTTCCAGATTGCCTCCCTGCACCACAGTCCTTGATCTTCCCCTCCCTTTCCCCTAGGACAAAATCTGCCTTGTCTCTGACTCACTGCCATGTTTAGCCCCCTCATGCTGTTGAGTGTTTGTCCCACAGATCCAAAGTTGTTTCCTCACTCCACCCCTTGATTTGTGACTGTACCCAGTCTATGCCTTGTATTCAACCTCTCCCTCAGAGATCTTCCTATACCTCTTTGAAGATTACCCATCATTAAAAGTCATAATTAACATAAATGATAAAATATGCAGGAGTAGGAGGCAAAGCACATACTCCTAAGTGCTATTTCATACTGACTATATATATATCTCAGTTTTCAGGTTTCTCCTGCAAGTCCAAGCAAGCAACTCAGTAAGCTCAAAGTATTTAATATAGTATATGGTGTTCTTTGCCTTGGTTTGCATTATTTGACAACCAGTTTTCAGGTTCGTTTATATGAATCTTTCAGTAGTGCCAAGTCCTCTTCAAAACTCACTACACTTCACTGAAGTATTTTCGGGTACGTGTCTGTGCATGTATGAATATATACATAATAATATTATATATACACATGCACACACATTCGTCCTTCCAATATGTTAAGATTTTTAGTATTTCCTTGTCTAAGCTAATTGGTGTGGATATTCATGCCACTGACAAGGTAAACAGAGCAGTTGAAAAAAGCATGCAGTTTCACAGTGATTACTGATATATGTCAAACAGTTTATGTGGTGACTAACACTTTAGAATGAGGAATTATAAATTAATTGGGATATCTGGTGAGAAATGGGCAAAATTGACGGACTGCAGTCATGAGTTAAGTTGCAGGCTCCTGTGTGTTATACTACCAGCAAAAGCTGCAAACTGGAATACAGCTTTCATTACAGAACTTTTTTTTTTTTCAGATAATCTTTATCATTATTTGGATAAAACCTTCAATACTAGGAGCAACTCCTTTGTTTCCCTTCTAAAAGGCACGGTTCGGTATGTGCTGTCAGTGGAGCGTGGGGCTTTCAGAATTTTTGCACTGTTTTGTGCTATACCTGTCGGTGGGGTGAGGGAAGGCAATGAAAGATCTTTCTCTAGGCAAAATTTGGGCTTAAGAGAGCGTTCTGGATTACTGGCAATCTTTCTAAGATGTCCTATGGACTTTAGGTTTTTGTGGTACCTTCACAATACCGTATGCTATTGTGCAGCTTCTGACACATCTTTCAAGGCTTTTGATAGGATGCTAATCTGGGTTTGCAAGAAAGTCCTCAAGGCAGCCAGGCAGAACTGCCCTCCTTGTTTCCTTTCCTTTTATTGCTCACTCATGCTGTTGTGAACTTTTTATGGAAACTAGACCCATTCCAGCCTTTGCACAGCATCACTTTCTTTTTAAGAAAGATTCTGTTGAATCAACCTCATCCTTTTTGTTTTCTGTCTCTTCCAGTATTTAACATCCCTTCCCAAGTGTTGCACTTGCATAACTCAGCATGAGTTAAGCGGATTCAGTCGAAACTCAGCTCCTTTTGTATATCTCCTTGCAATCTAAGGAAGAGACTTGTTTTAAAAGAATCAGTCTATTAGTTTTGCATTCATGAACAGTGAACTTATCTTACCTGCAGGCACAAAGTGTTGCTTGCTTTCTTCCTGTGGTTGGTCCCTGGTTCATAGTATTTATGTATGTGCCATATTTTGGTGCTACCTGATAACAGTTGCCAGTGTGAGTTAAAGTAGCCACGGGCTAGTGAATTTAACGCCCACTGCCTGTGGCCCCAAGGGACCACCCCAGAAGCCAAAGACTAGTTGCACCCTGTGGATGTCCCAAACCACATTCCCTTTCACTGGCCCTGCCCCTTACGCAAAAGCCCAGGAGGGAATGTTTGAAGATTGACTCCTGGGGATTTCCTTATGCCAAAGGCATCATTTGATGGGCAGCTAAGGTAGGTTTTGAACTGTGTAATATCACTGGAACTGGTGCAAAGCAGGTGGAACAGACCCAAGCTCAGCCCACAGACTTTAATTGCATGATGACTCAGGTAATGCTTCTTGGTTTTTTCTCCTCCTCCCCCCTCCATCCCCTTAAAAAAATTGTGCTACATATTTTTATTTATTTACCAAGCCCTAATTGCTTGCATTGGGCTGTTTCAAGCTCCACTTAATCTCACTTAGAATTTTATTTCATTTTTATTTCTTTTTTTTTGCTGGGCAGGTGTCTAAAGGTATACTGGCTGTAAGGTAGGGTGGATGTGCAGTGATGAAATTAAATGACTTGGGCCTGGCTTCTCTTTTAGAAGATCTTCAACCTGATAGAGTCACTTGCAATGATACAAAAGTTATATTTGTGTCTTTGTCCTCTAACAGACAGACCTACCTCCCCCCTGCTAACATTTTCTAACCAGAGCATCAGGAGTACAGCTGGTGAATGAGGTAGAAAGCACTTAATTCCTCCCCAAAATTAAACATAGGGGTTTATTTTACTAATAAACATTGAAAACTGATAATGGTTTGTATCATTTGAGATGTTTTGATAGCGCTGAATCCCTTCATACAGGTTTTGACCACTTACACATAAAAGATTTTTAAATTTAAAGAAATTAAATTTAAAGAAATACAGTTCAGTTTTACTTACAATATAGGTTTTTCTCCAAGTTAAATAAAATATTTTTAATTACAAACTTTTAAACTAAGTGATTTGGAATGCTGGGTGAAAATTGTGTGAACAGACAGTCCTCAAACTTGCCCTTTTCCTGGCAAATATTAGTTTTCAATGAACTGTCATTTTCTGATGAAAAAAGCCGCATCTCGAAAAATTCCCAGCTTGATCCATTCCTGATCAACCTGCCTCACAAATATGTGTAGGGTGTGTGTTTTTTGAAGCCATACTTTAATCACCTGGAACTCCAGATTCCCCTTCCTGCAGTCAACAGCAATCTAGCTATTGCATCCATACTGTGACACCTCTCCCCTAGAGTTATCATGATATCATTCCATCCCTTAACACCTTATAAGTCTGCTGCTTATCATACCTGGACCATTTCTATGGGCCTCCCCTGTTTTTTGTAAAGGTGCTGCTTTTCCTACCCACACTCCAACAGGATGCTGGCTTCCTATTAGACTACTTTTTCTCACACAGCTGGTCTAGCTAACAAAAGTCATAGCTTTTCCTACGTCCTATGGAAGGAATCGAGTAAAATCTCACCTACTTTCCCATGCCCACATGCTGCTACCCATGACCTTCTTCTCTCTTACACAGTCTTCTGCAGGACTCTCAGCTCTCCCCTTTGGCGACCCTATGACCAAGCTCATTTGAGGATTTACTTATTACATGTTACATGCCAGGAATTTTCACGGATATGAGTCACTAGAAAACCTTGCAGTTACTGGGTCTGTTAGCAATGAGTACATGGCCTGGGACAGAAGGAGAAGGCTTGAAGCACATCCATCTCTTTAGATTTAGATTTCGGATTGGTAATCATGCTGGTTCTCTCATCTTGGAAAAACTCGTTCATTTGTTCCTAGTAATTGCTGTTGAGAGGGGATAATTTCTTCTTTCTCTCTTCTGGGACTGTCAGAGGACACAGACAATTGCACTGCAGCAGCTGATATGTTACATGTTGCCAGTCAGTAACTGCCCCATCAGTTGCGTATCAGTGGTGGAAAGGTAATGGGTTTGTTAACTCCATGCCATTGAAAAGTGAGTCACATCAAGAACATTTCTTTCTCTAGTTAGTTATCAGTGGAGTTGTACTGAGATGTGGGTAGGAAGAGCAGAACAGTCTCGTTTTACAATGAAGAAGTTATGTGACAGCCTGAAAATGTGAAAGAGAAAGCCTAGAATAACAGAAGTAATCTTATAGAAAGCCCCAGCATCTACTGAATCTTGTCTGCTAACGGATGCTGACAGAGATATTTAAGGGACGTCAAGGGCCTATTTCTGGCTTGCTAGGCTCTTTACAAATAGAGCTGTCTGACTGTCCAGGCTGAGAACAAGGAGCATCCAGAATATTTGCTACAAGAGAGATTCAGCTGCCAAAGACGGCCATTATGGTACTCTCAGGTGACTGAGAGAAGCTGGAGGACAAGCAAGTCTTCCAGATCTTCCCCTCCACATAGTGGTTTTGAAGGCAACTTGTGGACAGGCTATCTAAGTGAACCTGACGGCCTCCAGACAGCGCAAGACCACCTGCCACGTACCAGACAGGCTCAAGGAAAGCAGTTCTTGGCTGGATTGGGGGCGGCACTGACAGATTTGCTGTCTGCGTAGGTAACTGATCTGGGCTTGAGAGTGGCTTTGGAGCACTCTTGAGAAGGCAGCCCCTATGGATTCACCAGGTCCAAATGAGGCTTTGTGCTGCTCCTTCACAGCTGGGTAGCTACACATGGCTGATTTTGGTACTTATGACTCAGAAAGAATAGGCTGGGGAGTCTTGGTGACATAAGGAATCCCTGAGACTATGACCCTATGAAACACCTAATGTCATGTCTGTGCACTGGCTTGTCTATTTACATGAAATGTGGCTTCAGATATGTGGGAGCACCTCCAGAATGATGGATACGTGCCATGGTCTTTGAGTTGAACCATGAGTCCTTTGGAGTGGAATCTATCCCATCAGTGTTTTTGTGTGTGTATATATAGATACATATATAACATGTACTTCTTTTTAAACAGCAAATGATCAGAGAGGCAATATTTCCAGTGCCCTTGGGTGTAAGAAGATAATTCTCTCTTCAGTTAACTCAGAAATCTCCAGAAGTCATTACACAGAGTAAATACACTTCCGAAAATTCCGGCATGTGCAAAATTTCCTCCTTGCTTTCTTCACAGAACGGCTGCTAATCAGATGAAGGAAATAAAAATTAATATAAAGCATATTCAGAGTTGGGTCCTTGCCATCATTTAGTAATGGCTGGCCCTTATGGCAAAAAAAGATGGAGATAATATGAGGCAGCAAAGACTCTGCAGTTTTAAGGGAAATTAAAAGAGGAGGCCCAATGGAACAGATGTCTGCTTTTCCCTGCCACTGGAATGACAGCATTTTTGTCTTCTCATCAATGAAAACTTTTTAAGGGGAGAAAAGGAATACATCATGGTACTAAGGACTGAAAGGACCATAAGAGAAAAAATGATGATGAAGTTATGGTCAACACATAGACTTCCTGCTGCTGGTGATATTTGCATCTGTATAAGCAAATTGATATGATGGTATGTAAATTAGGAGACAGTAAGTACAAAAGTGGAGTTAGCTCTAAAAAATCCAGCAGAATAATGTATATTGCTCTCTTTTGCAGATATATGTGGAAGCCCCGATTGGTTCTCCCAGGGTCTATGCAGACAATGTAGAAAGGAATCCCAGCCCATAGAAGATACAAATAGTCAAAAAGGGAGTTGAGAGAAGATGTGCAAGGAGTTATTAATAATAAATTTTAATAATTTGTAGCAGGGAAGCCTTATTCCCCACTCCCATCCCTTAAGGATTGCCCCCTCCAACTGACAGCTCTACCTGGGGACTCTGCGTGCGAAGGTGAGTATGTTATACTCTGAGTTCATTTGCATTCAGTTGAGTCTCAGTCTCTGCATATTCAGACTGAAGTGCAGTCGGCGATGTTGATTGGAAGGTTTTATTTCAAATCTTAACAGACAACTCTACTGGGCATATCTAGCTAATAGGCTAGTAATCAAAATAACAGAGACGTCACTGGAGCTTAGCTGCAGACTGAAGTACTATGATAGGAGAGAATAAGCATCTACTGGATCTAAGAATGATCTAAGTAAGAGCTGAAAGAAAATCACTTTTTCATGAATGAAAAGTGGACTGGATTATGCCTCAAGGGCAGGACCACATTCAGGCGCCTCTGTCTTGTAGGAACTCATTGTGACATCCCATAACTACTCCGCACTCAGCGTACTTCAGAGAGACTTCCAGTCCTCAGGGGTGCCGTACAAAAACGTTCTCCTGCAGAGCTGCTTCTACTGATGTCCTACAGCTTGGAATTGCAAGTGGTTTGAAGTGCATTTGCACCCCAAGGAAAGTCTTTGTGTAATGATGTGAACACAACTAGGGCTTTGTGTCCATCCACGCATTCATCAGGACTGAAAACAGTGGGAGATGCAAAGGTGGAGGAGATGAGGAACAAATGTTGTTATGTTACCACCCGGACAAAGGTTCATGATCTCCTCTTGGCAGAGTCTGATTTTCTTCATCTGTACTTTTACTCTCTGCATAGTACTTTTTGCATTCTTTCTTCTTAGATTCATCTGTTATAATGTTTTTCAGAAAATCTGACAACTTACTCCGTTTCTGTGTGGTTGCTATCTGCTGTAATATGTTTCTATGATAAGGACGTGTAGCTGCTTGGTGTTTGGCACTGCCTTTCCCTTAAAATCCATTAGCAGCATAAGCAAACCCCAGAATAGTGTTCTCATTCTTAGCAAGTTAGAACTGATTTTGATTTTCTTTCTATAGAATTGTGTAAAGTACTGTTTACAGTTTAGTACCTTGTAATCCTTTTTTTGGTTTTCTTTAATGATTTTTAAAGGGACTTGCTGATTAAAGGAAAAACAGTAATATGGCAATTGCAACTATCAGTTGGTTTTGGTATCTTAAGACAGCATTGAATGTTCCAAAGACAAAGAACAGCCACTTCACAGCCAGGAATCTGTTTTTTTCTAAAGTATGCAAATGTCCCCCCAATTTGAGAGTAGCATTTGAATATCCACGTTGTAGAGTCAAGTGGGTAAATAAACCAGCCCAGTTTCACAAGCTCTCGGGTTTAGAGGAAAGTGCATCATTGGGATGGTGAAGCTCTGGCCCTTACATTTAGTTTGAAGTAATTCTATAACTTGCAATAAAAGGGATATTTCCTTCTATGTGTATTTTTAACCTATGTGTCAGAAAGGTGTTAAAATATCTAAACATCTCTAAATATTTCTTATATTTTGAGTTAATTAAAGCAATTTTAAATACTGTGTAGAAGATAAAGCTGTAATACATAAACACATATTACAGTATACATAGTGGGACAAGTAAATGTCTCATTCAGACCATATTTCCTACTGCTTTTGCATATAAATATCACAGTCATCATCATTTAGACTGTATTTACAGAGCACGTGGAGAGCAAGATCACCAAATTTGCTTAGGGGAACTTGACTGGGCTTATATTTTTGCTATATTTGGGCAAATTAGAAATGGTGTCTCGGCTGTGATTTGTATTTCCTATTGTTTGTCAGTTTGTGAAGAAACATCCGTGTTATCTGTGTATTGCAGAAAGCCTGCACTCCAGCTGGTCATTATGCCTGTGCTAAAAAAAAGCATATAAACATTTTAATTTGCAGCACTTTCATTTAAAAAAATGTGATACTACTATTTCAGTAATTCTGCAATTTCTTTTTCCTTGTTTAGATCAAAAAGTACTTGCTGCTGCTAAAATATTATTCTTTGCTTTTTGTTTAATAGTCATTGATTTTTACAAAGGATTGTGAAATTGTTTACAGCAGTTATCTACAAAAAGCTTCTGAGCTTTGTTATTTATGTTGCTTCTATTTTTTTCCTACCTCCTATTCCACAAAAAGATTCCAGATGCATTTATTTTCAGGCAGATAATTATCCCCAGAGATCAGATGTTTGGCTGATTCATAGAGAAACTTACAGCCTTCCTCGCAGTCGTGGTTTTTCGAGTAGGAACTAGCTTCCAGATTTCACCTTCTTTCCTCTTATGATCTGATTCTCATTATGAGTAAGGGCTTCATCTCACTTCATTCTTGTATGACTGCAAGATTTTCACTGTAGGTAAGGCTGGGTTTTATTTTTTATACATATAAATTTATATATATGTGTATATATATTTTATATATATATGAACAGAGATAAATTTCTATAAAATATGTTGTTGACTTGAGTTCTCTGTAGAATTTTTTAAAATTAATTTACTTTCTCTTTCAAGGGGATGGTAAAAAAGTATTGCAACGCTTGCAAGTAACAACTGTGACAACCTTTTTTCAGAGAATTAATTTTAGCAAAGGGCACTGTGATCCTGTCCATAGTAACACTTGGAAGTGCACAGATGACAAGATAGAATTTTCTAGCTGTTACCTAAGAAATTGCAATTTTTAAACTCTCATTTTTTTCCAGTTTTTCATATTCTTTTCAAATATTGCACAAAGCTGACTTTATACTGTTAGAGAAGTTAAGCAAGCACTGACTGCATCCTCTTCAAAGGAAATGTGGGGTAAAATAGCTTGTGAGCAGATAGCTGCCTGTATTGAAGGGATTTAGGATGTGTCCTCTGATCACTCATTCTTAAATAATGAGTTTTCAAAGTGATAATCTGCAAAGGGGCATTTGATCATCTGAAAAATATAGTGCTTTGTTCTCAACTTGTTCAACACCAGCAATTATGCAGAAAAGCAACATGAAGACTCTGGAGGACACAGTGAGATCCTCAATAGGGCACATTCATTCCATCCCACATGGACAAAATGGGATTACCTCCCCAAACCTCACAGGGTAATCCCTAAACATCGTTGCTCTGCTGGCTAGCTTTTTTAATTTCACGTACTTTTATGTTACTTACTGTCATTCAGAGGCTTCTGCCCTACCTACCAGTGATTCAGAATTATTTGTAATAGGCATATGCAGAATCCCCTGCAGTACTGTGTATGTATGCAATTGTTTTAATGTCATTTTGCAGGTTTGTTGCTTGTTTGTTTGGGTTTTTTTCCGAACAACTGCAACAGACTTTTCAGATTTCAGCAGAACCATGAGTTAACTGCAGGCATATTATTGTCGATAAGTGATACGGAGCACACTTGGAACATCTCGGTCTTCTGTAGGCGGCATAAACAGCTTTTGGTCTGGTGATTTTCATATTCAGAAACTCTCACTTTAAATAAGGGGTGGAGTGCTTTGTGGCAGCTTTGCATTTGTTGTAACAAGAAAAAGACACATAAACTCTCTCCTTGACACCCAAGGTCAGCCATTTAAATGCTATTGCTGTTTCTTTCTTCATCCAAAGCATTTTTTTCTTGTACCTTTTCAAGTACCAAAAAAAAAAGTAAATGAAGAACAATAGTGTGTCCAGTTCCCAAGGAATCTCAGAGCTTTGTCTTTGGAGAGGTAGCTTAAATTAAGCAAATCAAAAGAAGTTTTGCAGGCATATTCTGGATATAAAAATGGGTGGTATTCTCAGAGGATTACATTTGCTCACTTTATTCAAACCAGCAACTGGCAAACCTCCGCGAGTTTTCTGTTGGCACTAAGGTTTGGTCCAGCTCTGAATTTGGTGAAAGATCATCTGATGCCTCTCATATGTAACCATCCTTGCTTCCTGCAGTCACCCTCTTGTCCTTCAGTCCTTCCCTGGAACAAATCCTGGATCCCACCCTCTTCTATCCCTTCAACTCTGTTCCCTCCCAGCCAACCCTTCCTGCTGTGAGCTGCAGATCTTCCATGTCATGCTGTCCCTTCCTGCAAGCATTGTCTCTTCAGGAGGGACGAAAGCAAATCTCCTCTCACCATCCACACCGTCACTAGGGGACTTTCTTGCCCCTCTGGAAATTAAGACTAGAGTGATCTTCCCTCTGTTGTCGTTGGAGACCTTGCTTTCAGCATGAGAAGGTTTTAGCCAGGACAATAGTGACAATCAAGCTTTTATGGGCCTCGTCCAAATCAATGCATTTTCCAAGGGTTTTAGAATTTCAGCACAGATGTTCAGAAAGGAGGCAGAAAGTTTGATGTCAGAGACATTTTTTATAGCAGCAGTAACATTTTACCCTCCCTGCTTTTATATAAACATTTTTCCACCAGTAGAGGTTTTTTCCTACCCAGACAAATTAAATCTTCATAATACGATAAGAGTTTTTATTTTATGCTTTCTGCTTACTCTGTGGGGAGATTAGCTTCCTTTGGTAATATTTCTGATATCTGTTATTCTGTGTCACTGATGAAAAAATAACGTGTCTACTGATGGACGTCAGTCAAAAAAATTACTTTTTTCCAACCTGAAATGGAAACAATTGGACATCTGTGGCTTGGTACACCCAGATGAGAAAGCCAAATATTAAATTAATGTATTAACAATGTTTATAGTTTTATTACCCTGTAATTATATCATACCTCCTGATTGTTTTTCTTTTCATCCCAGTCTATAAAATGTAGCTGCCTGAACCTGTTTTGAATGTCTACATTTCTAGTGTTAGACCCAGTGATGTTTTGCCAGGTTCAGTGGAAGAAAAGGCAGTCGTAGGGATGAAATTGTTACTCTGGAGAATGTCAATGCCTGCCAGCCATCAGAAGGTGAACCAGAGACAGCTGGAGACTTGGTTTGGGCCAATAGCTATATTTGGCACCCTTTCTGCCAGGCTGAATGGAAGGAGTAATTAAATGCAGCCTTGAGTAGCAGCATCTGGAAAGTTACAGCAGGGCTAAATTGTGTAGTTTCAGGGATTTAACTGGTACTAGTTGTGAAAACACAGGGAGGAGGGAATTGTTTGTCAACTAAGCCAGAAAAGGGAATTAATTGTGAGTATGGTCCTCTCAAATGCAGAGCCCTCCGAGCACACTGTTGACTGAAATTTACTGCTGTTGTGCATTTCTGCTAGATTCCAGGAAAAACAACTTTATATATATCTATATTTTTGTTAAATAAATATCCTAATTTTTCATTTTATTCATTGAAAATTATTCATATTATCAGCTCATCTTCCTAACAGAAGAAAGTTTACAAAAGCCAGCATATTGGTTAATCACTGAAGTCCAAGATGAAATATCATCATTACTTGATCATAGCAAGAGAGTTCTTCTGATAGTTTGATAACGCACTGCGACTGGGCTTGGCTTTTTTGACACCTGTGGTGCAGTGGCTGTTTCTTCCTAAAACTCCACTTTCATGCCATGGAAGATCTTTTATTTTAGTTGTTGATTATTGTCCTGGTTTTGGCTGGGATAGAGTTAATTGTCTTCCTAGCAGCTGGTACAGTGCTGGGCTTTGGGTTGAGTATGAGAAGAATGTTGATAACACCCTGATGGTTTCAGTTGTTGCCAAGTCGTGTTTAGACTCACTCAAGGACTTTTCAGATTCTCCTGACCAGCCAGCAAGAAGGCTGGAGCGGCA
>JAVKLA010000074.1:16139922-16150411 GCA_034782735.1 Sagittarius serpentarius | reverse complement strand
AATTTGTAAATAGGTCTCCACCAATAATTTCAACACTTCAATCATTTAAGTCCTGCTAACAAATCTCAGGAGTAACAACCATATAGCTGTGTCATATATAAAGAATTCCAATTCCTCCACATTTTCTTGAGATTTATGCATTAATACAGAGGTAACATACATTAATTGCACATTATGCGTATGTTAGTTCTGAAGGTCAATTATGGTTATATTCTTATTTTTCTTTCACAGATCTCAAGCTCCAATTATGCAATTAAGTATTTGATGCCTGGAAAAGCCCTTCCAGATTCGAACACAAAAGTGATCAGAGTACCAACTGGTAATTATTAGGTGAGTGTCTCCAGTAATGTTGAAAATCATTATGTATCCTTTGTATCTGAAAAGATACATAAGATCATACATTAACTGACGTGAAGTGTTAAATAATAGTTCTTTCTCGTGGTGGGTTGTTTATCCATGGATAGTAATTCATATTCAAAAGTAGCGACATGCTCTTTGTGTTCTTCCTGTATGTAAGCAGGATTTCAACAGGTGATCCTGCATAATATACTGCTGCTTTTTTCTGCAGATTCCTATTATACAATACAGTACCAGCTCTCTAGGGCTGTTAAAAGAATGTAAGTATATTCTGTAAAAAATAAAAAGAGTGTGGGTCAGATTACTTAGAGGAAAAGTCACGGTAGGGCAGTGAATGAGGACATACAATACCACTGGCATTGTACTAGTGCCTTAAAGATATATTTTTCAATTGTAAAACATGCTGCCAGTTACCGATTCCCGGCCAGTGTATAAAGGTACTAACTACATGTGCAGTACTTGTCAAACTCCCTGCTCCGTATCAGCCAAATCCATTTCATCAGGAGTTACCCAGTGAAATCTGATGAAAGAATCTGTGAAATTACGCAGTCAATAGTAATTTTTTGTAATCAGCCTGAAAGGACAGAAAAAAAAGCACATACTGTTAGATGTGAGCACTTGGTGTTTTTCAGCATGGTGCTTTGGTAATCAAAGCAAATCAAAGCAAATCAAAGCAATAAAACATCATGTAACACAAGACTACTACCAAGCTCTATCAGTCCCTATTCAGAACAATGTTTTCAAGCTATTTAGGAAGTTAATTTAAACATTTCAAAGCGCAAGAACAGTTATAATTAACTCATTTAACAGGTTTTATTTTAGAGATTTTTTTTCCCCTTGTGAATGGCAGTGTGTCTATGGGCCTAAGACCTTTAAAGTCCTATTAATACACATGCTAAGCCTAACAGAGTCAGCAGCCTACTGCTATAGCAACATATCATGATCCTGTTTCGGGAGAGCTTATACTGGGATGAGAAGTTATTGGCTTCATTGCTAGAAGTAGCAGTTGACAAAGGACAGGTGACTTTGTAGTGGGGTACCTGTCTGCCTGACAATGAACTGCCAGTTGCCAAACAATTTTACATGTGCATCACCATATTTTTCCACTGACCCAGCAGGACCCAAACCACCAACATAAAGAGGTGAAAGGGTCTTTCTGCCACTCTTTCAAGTACTGTATTTCAGTGAGGAACACCATTAGTTTTGTAAAGTGAGAGAGGATTTTTCAAATGCCTTCATCCTTGGCCCACTTCTGCTGCCACGGGTATCAGCCCAATATAAAAAGAAATAAATTTCATGGCAAGGCAGCTAAATGAACAGAAGTAGGAACTCACAAATAGTGCTGATGGCTTTCAGTAATACAGCATTACAAAATTAATACTACTAATGGATGCTTAGCAAATGTGGTGGGTTGAGCTCAGTGACAAAAGACTGGGAAGGTGAAATATTCTGGGATTTTTCTTTTTTTGTGGAATAAAATTTAAGGAAACTCTGTCTTTTTTTTCTACTTTGAACATGGCAGATGCTGTGGACCAAAGTATTTCAAACTTATAGAAATTATTAAGATTTGGAGAAGCAGATCCTGAATGATTTTGCTAATCATTCCTCTTGTAGTAAGTTTTGCTTGAATTTTAGATACCTTCAGTTCAAAGGTGAAAGAGCATGGTTCTTCTTTACACCAGCTTTCCCTTCTACAAGGAGCTGATGGACTATGTTGAAAAAGCTTCACGTAGTATTGTTGCTTTTTGCCCACACAGATCAGGTTTATTATTAAGAATGGTCTCTCTATCTCCATTACACATGTATAAGACCAAATTATGTACGAAACAGCCTGAACCCTCATTACCACAAGTCTTTACCATGGCGTTTATACTGTATTTATGTGGCCAGAAGTCTGCTTTAAGTTCTTTACACCACCTATTTGCTTTAATGCATCATCTAATTCTTTGCATATGTGAATTGAGGTGCAGATGTTAATAGTCCAGCGATGTATCATAAATGAATGGCAGCTATGTGTCATATTTTTTTAATAGATGAGAAATTATTTATATTTATTGGGAGGATTTGGAGTTTGTGTCTGTTTGATAAACTATCATTCTAGCATAAGGAATACAGTCACGCTGGCATTACTAAACAGTATTTAAGTTAAGTTAATTGTGAAATTCATTTAAAGTCTGCTAGTACTGGCTGGTTGTATGTTTTGTTTTGCAAAACCTCAAACCTGTCTAACTTCTCTACAACTATCCACCAGCCAGATATGAGTGTTAGGCACTCACTTACCTTTAAAAATCTTACATTTAGTCAACAGGGAAGTTGCGAGCCAACTAACTTCTTAGGTTAATATTGTTCTATGTTATAACCAGGTATTTTGCCCAACAATTGCCTTCAAATTTGCCTGGAATTTTGTCATCTTCCACATTTAACATGAGCCCTTCTCTAGAAGAGTTGCTCTAGTATAGCAAAATAAAAATGATTGAGTTTATTGGTCATATAATAATAAGAAAGGCATCTGACACTTTTTCTAACTACCCCTATAACAAATATCTTAACTAAAGAAAGCCTCATTTTTAACTGTTAAGTAAAGACCTTATCCCTTGGATTTTTAAAATTTTTTTTTAAAGCCTGATGAGTGTTTTCCTGCATCTTGGGTGAAAAAAAACCAAACACTGAAACAGCAAAATGCAATCTATGTGTCAGTTTCCTTTTAAGGAGCAGTTTTGCTTAAAAAAAGTTTTCCTTAAAAGGTTTTCCTTAAGAAGAGTTTTTCTGCTTATGCATGAAGTAAACATGTTGTTATGCACGTTTAATAATAATAATAATAATAATAATAATAATAATAATAATAATATCTTACATTTTACAGAATTTTTTCAGCAAATACTAAATAATCAGCCAAGCAGCAGCTACACATTCTGTTTAGTATAATATCATGATATTGCAATACAGCTGACAGCTGATTGGAGAGACAGACAGTGTATTTAAATGGGATGTCAACTCCATTTCTTCAGCCTAGTCAGAAAAGGTGTCATGTAATAACAAGCAGTACTTCCAGGCTGGAAGGGCCAGTCAAATGATGCCAAGTAATTTTCTGGAAGTTTGTCAGGCAGCGAGTTGTTTGTTTAGACTTAGCACAAGCAAATATCAACACAATACTAACACAGAATGACGAAGTTACAGGAAATTGTTCTAGTGAACAATCCAAACTAAAACTTATTCCAGTACATAATTTCTTGGAGAAAGCTTGCTGCACATGAGTATTTGCCACTGTACTGGAAGTAGAGTACGGCACAGTGACATCAAATAGTTACAAGATGACTTGTTTTTTTCTGAATTTCTTGGGCTTTTACTTTCTTTTTTTTTTTCTTTTCTTTTTTCCTTTTTTTCCTTTTTTTCCTTTTTTTTTCTTTTTTTTTTCCAGGAACCTCAATATAACGGTGGAAGAATTCATCAGACAAACTGGAAAGACAGAAGGAGATGAGCAAAACAGAAGCCTAGAATCAGAAGAGCGTGAGAAGAATATAGGAATACATGATCTAAGCTTTACAATGAAAGAGAAGGAAAAAAGTACAAAAAGTAATAAAATGTGCTTTTAAAAAAGAAAAAGTAATGTGGTAAATCTGCACTCCTTGTGCCCGAGGACACATTTTTTCTCCAAGAGCCCCTTAGCTTATGGTTTAAATCAATAAGAAATTAGATTTCCAGACTATCCATTTCCTTTCATGTTGTCCAGTCATTACATCCTGCAGAGATGAAAAAGGTTACCACTGCTGAGAAAGGGTAAAGAGAATTTGGACTGGAAGCATCTCTCTAAAACTGAACCTGACCCAACAGTCCACCCTCTCAAAGCAGTTATCCCTGTTGTTGATGATGAGTGTTCATGTACTGCTGCTGACTTCAGCTAAATGTGTTTTAATTCAGTTGCACCCTTATAGGTGAATTTTTAAAATATGTCTTGGTATCCAGTTGCTTCTTTGGCCAGAATGTGACTAACTAAAAAATAAAAGTAGCCATCTGAGTAGCAGAAACACTAAAGCCTGTTTTCCAGTATATTTCAAAAGGATTTTCTGTTTGACAATAAAAGGACACGGTTTTAGCCTTTTCCTTTGGAAGAAGAGGTGGGAAAGAGGGGATTATTAACTGGCTCTCCCTCTTCTGCCCAGCCATGTTTTCACGTATCTTAAAGGAACCAGGATCTTTGAGACTTCTCTCCCTCTTGGATTGGATCGACATTGGACAGTCATGTCAAAAGTTAATGGGAGAGTGTGAGAAAAGAGGGTGCAGCTACACACAGAGGCAGAATGATTATGTCCAATTCTCCCTAGGAAAAAACGTCTAAAGTAACTATGTGGATCTTAAGCATTACTTAAAATTTTCTGTCCTCATCTCCCTCCTTGCTCTTCTTTGCAGAGGAATGTAGAGCCCAAAAGCTATTAAATGGCTGTATTTGTCTATAAGGAACACAAGCTTCTTTGTTTTGTCCCTCTGTGCATGGTGCGAAGATCCTTTCACAGGGAACCAGCATATGTTCTGTTTCCATACGCCCTGTCATCTTCTGTTGTGGTCCAGGACATCAGAGCACACATAATGCAGAGCACCAACTCATGGCAAGATTACTTTGTTTGCTTTCTTTTCAGTTCTTTACTGACTTAGAGAGATAAGTAAATAGAAATTTCCCCTAACAAGAATATCAGCTGAAAATAGATTAGATAATCAGGCCAAAGTAGCTAGACATACTAGCTGTGCTTTCTAGTTTGTTGCTTGGTTTTTTTCCTTCCATAGCCACTATTTTCTGTGTCTTACATAAAAAACTATTATCATGAGGCTAACTTCACTCAAAAGTCTATGATGATGCTGTTAATAGCAAAGATAAAGGAGCACTCACTGCTGGCTTTCAGGTGCGTTTAAAGTTATTCTATTCCCACTGAGTCAGTAGCTCTTTGCCAAGAGCTTTTGAAATCCCCCATTTCTCTCCTGATATTTTTTTGAACTAGCACCTTTTTCACAACAATAGTAAGCAGCACATTCAGACCATCCGTATGTACACCCACACAGGATAGCAGTGTCCTGCCTGCTCATACATCGATTTATATTTATTTTGTTATTCTGCCAATCTTTCTTTATTCTTCCAGTCAACCTTCCTTTCTGCAATTCAAATGAGTCACGGGATCACGCAATCTGTTGTAGTGTAAGCAGTTTTCCTACATACTTGTTGAAAATGGTTTCCTTAGAGCCCTACCAAAGACAGTGACTTTAAGTACTTTCTAAACAGGGCACTGCGAATTACTTCTTTAGACGTCTCTTCATTTAGCAGCTGAAATACTGCAGTTCCATAATGCATCCTCCAGCAATATTTTTGTCTTTTAGCTCCTACCTAAACCGATAATATGTGGTATATCCTGTTTCAGGACTGCCAAGAAATGCTTTTCAACTGTGTGGTCCCTCCGACTGTATAGCTCTTAATTTTGCAGAAATCCCAATCACAGGCCCACTGCGAACATTCCTACAGGGGCCCACAGTATGTCTATGCAGTGCATTGTTTCCTCTAGCTTTCTGCTCTTTCTTCATAGCAGGACTGTCAACACGTGAAGCTTCTTTATGCTGCACGGTTTTACACTGCTAACAGCTTTAGACAGTTTGCTAAAGCTTGTTAAACTCAAATGATTTTGATAATGCATTATAGTAAGAAGACAAATGAGTTACCCCAGCATAACCTTTCCCCTTTCTTCATCCAAAGATTTGTGTTAATTTCTTAGAAAAAGAAGATGATCTTGTTAAATAAATCTACTCTTATTAAATAAGAAAACAGGAAAAAAGACATTTTTAGAAGCACGGTGGTGATTCCACAGGTCTCACAAACCTATTAAACAGTTCATTCTATCCATGTGGTTTTTTAGGCTCCTAAAACTATTCCCATTTCATTTAATTCAGGCTGGTCAACTCTAAAGACAATCGTTGTCTTCTGCTGCTTTCCTTCTGCTTTCCACAGTTTGAGAATTCTCTGAAGTCCTTAAAATTTAAATCTGTTCTTACACACTGTCCCAAGGCAAGTTGGGGAAGCTTTGGCAAAATCCTTTTCTTAAGCAGGGAGGGGTGCAGATGGTTGAGCTGTTAGGAGGGTGGAAGGACAATGAGTGCACAGCAGCAGCAGGGTGAATCCTTAACATAAATGAGCTCAAAACTAGGATTTGGACCACTACAACTTGTCATTGCTTGAGGAAGCTCGGTGGCTGTAACTTAGCCTGGCTCAGTGCAAAAAGTGTGAGATAGGGAGTCAGGAGACCTGGATCCTGTTTCCGTACTTTCGTTGCTCAAGTAGCTTCAGTTGCTTCTGTTTCTGTCTCGTGTCCTCTCTGTTTGGATCTGTGTAAACAGTAAGTTCTCTGAAGCAGAGACCATCTCAATACACACTGTGCAGTTACAAAGCACTGCCCTCACAATTAATAGCACTTCTGCTTGTCTACACTAAAGATTTTTCCTTGCAAAGGTACACTGGTGGCTGCAGCAAGGCATAGTTTCAGAAAAGAAACACCCTGCACAGTAACATGCCTGTTAATCATGTTCTAATTATTAACTAAAAAACAGCAGCAAAGGCCCTAAGAACTGTGATTTTTACCTTATAGCTATCTCTTAAATCTTGCTTAAAGGCAAATATTGGAAAATAGACTTCTCTTCACAGACAAAATTTCAGCTTCTGAAAACTCCTTCTGTCACACAAGCATCTAACAGAGATTCCCTGTCACAATCAAGGAGTTGTTTTCCTCCTGCCTGAGTCTGGGTGAGACTCAGACACCTGGGCAGTAATGTCTGAGGATGCACCTCTCTATTCACCTGAGACCCAGAGAATTCTCCTAGAAAAAGCTTTTGGGGAAATTCTTTCCCTTCTCTTTGCAGACTTGACTATGGCAGAACTACTCGCTGCAATGGTACTGCCCTCCTGCGCAGGTTTGCCAAAAGAATCAACCTGCAGCAAGGACAACACAGAAGTTACTCTGCAAGCTCTGGGTGATGTCTCTCTTGGCATTTGGGTTACTGTGATCTCATAACAAGGCGTGCAGCTCTCCCCATTAACTGTCACCTACATACAGGCCTGAGCACCAGCTGAGGTCTCAGGTATTTCAACACCCTGACCCCTTTCTTTACCAAGCCTTTAGCCTATCATCTGTAAGTAGTTTTCCCACCTCATTTGGGTGTTGTGAGGTGAAATACGTTTAAAATATTGCATGTTTTTCAACTACAATAAGATGAATGCCATGCACATAATGGATACCAGCAGACATGAACTCTTTTTTCAAAGCATTATCCCTTTACTAAGCTGGAAAGTAGTATGTCCTTTGATTTAGGGGGTTTATTTTACTCCTCTTACTACACTGTGTTAGTTACCCTATAATGAGACCAACTAAAATTTTAGCTATAAACTTTTAAACACCTCTTTATCTTCACTCCAAGTATTTTACAATAGTTACCAAATTAAACTCTTTTTTAAGTTGTTACTTTCTCAAAAAGCCTCTTTCATTATTTTGGAAGATGGCAGTATGAAGAAGACATACAAACCAACTCTTTTTCTGGTAACATGCATGGACCTAATTTTTAATTGCTATTTAAAGCTGGATGATGAACTAGAAGATGACACATACATCCAGGCTTAACCAGCGTTGCCACACAGCAAAGAAACCAGCCACTAGCAAAGAAACGGCTCATGCAAGGAAAAGGAGCTATTCTGCTGCTAGAGTTAAATCATGTTGCTGAAGCTTTACCTGCAATGGACTCACATGAAAGAGTGATGTGGGTTTTATTTGGCACAGTGTAGCCAGATGTTGGCTAGAAGCACCAGCAAACCTCAGAAAGAAGCATTAAATGCCCACGTACCTATTCATCTCCACAGAAGACCTGCCACACCAGGGGTTTAAGCATAGAGAAATGGGACTTTGAGGCCACTTAATGGGAGCACGTAGAGGCACAAACCAGGTGAAGATCTGCCCCCACTCCTGCTACTCGCCGTCCACAGCAAGGCTGTGTTGGATGGGCGTGCAACAACCGAAGGAGGCATTAGGCCAGCAGTGAGTACACGCACGCCCACAGCCGGGAGGAAGCGGGGCGGCAGTCTGCATCAGACGCCTCTGAGTCAGCATGCCTCCTGGGCCAGTCCCCTGGGGTGCAGTTTACAATCACCAGGACCTAACTTTTAGTCATCATACAGAAGCGATGCCAAGGAAGGCACCTGAAGTCAAGAGGCAGTCAAAGTGGAGTTATGGGTAAACAAAATCCTGCTGGGGTTCAAATAACTACACCTCAACATAAACCAGTGGAAAATTTATGCCAGCCTTTTTCATTCTCTCCCTTTTAATATCTGTGTGATGGATGCACAGCTAAGCTGATACGTGTGTCAAAAAAATGCTGGAAGTAGAAGCATGTGGTAGACAAGCAAGTTACAGCAGAGCCACATGGGGAGGCAGCTCATACTATAGCTACCTAGATTAATTTTAGGAGCACTTCTATGCACAGGTGGTAAGGATGCACTCGTACTTCATGCACAAGAACTAATAACTGGTATGGGAGGGATTATTATGGAGTATTAGGGAGAAGCACACACCTCTAATTCTAGCAGACCAGCACAGCTATTAATTGAAATAATACTCATTTTCTGTAACCATTTCCTGTATGATCTGGGGTTCCCATTTCTCTGTGGCATCATTGAAGATAATGGAGACTTCAAGGCCATACACTGCAATCAGGAAGAAAAGTACGACTGCTTAATTGCAGTATGGATTTTATTTTCTGAAGTAACTTGTGTCAGTAACATCAAATGTCAGGGTTCTGGACCTGATTATCTTGTAGTAGATTTTATATACCTGATCTCATACAATGTTTGTTTCTTTGCATGGAAGCTTTCCAAAATACTACATCAGTAAATTGCCTGTAAGCTGAAAAATTCTCCTCCCTTCCCCTGCAATGGGCAGAGTTGCTCTGTCTGTGGACTCCACAATCTTCAGCTCATTAAGATTATTTAGTGCTCAAGGAGCACACCACAGCTTTGAAGCTGATGAGGTCAGCTTCTTGATGGTTCTTCCCTGAGAAAAAAATCATGCTAAGGAAGGGATTTTCTCATGCTTCTGTGTTGCTAAAATGGTCCCTTGAAGATACTTCCACTCGTTGCAGCTAAAGGAAAAGCCATCTGTTCATTTTGCAAATGGGTGGACCAATGTAGAGTGTTACAGTCCCATAGCAGAGTCAATGTAAAGACAGCCGTCTTTAGCTCTTGATAGAGGTTGCTGGAACTTCCTCAGTTAGCCTTTTGCTGGCATGCTTTTGAGAGTTCACAGACCTTTCTGATACATAAAAGAGCTGTAGAAACAATAAACTCTAGGTAGTGGATCTTAACAAACAGGTGGAAACTTAAGCTTTCAAATATTCCTGAACATGTTGCTTGGATATTTCCACACAGTAGCCTTGAAGTTTGTTTGTGCTTAAAAATTATTTGTCCTAACACCAAACACAGACATTAATTTTTCTTTTAAGTCGGTTGAAATCTTTAATTATTACTATGGGGACAGGGTCCAACAAATTGTTTCCAGTGTACAGGAGAAAACGTGAAGTTTACATGGAATGTCCAAGAGAAAGCCAGTTTCATAGTAAGAGCATGCGGTAAAAATGGGCTTCCTCTTTGGGTCAAGTCTTGCCTGATACATAAGGACACAGAGGATGCTCTTCTTTTAACATGTGTGCAATACTCCATCACTATTGAAATAGATTTTGTGAACTTGTAGAACAGAAACAACAAAGTCTACAAGCAGTACAGCGTAATAGGAACTCTTGACACTGAGATCTGCATGAATGAATGCAGAAGATAAACTTGACCGAGCATTTATTTTTGCCGTCTCTTCAATGCAAATGTTGTTTCTTTGAAGTAACATTAGCAGAAGCAATTCAAAGCCCAGCTATGTGTACACAGCGCTGTTATTTCTTTACAGCAACTTTTGTTGTAATAAAAAAATAATAGGACCTTTTACCTTGATACAGCGCTTTTCATCTTCACAGAGTTTTCATAAATACACTCTAGCTAATCTGAACACCCCTTTAACGCAGTTAAGGTTGATTATCATTGTGATTATGACTTTACAGGAGGGACAGATTT
>JAVKLA010000074.1:16091156-16114482 GCA_034782735.1 Sagittarius serpentarius | reverse complement strand
GGGAAGCTTCTGGCAGCTTCTCACAGGAGCCACCCCTGCAGCCCCTCCCCTGCTACCAAAACCCCACCACTCAAACCTAAAAGAGCATTATATATTATAGATCATTATGAAAACAGTGCTGCTGACAGGAAGATATTTTCATGGGACAAAACAGATTAATTGTCCACCAAAGTCTAAAAAGATACCATTTTTCTGATACCTTCTAATGAAAGATCAGGGTCCTGCAAACAAACTACGTCAGCAGTCTTAGAAAGAAGATAACTGGTTAAAGCTGCAAAAACAGTCGGTTGTTTTTCTTGAAAGGTACCCTGGCTTCTATATAGTGATTAACCCATACCAGGTACTATGTAGGAAAGAGGTTTGGGTCTAGGTGGGTCAAGCTGCCATTAAAATGAGTGCCTTGTAGGTGTCCAGGTACCTTTTTGTATCAGGGCTCTAGTTCTCAGCATGTCATTATTCTCCTTTCAGGTATGAAGCAAGAAGAAGGAATAGGAATGGGAGAAGACCTAGAAATGAGCAGAAAGCTGTAGGCAGCAATTGTAATTTGCTCCCCTTGGGCATGCACATTGTGGCATTAATGACAGTATCTCAATGTATAGAGTTGTGTACGACTTCTGCCTAGTTTAGGGCATACGTTTGACTTACAGAGGGGAACCCCAAGTACGTGTATTAAGAACTATATAGTATTTCCAAACTTTTGAGAGCTTAATTCTGCAGATCATTAGCACTCTTAGTAAGTGTTTGGTTTTGTATGTAGTCTCTGCTTTCTTTACACTTATCTATTAGTGTGTGTATTTAAACAATAAAAGATACATTTTCTTAAATAAGTACCCAAATACTTACATGGTATCTTGCCTACTTCCAAATACAAAAGTAACCACAGATACGGTTATGGGCTACAACAGTTATTGTCTTCTTTGAAACACATGCCTAAAAAAAAACCTGGAAGAATTTTTTTTTATGCCTTTGGCTCCCTTTAGTTTATTACAGCGCTGTTAGTCACCTGGCTAGATCAGGCTGATTAGGGGCTTCTTAATATGTTCTGTTTGGTTTGCTGCTGCTGTTTGCTAAGAAAAGAAGAGTAAGAAGGTAACTACTTACTTCTATGACTCAGCTCAGTCGGGAAGATGCAGAAAATAGCTTCATAAAAGAACTTCTGTAACAGCTGCTAACTTTATTGTTTGAATTCTTTGTGTGACTTGCACCCCTACAGTCATTACAGTGTTGACACACTCTGTAAAATTTTTCGTGGGAGAATTTTCTTTCAGTGTCCCTGAAGAGGCAGAGCATGCTGAGACTGCTTTTTATGCAACAGATGCCAGTGTGAATTTTCATTTTGTTCTTTAATTACTAATAGCTTGTTGATAATTCAACAGTACTGGAAGGAAGGGGAAGGTGATGATGCAAGTGGTAGAGGACTGTTTGTCACAGAGAAATTATTCATTTGGTCACTTATTTGAGTTGGATTTTGCTTCCTAGCATCAGTCATAGTCAGCATTGCCAGAAAATCTTGTGTTATTCTGATGAAATCAAAATGAAGGAGCAAAAACCACCTTATTGTCTGATTAAAAGTGTGGCTTTTGCTGCAGGGTGGGGAATACAAACTCTTAGCACACCTTCAAAATTGCAGTATATGCAGCTCTGAATTTGAAAAAGCAGTAAGGGCAAGGCAGGCATAGCAAAATGATGCAACAGTGCAAGGGTTTGCCTGCGCCATAAGTACCACTGTCTCCTTGAGCTTGATACACAAGCGGTTACGCATAAAAATATACATGCACCTTTCCCAGGGAAAGAATTCCCTTTTCTCCTGTACCACTGTCCACTGTTTGGCACAGAGGGGGTCCACTGGAGGTTCTCCGTAGAGCGCAACAGAGGTCAGATGGCCAGCGGGAGCTGTGCAGCCCCAGCTCTTAGCTGCTTGCTTCTCATTATCAGTCCAGTGCTTTCAAGTGCTGCTTCTGATGTCTCCCACTGGGGGCATCTCTGTACTTTCCCTTTACGCTATCCTTGTTCCACCTGGATTATGCACTTCTACTACGAATAGTGTGGCTAGTTTCTAGGCAGGCACTTGGTGACTGCTTCCTCTTTTAATGTAAACAATCAGGCAATTGTATAAGATTCGGTTGTGCTCTGTTGTTAAGCAGGCCCTCCTCATGGAGGGCATGCGGGCTTCTCCGCATTAAAAACTGTGAGATCTAAGGAGCAGGTTATCTTTGAAGAGTGGCTGTTGAGTTCCTTATTTCTTCTTTCCTGCTGGCTCCATAAGGAGTCACTCAGGGTATGTGGGGAAGGTCTTGAAACTCCTGTAACGAGAGGAGCCTTAGGCGAATACTGTCTTTTGCGCTCTGGCTCTTGGTCTCTGCGAGAGTAAGGCAAGGAAAGCATCTGTGATTCTGTAACCTTCATTCTGTCTGCAAGGGATACAGAGGAATGGTACTGCAGTGGTGAAAATTGCATGCTGCTGCCCTGTACCTTGCAGACAGGTGAGTGGGACAGATCAGGATGGCCAACTCGTGGCTTGAGCAGCAGGGCTACAGAAAGGAGGAGAGGCTGTGACAGCCCTTACTTTATAGACAGCAAGAATCAGAGATTGGTTCAAATCTGCCTTGATTCTCGCCCTAAGCCTAGCAACTTACAGACACGTCAGCTGGCCCCATATTGAATAGCTGTGGCCTTTGCAAAGTTGCAGCCTTCCATGCAGAAGAGAAGTTGTTGCCCTCTGAGTACAAATATATGTGGTTCATTGCTCAGACCAGTCATAGATCTTACTGTTGTTACTTATTGCCATGCAGTTTGTATGTATGGTGCTAAACATAGTGGGATTTCTTTATTAGAGCATGTAGTGATGTGGCCATTCTCCCCAAAGAACATAGGGTATCTGAAAGTCAGACATTAATATTTATACCTGTGTGATCTTTCCTCAGGGCTTTTCTGAGTGAAAGGGCCTGACTAACGACATCTGAAATACTATAATGCAGGAAATGGATGATGACTTTTCCCGTTTCCTCCAATTCTAAATAATTCATTTGCAGACACTGAAAAAAGTGTGTAAAATCGGATACATTCTATCTGCAGCACTTCAGTATCCCATAAAGGAAAAATTAATATTAGTGTTTCAACCAATTTTAACAGCTGTATCCCGTTTTGCATATGTTTTTCATCTGCTGATCTCTTTTCCTATTTTATAATCTCATCCTTAAGGCTACCGTATTGGTTCTTTTTTTTTTTCAAAGCTACTCTAACATGTAACTTGTATTTAAAACCTTCTTTTAAATATTTGCTGGTGACTTAGGTGGGGAACTGTTGTGAGCAATATTACCAGCAGAAGTTTGTATTTTAACTGTGGATTGAATTTGGCTGTTGACTTACTTTTCTCCAATAAAATACAATGTGGCACACTGCGGGGAAGAAAGGAATATCTCAAAGAATTTTGCCTCAGAGGATTTTCGCCATCCAGTTGGCTGAATTAGCTTGAGGCAGTGCATTTGAAGGTAAAGTAGTGGTGGGTAACAGTTCCAGCTGTCAAAATGGCATGCTGGATGGTAATTTCTGCAGCATGTTTGACTATTTTCATGCAAGCAAACAGTTTCTCAGTTGAAGGAAGGGAGAAAAAGAATTACTCTACTTGCAAGCTGCCAATGCATGTATGTGATCTTTCTGAGAATATGAAGACATCCTGTTTCAGGGTTTTTCTGATTGAATTCATGCATCTTTTGTTCAGGAAGCTGTTCCTATAAATTCCCATCCTTTCAATGTAGGAATGCAATGATATGAACAAGCTCTATTTTGACAAGCTTTGTGGTAATTCAGACTTGATTCCTTCCCTTCCTGAAAGCTTACTGTGCTCTTCTTTTCAGAGATTACTTCCCTGACTATTAAATTTAGGTGATTTCTTTTGGGTAGAATTGCAGCATGATGTGGCTGTTTGTCATTTAGGAACAAATAAGCATTTCAGCGTCTTGTCAGCAATAGATTTTCTCTAATTAATTGACAGTGCAGTACTGGAGTAACAGTTTTATGCTCTTGAGCTCAGTTCTGAAAGGTTTGTACAGAGGCAAAACAGGATTACAGGTGGTCATTAATATCATCCTGATATTTTTGTTCCCTCCCAGGATCGCTATGTTTTTGGATTTGTGTAAATTTCTTGCCTTATCTTCTGTTTTCTTCCCGTTCTTCTCCCTGAGCATGTTATGTGCTTTTCCAGGACAACTAAAAGACATTGTACTTTATACGATGGGCAGCATTCCACTCTTTCAGGAGTATGTCATATTCCAATGGCAGAGCCATTCTGCACCAAAACCAGAGAGGTTAGTGAATGTTGTAACAGTATTTAAAAATGTTATTTTTATGGCACTTATTCATGATATAGTAGTCTAATTATGCATTCTTAGAATACAGCGGCAACCTGCACCTCTTTATTCCTGTTTCTCAGATATATCATGATATTAAGGAAAAATGTAACATTTGGAAGGCCTGGGAAGTAAAACATCTTGTGTCTGTAGGAGCTGTCTTCCTAAGGGAGGTACGCAGAAGATGTCGGTTGGCAACCTAGATTTCCTTGGGCTCTTAATAACAGGACAAAAGATCTTTCTTTATCAGGTAACAAGCCAAGAGAGCAACAAAGTAGACAAAGCAGGAAGATAGAATTAGGAATTAGTTCGTTTTTTATTCTGAATAAAATTGCACCTATGGTAGAGGCACTTTACGTACTTAATACAAAGAATTAAATAAATAGTACTTTAGCATTCACAGAAATTACAATATTGCATTTGTGCTTTTGTGTGTTGTAGCAGTGGGTGGTGGCAAAGACTCAAGCCTTAGTTTAAAGAATATTAAATGTAGAAACAAGCCAAATTACAGTAGCCTTTTATTCTTAACTGTTGCTCTCAGTTTTGTCACTTCCAAGATTTTCAGGCTTCAAAAACACTTAGACTAAGCAGTGTGAAACACTGCTCTGTTTTTTAACACCTCTACAAGCTTCTGGGAGGAGCATATCTGTGATTAAATATGCCACCTTAGTGTATTCTTAGACCTGAGGAAAAGGGAAGCTGAAGATTGAACTGCATATTTTGTGCTGTTGTGGAATGCTCTGATGAGAAGCTGCAAGGAGGTACATTCTCCAGGGGCACAGGAATGCTTGCAGAACCAGTCATATCCATCTAAGAGACTTGCTCTGTGTGCAGTCAGTTACTGCACTGAGCAGGACAAAGCCAAATTGTGAAGTAGGTGGCCCAGTCTGTACCCAGAGCATGTACCAATATTTGTACTACTGAGCAATGAAGTAAAGACATTTTAAATCTCATTAGGAAACAAACCACTACATATTGTACATGTGCATGCTTTTGCCCTTCTTCCATTGGGCAGCAAATTATGCAAAATACTTTGCATTTTTCATGCAACAAGAGCCTATCCACATGCTCTTACCAAAGATTAGTTGGCATATAGTTGCTTACTGACTTTGAGCATGATGTCATGTCACTATAGATACAAGGAGCTGATTGAGAGCTAACTGTACACTTTCTGAAATGGATTAAAACCAATGTTATTACTGAAGTGATTGGCAGTACTTCACACTGTGTCTCTTTCTCCTTTTTTAAACAAGGTAAGGAGATACGCATAAGCCATTTCCTGAGGTTGCAGGAAACATATGCCAAGGCTAGTTTTCATTTGATTAAGTAGCTAGAGACAATGTTCTTTGGGTATTACATTTTTTGAAAAGCCAACAGAGAAATGCTCCTTTTCAAACAGAGAAAAAACATTTAGGTACTTCCCAGTCTCACATGTGATCATTACCTCACTAGCCTATGGGTTCTAATCAGCTTAACAGATGTTTTAAAGACCATGTGGTTTTGAGGTCTTAGTGAGGCTGAAGAGGGATACTTTCACTTCAGTTGGAAATACCAGATAAAAGGGACTTAAACTTTTTTCCTGGAACTATCCCTGAAAATTGTTAGGATCATTTCAGCCCAGTTTATCTCAATTCAGGGGAATTTCATAGGTAAATGCAGTAATAATAAAGCCAGAACTGTTAATGTAATAGACTATTTAAGGAATTTTGCATGAAAACATCTGAAAACTTTATATTAAATTGCATTTCTGCAAATACATGAAGATACTCTGTTTTACTTGGTTTGCGCACTGTAAATTAAATGAGAATCTGAAGGGAGTTTATCTTTTCTCCAACTGCAAATTTTTAATAACATAGGGTGCCTTGGTTATTACTGCTTTCAGAAACTGGGGCTCACTGCAGTTTCTTATAGGGAGTAAAGTTGGAACTTCGTAAAGAGTTTCGGGGAAATACTGCTCAACTGTGGTTTAAGTCAAATCACAATTGAACTTGTCTATTGATTTATTAACAATTAACTGGCAATCAGTGAATAATTTATTCAGAATGAATATCAGCAATAAACGACAATATTAGGTGTGATTAATAGTAGATGAACTTACAATGTGTTAATAAACACTTAAAGATTTCTAAGTGTCGTTCTGTGGCTAGTCCCCGGAAGCTCTGCTTTACCCCTGCATACATATTCACCCAGTTGCATGCACAAATACCCTTCCCCAGCACATGTGGGTTACATGCATACCCACCCTCTTCTGGGAGTGCAGGTTTACGTGTTTACACGCATCTGCAGTGGGACATGTGGGTACTCCAGCTTTATGTGTACCTGTGCTGCTCCACACAATCCGCTGATCCACGTGCCAGTGAGGAGGCACCCCACAAGGTCACACAGCATACTCGAGGTGTTGCTGCTTCTTGCACCCATGTACAGTGGGTTGACCAGCCAGCTGGAGTGCAGACTTCTCAGCGTTCTGCAGGGAGGCTCCTCAGCCTGGCCTGTGTGAAGGTCATGATGCTGACAAGCCAGCTTCTGCTGGTGTCAGACTAGGTTTTCGCTGCTGCTGTGTTTTGAAGGTCTCTCCTGTCCTGTCACAGTTTTTCATGCTGCTTTTATACTTATTTTCAAGTGTTTCTTTTCTGTTGATGGTCATTTTAAACAGATGTCATCATAGTTACTTTCCCTTTCCTACTCAGGACAGTTACAGATGTCCTAAACCCATTTACGCATGCTGGCACACTCTTACTCCTACAGTATCAACTGGTGTTTCCCAGGCCATTTACCAAGAGAGAAAGTTATGTTGATTCTGCCATATACAAGGTCCTAGTTGGAACTGTAAAGACTAATGTGAAGTACATAGTATATGTAAAGTGTACAGCTCAGTCACAGGCATGGGAAAATGTAATAATTTCTCTACAGATTCCCAGGGTACTCTTTGAAGTATGTGCTTGTAAAGTTTTACTTTCAAAAAGTAAATTTCCTGTTACTGTTCTCACCAGCTCAGCTCCACCATGTGGTAATGTAGTGCTCAGTGGAGCATTTTCACCATTCTGCTCTCAGTGCAAGCACAGCCTAAATATCGTGCAAAAATTTTCTATTTTTCCGTCTTCTTGTTCTGCACTGAAAACAATAATCCAACTGATAGTAACAAACTCCAGTGAGTTCAAGATATTCCTGTTAGTAGGACTATTAATTTCTCTTGCTGGATGAGGAAACTGAATCTGATCCTTCGTTGTGGACAGCTGTAGCCATATGAAGCTTGACTGCTTTGTATAAAGCTAATTTCTTTTGTGTGTAAGTTTTTTGATGGGATGCAAAAGCAATGCACCTGGGGAATTATTTGCTTTTCCTGATATTCGCCTGTTTTGCAGGTTCTTACTGAGACTGCCAAGAAGCTTGGGCTCCAGTGTCATTCCAAGGGGACAGTGATCACAATCGAAGGCCCACGTTTCAGTTCTCGAGCAGAAAGCTTGATGTTTCGCAGCTGGGGAGCTGATATTATCAACATGACCACAGTGCCTGAAGTGATTCTTGCGAAAGAAGCTGGAATGAGTTATGCTAGTATTGCTATGGCAACAGATTACGACTGCTGGAAGGAACATGAAGAAGCAGTGAGTGAAACTTTTTTTCCTCTGGGTCTTGTCTTGAGGGATCTGGATGAGAACCTGTAGGTTTTGCTAAGAGATCACATACTGAACTAAATCTCTTCTTACTTAGATTAGTATCACTGAGTTATTCTGGATGAATAATTGTGAAAGTAAGAACAGAATCAATTGTTGCTACTTCATTCATTTTCATAAACTTGCCTCACTACTAGCAAACCTTTTGTCTCCTCTTGTCTGAATCAGGGAGTCGGTGTGTATGAAGCTTATGAGCTCTGTGTATGAGCTTGTATTCCCATAACTGGTCTGGTGTTTTGCAGCTCTGTGCAAAGTGATGTATCTGCTTTAGTTCTCCTATTTGTGTAAAATACAATCAGACGTACACCCACAAAGGAAAGAAGTTTTTACTGGCTAGAAGGATTGTGGCATTTTAAGGCTTCACCTTTTCACTTAGAGATGTGTGAGTTAAATGATTTATTTGGGTATTTAAAATGTGTGCCATCAAAATTGAGAGACAGCACTCGGGTTTTTTTGTATTTCTAGGTCTCAGTGGATAAAGTTTTAAAGACACTGAAAGGGAATGCAAATAAGGCTACCAGCATACTCCTTGCTGCTATACCTCAGATAGGTTCCATGGAATGGACTGATACCCTGCACACCCTGAAAGTAAGTACACACATGAGGCTGATGAGTACAGGGGACAGTGTATGCATATATACACATAATACAGGTATGAGTTCCAAGATGTTTCTGCTTAAATCATAACTTCTTAGAGTAGATGCTTCAACAAACCAAATCCATTCAAGATGGGCAAACAAATTCATTAAGACTTTCACAAGCTTTATTGCAAAGATCTATCTTCAGTTTTACAAGAAGTGTTACAAAAATTAAAAAAATTAAGGACGTCTGTATATGGTTGGTGAAGTGTTATCCATCGTAGCACAGGTAAGATACAAATCTATGTGAGTATCCAAATGAAAAAACTGTATCTCTCTTCAGCTTTAGCATAGATCTTAGAACAATGGCAAGCCAAGCGGAGAAGACTGAACCAAACCAAAAACATTGTGCTCCCTTTAATATATAGAAGGAGAGGAGTCTGCTACAATATATGGGTAATAAGCAGATTGAAATTATTAGAACTGTGTTATTCCACAGGTTTCAGATCCGCGGTGCATGAAAAAAAAAATGGAAAAGAAAAACATTTCAAAATATATTGGTGAGGGAATTTTTAGGCAGAATTTTTCTTAGACAAGAGTTTAGTTACATGTTTTACATCACCTTAATTTCACAGGCATGCTTGAGATTCATTTGTGACTATAGCATAGAGGTAAAGAACAATGTTAAAATAGTTTGGATGTCTGTCCAACTTCTCGACAAGCTTTTTGTAACGAATACCCACTTCCAAGAGTACAAGAGCATGAAGCGTGAGAGCAGCTGAGGATTACATTGAGATGGTATGGGACACAGGGAAGGAGAACTGGAATACGAAAGGCAGAGAGCAGATAGAAGTGGGCCACAAGGATCTCTGTTAGTAGAAGCAGCAGCAGTCTGAAAAGCAGGAAGCCTGTTGAGGTTGAGAGTCCAGTCTCTGATAACTCTCTCTTCTCTTAAGTTCTTTCTTTCTCTTTTCACTATGTTGACTGAAATTTGAATGGGTCAGAAATGTGAACACAGGTATTAATCACGTCTTCATATACCTGAAAGTGTGCCCCTGAAATTCAACTATCAACAGAACTGTATGGGCTGTAAAAATCTTCCATGTCTTCTAATTTTTCAAATCAGAAGATCAGATTTTCCGTTTTGTTTCCAATTGGGTTCTCTTGTCAGTGACTGTCATCTCTAGTTTAGTCAGTGTCCTAAAGGAAAGACATATTAAAAAAAATTGACCCCAGACACTTTTAAGCATACTTGACCAGGTCAAGTTCATGGAGGTCCAACCCAAATCCTTGAAATTAGTCTTTTGCTGATTCTTCACTAGAAAACCTCCTTTTTATTTAGGAGGCCTTTATGTTTATGACTATTACTCACCCAGTTGTCTGAAACAGCTATTTTAATGTCCCCTGTGTATGTTTGTGAGAGGTAACTGACTTTTCCCTTTCCCCTTTGCAACGTTTAGGAAGATGTGTCATGGATGGATAAGGGAGACAACAGAATCAGTATTCCTTCTCCCCTCTAATACATAGAAAACATTTTCAGAAGGCTGGGCCACACTTTTTTTTTAATACAGATGCCTAGCTATTAAAAAAACCTCAGAGTTTGAACAAATAATCTAAAAAATGTGCTAGATATTCCTTAGCTACTTTGGCCATGCTGGTATGCAAGGAAATTTCCCAAGTGTATAACAGTGCTTAAGTACCAAGGGATCTGCCTCCGGTTCTGGCAGGCGTACTTCAGTAAGCACTGTCCTGTTGCTTTCCCTTGTATGATTGTCTCGATTCTTCATTGTGAGTGAAAGAGCAGGTGACTGGAAAGAGCTGGCACTGAGTTTGCAAGGTTCCCCTTTAATGAACGCTAATCCTTCTTTCATTTGATTGTCAGCTGTTTAAAACACTAATTCAAGTGCTTCCTCTGGCTCAGTCCCTGAACTACTATTTGCTGAAAGAAGAAAATATGATGCACCAGAGGAAGAGTCACTCCATTCTAATGTAGCTTCTTACACTCTTTCTCTTAAGCATCTGCTACTGCATGGTATCAGTGATGAATATCGAGATAGTTTCACTTGGGCTTGACAATTCTTAGTGTTTATGCTCTTTGCTGATAGTGGCTTGGTTTGAATGATAATGTACTGAGAAAGGGAGTTGATCAGAAGGTATTAGAAGAACTGGAAACAGGAATTAGGTATTGGTAGTGAGGACTGAGATTTTATGTCAGGAGAGTAGGATTCACGATTGTTTCTGATTTAATGCAAGCAAGTACTCTGGAAAAGTGACAGGGAAGTCTGAGGCTTTGGAGGCTTCTGATTTTGCTTAGGAAGGGCAGGAAAGGCTAAAAATCATTCTGTTTGAGGCATTAAATGGTGGCAGAGCAGAAGGACTGATCCTAGGCTTCTGTGTTAATGAATAAGGAGAGAGGCAATTTTGCAATACAGCAAAGAGAGAGATGTTTGTATGTGCCTCTGTATGAGTGTGTAGCTGAATCATAAAGAGTTTTAAAAAAATACTCTCTTTGTTGATGTGAAGTGCTTTTCTGTGTATTTTACTCTGTGAATTTTGAAGGTCAGATGATGGGTTTTTTGAACTGATCTTTTTCAGACACCTTTTCGTACAGCTTGAAGGCAGTGCCTCTTGCATGCTCTGTGGTAATGTGGTATGGAACATGGACAAGGAGGGAGCTGAGCAAGACTGCAGCTGGCACTGTGCTATCAGTGATGATGTAAAGCCATGCCAGCCTATATCCAGGCCACAGCTGGGAACCCGAGATGGGCATTTGCCAGTGTCTGTTTCTAGTGTTTGGGGAAGCATATAAAACTCTACGTGAACACAGCTTTTCCTTTCTGAGCTCTGTAATCTGGGTGCTATGACAGGAGGAACTTCACTAGGCAGAAGAAAACACGCTGCCGGTCTCTTTGCCCACCTGCATTTATCTGTCTGCTCCCATGGAGGTATGCATCCTACACACACACGCACAGGTGGTGATGTCGCCTCTGAATCTCGCAGTGGTCTTTAGGAAGCCCTGGAGTGTTGAAACAAAAAAGTCCAAGGGTTGTGTTTCTGCTAAAGGATAGGCTGCCTGCCATCCGCTCCTTTCCATGTGTCTTTTCATCTGTAATATGCCAGTGAGTTTAAGTGTAGTTTGAAAGTTACTATTTTTTAACTGCCTAAGATGTCTTTAGGCCAGTATTTCCTGGCTCTGTTGCTGTAAAAAGAGATCATTTTCCAGGCTCAGGTTACATAAGCTTGAAAGAAAAGTTTGGAGCAAACTTTTCTGCAGGCACAGCATCTTCCTACAGCCTGTCATTTTGAGGCATGGACAAGGTACAAAGCCCTTCCTCTTTCAGAACAGGGTATGACCACACTGTATTTATGTCATGGATCAGGAAACACAGATGATGCTATTGATCACAGTGGTACAAGGGATTTCTGGCTAGTGTCAGGGAAATTTCTGGATAGGGTGAGTCAACCATGGGTGATACACAGCTGGGTCTACTGTTCACTGAGAGGAGTTGTTTAGTGAGGAGATAATCAGTGGCAGTTGTTGCTGTAATTCTCATGGAATAGTGGCATTCCACATTCTATGGGGAGCAAGGAAAGCGAGCAGCAGAGTACAGATGCTGGAGTTCATGTAAGCATACCTGGGTTTAACCAGTGAACTAGTAGGTGTCATCTCGTGGGAGGCAGCTCTGAATGGGCGAGGAGCTCCAGAAAGCTGGCAGGTCTTTAAGGGGAGCATTCTCCAAGCACAGGGGTGATCCGCAGAAAGGCCAATCAGGAGACTGACTTGGCTAAACAGGAAACAGCTCCAGTGTGAAAATGCAGCATTCGAGGACTGGAAGCAGAGACAAGCTACAAAGAAGGAATCCAGAAGCAAGAGCGGGCACGTAGGTATGGTTTCAGGAAAACCAAACCTTACCCGTAGTTGACACTTCAAAGGGACGTCAAAGGCAACAAGAACTTCAGCCATTGCATTGGTATCAAAAGCTGATCAAGTAAAACATGCACTCATTGTCTAATAAAGTAAAGAAATTAGTGACAACAGACAATTTCAAAAGGGAACCAATATAGTAGATTCTTTTCTATCTTTGTTAGGAAAAGTATTGGTGAGAGAGGAAAAACTGTGTTGTTGAAAAGAGTTTTAACTCATAACAACTGGAGACTGAGCTCTGTACCTTTATTAGAGTAAGGTTCAACCCCATGAGGATTGGAACAGAATATGTAGCGGGATGGTGAAAGGAATGCCATGTTAGAACTGATTTTTCTTACAGCATGGGTGTAAGAAAATAAGCTTGTGGTAAGGTGTCAGAGCTTCTGTGAATGCTCCTTAGGTAAACCTTGAGTATGTGAGGAGACCTGCTGATACTACCTGCCTTCTTTGAACTTATGTACTAGCCTGTGTGAAATGATATTTGTCAGACCTCTGATACAAGGAATAATGTTGTACTTCAATAAGAGAGCTGTGGTAAGTGAATCCTGTGGGATAGTTTAGATTGGATAAGGTATCTGTAGATGTGTTCCCGCACACTTCATCATTGACGTACTTGGACTTTGATATGGTTGGTAGCTAACAAGTTGAAGAGCATAAAGGTTAACATTTTTCAGTCATTTTTTTCTAGTCTATCACAAACTAAAACTGACATTCATACGTCATGTATGTAGAGCTCTGATGTTGTAAATATTATCGAGTACTTTTCTTCCTCAAAAAATACCTCAATGAAATCAGTGAACATACATGACTAGGGTGAATTGGCTTAGGTGAATAAGGTGGAGGGCAAAAACTCATGAAGGCTTCACTTCAACTGTAGTTGCATTTGTCTACATACTGTGGTCCTTGCAAGCCAAGGACCTCTCAAGAAAGCTGAGATTGAGACGTTTCTCAGGTCATACCCTTGAATGTGGCTGATGTCAAAGTTACCTGTCCCTGCATAACATTTCATTCACTCCCAGTCAGTGCACCTTTAGAGAAAGGTTTCTGTTCTGGATAGCTGTACTTCAGAATTGATGAAGAAGCATGTAGAAATGACTTTTTTAAGGAACTTCATTTTCAGAGCCTTCTGATTATATTTGTAAAGAGCTTTCTATGAATGTGATGCATGTAAGCCAGTATGCTAGCCTTTAAAGAGAAAAGCAAGCTGCACAATTTTTCATTTGTAGCCTGTGAGCCTGGAGTCCTTAATTTAGTGTTTCTGCAGTATGATTGTTGTTCTCAATACCAACAAGCCTCTTACATAGATGTAAAGAGTTGTAATGACAAGTCCTTGAACTGTTGTAGGGTATGCCCTCCCTGCAATTCTTTTAATTTTTGTGGTGTCGGAGGAAGTTGGAGATACTACGCACATGGAAAGAACTACACGTTTGTAATCCAAATGGAAGCTATGTAGTCTGCCTTTACGTTGAAAAGTAATTCTGCTCTGCATTGGCAGAGGAAGAAGCATTCATCTGCTCTGACTTTGTATTTCAGACAACAGTGCAGTGTTCAGTCATCCTGCCAAAGCAGTAACAACCTGGATGGACCTTGAAGTTTGAGTGCTCAGGAGGAGTGGATCACTTTCGAACTTCCAGAAGTTACAGTATCTTCAAAAATTGTTACAAGTATGAAAGAACGGAGTAAACGTTGACCGATGATAATGTATGACAGCTTTTGTAATCTTTATAATGCTTGATAATGCACAAGATGGCTGAAGTTAGAGTTTGAGTATGTTTTAATCTAGGAATAGCTTTACTGTCAAGCTGGATCAGACAGTGGCCGAAGAAAAAAGATAGCAGCGAGTTGTCATCCTCTATTCAGTGATACCTTTCACTTGATGGAAGAAAGGAAAGGCTAGGTGATACTCTGTTGCAGTTTCATAAAATAAGATCTAAGAAGGCAGATTCACAGATAGGCTATTTGCTTTGCTATTTCTGCCTCCCATCTTTTCCTTTGGCAAGGCAAATGTTACGGTTTACTTCAGAAACACACCAGAAGAACTGAACAGACCATTTCAAAATAAAACTATGCTATTTTTATATGTTATCCACATTTCTTATTTCAGTAGTTTTTTTTTTAAAGCAGTGTTTTTTGTTTCTGACATGGACAGAAGACACGGTTTAATAATTGAGGTTCTTTCACAGCAGCAGTTGTGTAATGAATGAATGTTCTCATTAAAAAAATTTAGGTAATGCCTAAGTCAAGTTTGTGCCTGAAGATGTACTTATGTGACTTACAGGACAGTACAGAAGAGTACTTTCCTGCCAGTGTCCTGAGCACTGTGCTGGCCTTTTGCTGCTTCATTGATCTGAACAACTGTGGTTTCAGTTCCTGTTTTAAGTGATGAATGTGCTCAAGTGCTTTGAATGTATGCATTTCATTTTTTAATACAGTTTGACTTCAGTAAAATAATCTGCTGCTTCTTGCCTAGTAAATAAAACAAATGAAACCTATGCTTCTCCAGACTCTGTGGAAATAATTTTTTTTATTTGCTTCTAGTCATTAGTGAATTTTGTTTGTCTGACATTGACTTTTGCCATTCATGGAACAGGTTGGCGGTGACGATTGTAAATGCCACTTTTAGAAAGACCACTTTTAGAAAATACTGTGCTGCTTAGAACTTAAGGTTCTAAGTCCCTGAAACAACAGGGATTGCTGAGACAGAAGTGGATCAGAATGCAATCCAAGCCAAGCAAGGGAAAGATCAGAAACACGAAAGGTATGGATTCTCACAGTAATGTAAACAAACAAACAAAAAAAAATTTAATCCAAAGGAAAATAAAAACCAGCAGGTACATAAGCTTTTTCGCTTGCTACTCCTGTTCTGTGAGACACCCAGTCTCCTGCTGTGAAAGCCTTTAGATTTGGACATACTCTCCCTAGCAAAACCAGTACAGGTGCTTTTCAGATACTGGGGAAAATTGCATAACTAACTTTCCATATTTCCTGGTGGTTTTTTTAAAGAACTTCGATTGCAGGAGCCAGAGCTTGAAGCTTGACAGGAAGGCTACAGGTCTAGCATACCTTTTATTACCTTTAATATCTAGCCAAATCAGATGGCTGGCCTTAAAAAGGGGTTTCGTTGTTGTTATCTTTGCCCCCTAGACAGGTTTAGTGAAATGGACTGGAGCCATAAAGTTGATATTTGGATGTTCTAAGAGAAAGTTGTTTCTGGCTTTCCATTTTCAATCCCCCTCTGGGTTTTGGAGGGTTTTTTTTACATTCTGTAGTGACATATAAAGATAATTGTAGTGTTAATTTTCTTGTTTTGTATGCTGAGTATTTACAGTATCACAGGACACCATGGTACAGACTAAGGTCCATAGTTAGTGGTTTTTGTTACACATTTCTGTTATAAATTCATCTTCATATGCAAGGCTAGGTGGTAATGCTAGGTAAGGATAAGGAACTGGCTGGATGGCTGCTCCAAGTGGAAACAAGTAGCAAGTGGTGTCCCTCAAGGGTCTGTACTGGGACCATTGCTATGTAATATCTTCATCAGTGACGTAAGAGAGTGAGATTATGTTTGTGGATGACAGCAAGCTGAGTGGTGCAGTTGATTTGCTAGAGGGACGGGATGCCATCCAGATGCATCTGGAGAGGCTTGAGGAGTGGGCCTGTGCAAACCTCATGAGGTTCAACAAGGCCAAGTGCAAGGTCCTGCAGCTGGGTCGGGGCAAGCCCCAGTATCACTGCAGGCTGGGGGATGAAGGGATTGAGAGCAGCCCTGCAGAGAAGGACCTGGGGGTGCTGATGGATGAAAAGCTGGACCTGAGACAACAATGTGCACTCACAGCCCAGAAAACAAGCCGTATCCTGGGCTGCGTCAAAAGAAGGGTGGCCAGCAGGTCGAGGGAGGTGACTCTCCCCCTCTACTCGGCTCTGGTGAGATCCCGCCTGCAGTGCTGCCTCCAGCTCTGGGGTCCCCAGCACAGGAAAGACACGGACCTGTTGGAGCAGGTCTAGAGGAGGGCCATGAAAATGATCAGAGGACTGGAACACACCTGCTATGAAGAAAGGCTGAGAGTGTCCGTGTTGTTCAGCCTGGAGAAGAGAAAGTTCCAAGCAGACCTTATTGCAGCCTTCCAATACTTAAATGGGGCTTCTAAGAAAGACGGGGATGGACTTTTTAGCAGGGCCTGTAGCGATAGGGCAGGGATAATGGTTTTAAACTGAAAGAGGATAGATTTAGATTGGACATAAGATTTTTTTTATGATGAGGATGTTGAGACACTGGAACAGGTTGCCCGAAGAGGTTGTGGATGCCCCGTCCTTGGAAGTGTTCAACTTTGATCAACTTGATGTAGTGAAAGATGTCCCTGCCCATGGCAGGGGGATTGGGCTAGATGAGCTTCAAAGGTCCCTTCCACCCTAAACCATTCTGTGATTCTATGGTACTCATTTGCTCTGTCAACATTGGCTTGGTATCATGCCGTCTGATGCAGAATTAATATAAAGTCAGTAACATGGTGGTACTGTGTACTGCGTTTTTGCGAAGTTTAGTGTATATTTTATATTCTTTGAAATGTATTGGGAGATATTTTTCCAGCACACTATACAATGAAGATGATAACCGGCAGAAAAGCATAGGTAATGTTTAATTATGTAAAGACAGGCCAAATGACTGGTTTTCATTGTCTTTCTAAACAGTGCTAAGAAAGGTATCGAATTTATTGTAGGAAGTACGGCAGGTATGATAGAGAGCAAGAAGATACAAATTTAATGTACTGCATTACTAAAACCAAATAAACGTTCTAGCAGAGAGCAGTGGCTGTTCTTAGGCTCAAAATATCTCTGGCTTGACAAGACTGAGACAATGACACACAAGACTTCATTGATGGAAATTACTTCTCTTCTGCTTGGCTGTGTCTCCATGACAATTTTATTTTTTTACAACTATTATTCAGTCTGTTTGCTGTGATGGATTTGGAGTGCCTTCATGTGGTGCATAGTATTGATAGTGCTGCTATGCTGTAATGTCAGAATCAGTGTTAAATACTAGCTTGACATTCTTGGAAAATCACATCTTGGCCTGGTAAACAGCTTACCAGGATATAGGATGCTAAGTTATTGCAGTTGCCTAGTTTTCAAAAATCTCAGGCTCCAAAAAGAACGCCTCTCAAAGTTGACTGATGTCATCGCTCCTCTTAGAGGAAGAGTCTTCTGTGTGTTAAACACAACCTGTTATACACTTACCGCTACAGTTTTACACTGACATGTCTTACACCAAACATTGTCTCTTACAAACATTAACAAAGCTTTCAGCAAGACCTTTCAGGACCTGACTGGTTTCTATGTGTATGTTTCCTGATCTGGTGTATTTTAAAGCCTCATTTAAACAGTGACTGCTTCAACACAGGTTCCTGAACAGCAAGCACTGAAGCAAATGAAGCCAGCTTCTCTGTGAGTAAATAGCGTATCTTACGCAAGTTGGATTAGCACCATGGAAAGCCCAGTAAAGTATTAGCTACTGAAATTTAACCTTACGTTTCTCAAGCCTACCTCCTGTTCTCCAGTGGAATTGTCCTAAACTAACCCGTTGATTTGTTTGGCCTGAATGTTTTGAAGGCTTTTGGGGGAAAGAGATCATCCCTAGAGCTAGCAGGAGCTGCTGAAGAACAGGTCAGTCTCTCTTGGTCCTGTGCAGGACTTGCATTGGGGGAATAGAAAAATGCAGCTGGGAAACAGTGGGTATATTAGAAATAAATGATGAAAGCCTGATTTTCTTCCCCATGTGTACAGAGGGGAGACTGAATGGAAGTGAGTGATTGTAAATAGCACAGGTGCACAAAGCAGGAGGCATGCCAGTACTAGCCAAGGACTGGGAAATACAGAATCAGTAGCCAACTGATGCCTTGTAAAATTTTCCACTAGGCTCCAAAAGAAATGCCAGAACTTGGAACTACATGAAATGTCCAGATCAACGCAGACCACAAGCAGAAGTTCCACTGCAGAGCAAGTTCCAGCACGCAAATAACAAAGGCAAGAGGAAGACATACACCCACTCACAGAAGCTTTTGTCCGACTGTCCCTCCCGTGGCATTTGTTAGGAGTTCTGCTTCATCTTGGCTTGTGTGTCACAGGCAACAGATCTCCTTCCGCTTTGATTGCAGAGACTTCTGGATCTGGACTCAGCAGCATTCAGACCCAAACGGCCCTTGTCTATATTCCAAGCCAGCACCTCACACTTACCTGTATCATGACCGTTTGCTCTCTCTGACCCTGGAGTTGCTATTGTGTCCTACCCTGCTTCTCACTGATTGATTGGGTGTTGTATTTCGCTTACTCCAGCTATCCAAGGCTTTTAAAGTCCTTTTCTCTTGGAGGAGACCTCCATTTATTTTGCTCAGAGTGTCCTCCGGGGTGTGTGTGTGTTAACAGTGTCATGTACTGATGCCAGTGCAAAGTTGCAGGTTCAAATATGGCACAAACTAGACCATGAGGCAGGCCATTAGATTTACCCTTTTTCTCCCTGTTCTGTTTCCTCTAAATCATTCTGTGCAGCCTAACATTGATCTATCTTGCTAACACGAGATTGCCCACTCATATCTCATTTTCACTTAGCTAACACTTCGCGCTGTTTCATACTAACAACACCCAAAGCATCTCTCAGCATCAGCACAGGTGGCACGTGATGTCAGAATTTGGCTTTTACATTGGTATTCAAAACAGGCCTGAAAGCAGTTGGGGTTCCCAGAACTGTAACCTCTAAGCCAGTATTTTGTTTATCGAAACCAGCTGAGTGTCAGTAAGGGGAGGAATTAAATCGGGAGGTGCTCAACACTGGGCGGGATCAGCCCTCTAAGACGGAAACTCTGGCTTAACTGTTTTAACGACTGCTTCCTCTCCCTGCTGTCATTGCAGTACTGACTGAAGCAGGACAGTGCAAAAGAATTGAAATTAACATTTAATCACTCTTTTGAAAAGTTTGCGATTGTTTATTTAGATAACTGTCAAGTTCTCCACCGCTTTTACTATGAACTGTCTCAGGCAATTTGTGGTGCAAAGCCATGCGTGACTAGGCACACTTGGAAATACGTCTTCTGTCTGAACATCAGGGTGTTGTAGAACTTTAGGCTGAAAAACTCAAACTTTGGACTGTCTGTTTTCACTTAATTCTTGTAAATGAACAATGAAGTTCATTAGTCTTATTCCTAGTGTACAACTGGCCATCTGGATCTCTTCATCTTTGTTAAACTGTATGGGAGAAAATAACACTAATTTGGTGTTTTTACTGGAAGAGAGCAAAAAGAGTCTGTGTAGGTAAGAAAGCCCTCACTTAAATCTCTGTCTGTGTTTTCTATTGCCTTTCAAATGAGACCAAGCAATAAGGAATAACATTATTGCTCTTGTGATTACCACTGAATACATAACCTGCTTCCAGAAACCTGAGGCAGGTATGAATGACACTATGAATCTTCTGACTTAGTCTTCGACTCAGGGCAGAGCAAAATAAATGCCTTATGGTCTCAGTAACAGTACCAGAAAACAGAATGTTGTAAATTCATGTGGAATAAATCTGAGTGGAATCCAGAAGTTTCTCCATTTTTTAATGTCATCTATTTTTGCCATGGCTATGTAGACTGGGATTTTCTACAAATTGTTGTTGACTGAAATGAAGTGCGAATGTAACTTCTGCATATAATTTTTGTGAGCCAGCTTGCTGGACTAGTCTGTTTGCAGAATGTTCTTTTCCGGATGCATACACCTCTCAGTATTTTCAAATATCCTGCCTTTGGGCAGGCATTCCTCATCAAATCAGGTTGCTTCTGGACATTATTTAGCATGGGGTTATTTAGCTTGACATTTGGTGAAACAGTTTGCCTTGCTACTAGTGAACAGAACTGCATGAACATTTACTGAAAACAACCACAGAAGGAGCATATATGCAAATGAAGTACATTCATAAATCGTAATAACTTGTGTGCCTCTGTACAGATGCAGAAAAGAAATGGATGATGCAAATCTGTAGAATATGTTGATGTCCACAATGTTGAATAGCATTGCTTAAGGGAACGATGTGAGTTTAAAAAAATCAATGATTTCTATGTACACCTTGAAAACAGAAAAAAAAGAAAGAAGTTTGGGCACAATGTTCAATACCCAGATTTAGCAACATACGGAACCAAGAATAATGCCTGTAATAAGTGAAACATATCTTAGACAACACATGGAGTCTATCCAGTTGTTTGGTTTGCTACAGTATTGTTCCTCCAGCACAAGGAGGAAGACGTTCATCTCATGAAAATCTTTTAATTTGACCTTGGAATCTGTGTTACATTAATTAGTGCTTTATAGGAAGCAGCTTTTGTATGGGCTTTTATTCACTGTGTAAGAAGGTTCTGAAATACATTTTATTTCTTTTCATACCATGGTCAGAGATTTAAAATTGTTCTTTCGCATCTGCCTGAAGATAAGCTAGCAAGATAAGCCAGTAGGAGTTACTTTCCCCTTAAAGTGCATGTGAGGAGGACAGTGGGATCAGCTCTGTCCTTGGACCAGAACCATATTTGATATATATTCCCCACTCCATGGTGTTATTAGTACCTTGGCTTGACTCTCAAATTCCTTCTCCAGCCCTTCGGCTGCTCAGGGCTTAAGTTGTAAACAGAGGTAAAAAAATGGTAAAGCTAGCAGTGTTCAAACGCTTGATCTCCAGAGGCAAGGAATGCCCTCTCTCCCATGATTTCCACCAAACAGGGTCTGCTGTCTAGTAGTAAGTGCCACAGCTCAACAGCCATGTACCTTGGATGTCTGCAGGGATGAGTTTTGTTTTAGAAGCCAAGAAACCCATTGATCTGGGTTGGCATGGGACGGGGTAGCAGTAAATGTCCATTGCACATCCTTTCAGGCTTAGGCAGACTCTATCATGTTTGTCTCCCCTTTCTCCAGGCACCTCTTCCCTGAGCTGGACCTGCCTCTTTTCCCCCTGTTCTGGACATCCTCCAGCCTCCGCCCCATCCTCCCAGCTCTCAACGTGCCTCTTTTCTTACCTTTTTACCCAGTCCGTGCTGTCAACCACCAGCACCGTGTAGAGAAAACGATGCTTATCTTGGGACTTTCCCCACCTCAGAGATCAAACTCTTATGTTCTAGATGATTACCACTCTCACCTCCTCAAGTAGCAATGTCTTTGTTCAGAAATCACATGTAGCAGGCTGCTTCCTGAGAAGAGTGACTACATCAATGGCAGCCTGAGCTACCTAGTTCAGTGGTAGGAAGTAGGGTATTTCTAATACCATGACCTCTGCTGACAGTGTCAGCTGAACTCTAAACGTCTTGCCCCCTTGGTCCTTTGTGGAAACCCTCTCCCTGGTTGTGCAGCCCCTGACTGGATCAGTAGGTGCAAACAGGGTTTTTCACAACCCACCCTCAGTCCTCAGCTTATACTCGCTGCCAAGAGCCACGCTGAGTCTAGGGGCAAACGTCTGTGTACCTTTCTGTGTGGCAACCTGAAGCCTCTAGTTGCAAGGTTCTTGGTTTTCAACTCTAAGAACCACCTCTCATTTTGCTTTCTCTTCTTGGGCTTTCTCCAGCACAGAAACACGTTCTTAGCGAATGTTTCTACCAAAAGCATGCAGGTACTTATGAGTACGTGGTAACAAAGAGAGAGTAATGTGGAGAAATTTGTCCTCTGATCTCTTTTCCATAGAGAAAAAGAGTGTTCTGTCTTAATTTCTGGTCATATAGTATCTTAAAGTATTCCTACCTCTTTTTCCTGGAAGTTTGGGAAAGAAAAGGAAAAAAAAAGGAAAAAAAAAAGAAAGAAATGGTGAATTACTTCAGTGAGTGTCAGATCAGGATTGACTGAGACCTGATAAAAAAAAAAAAAAAATATATATATATATATATAAAACCACTAGGTATACCATCCCTCATCTCTGCTGCTGGCAGTGGTTGCCCCACCAGAGCACTTACAAGATACGAATGTCTTCAGGGGTCCCCTCTCCAGCACCAGGTCCTGCGGCTTACCTGTCCCATCTTCAGATTCCTCACTTTCTTCCGTGAGGGCTCTGAACATTTCCATTTTCCTCCTGAGACTCACAGTGCTTGGGGCTTGTTATCTATGTAAGTCGGCAGTGAAGTTAATGGATATCCACACCTTTGGCCCAGGCAAGGTCAGGTGATGACTTTCTTTCCTACAACGCTTTTTGTTTTTCACTTCTGTGAAGCTTTTAAAGACTGTGAACACGATATGTAAAGCGTATGGACCCTTAGACGTAATAAACTTAGGTGAATTTAAAGGGGATGTTGCCTGTTGTAAAGCTTGGGAGTCATGTTCTCAGAAAGTAACTTTCCAGAATGTGTCACAGAAAATGCTTCGTTTTTCTAAGTGCCATTACACCTTTACACATAAAGGTATTTTCATTAAATATGAGAGCGTGATAGAGGACACCACAATGGGAAATATCTAGTCAAATTATTTAGGTGCTGGCGTTCACACACAACCGAAGCGTGCTTTGTAACGCATACTGCTGCTGGCTCCCTGTTCAGAGAGTGACCGTTTATGACAGAAAGGAGAGCAGCGTAAACCCGCTGCCTCAGTGTGATGAACTTATCTTTTTAGAGACCTTTTTATAGAGTCAAAAGAGTTGCGAACATTTTTTCACAGAGGCTGGGCTGGACGCTGAGCAGGAAAACCTTTTTCTACACTTTCCTAAGCAGTGCGAAGCCTTCCTTTCCTTCTCGGTTCGTGCCGGCAGCAGTAGAGGGAGAGTCGCTCACGCCGCGGACTGCCTTTTGCGCTCAGGCACTTGCCGCGCTT
>JAVKLA010000074.1:16026680-16040866 GCA_034782735.1 Sagittarius serpentarius | reverse complement strand
TCTCTCACATATTCTCACTCCTCTCTCCAGCTGCAGTTGGCTGTATCATACACAGGGGAAGCTTCTGGCAGCTTTTCAAAGAAGCTGCCCCTGTAGCCTCCCCTGCTACCAAAACCTTGCCACATAAACCCAATACAGTCAGAATGCATTGTCAGTGCTTCACACATGTCCTGCAGCAAACACGAAAGAAAGGGAGAGGGGTACCTGTCAGGTGGTGCTACTGGAGAGGTGCAAGAACATAGTATGTCTGAGCAGAAGCTGTCATTGATTAGTACGTACCAGTGTGAAGAGCAAATCTCACTTTTCCTTTTCTACTGCCATATAGATATCCCTGTCACCGTTTTTAAATCCAGAGAAATTTACACTGTTGCACCTCCCCTTCTCGTTCTTAGCTGGTATCTCAACTTCACTCCCATCTGTTTTCGTACCTGAAATAATTAGCCTATCATGTACTGAACTTCCCCTATTCAAGTTGGCTAGCAGGTATAGCTGAGATCCAAAAACGTTGAGCCATATGTTAAGGCATAGCCATATAAACCTGAGATGGATGAGGGCTTTGTCTGGTTCCATTAGTTACATTTGTTTTAAAAATTTGATGAAGCAGTGACTTGGAGTAATAGATGCAGGACTTGAAACAGTGCTACAAATTACAAAGGAACAGGCCCAAGTGCAAAAAGATTTATTTTACATTTTAAGGGGCAAAATAGTGACAATGGCTGCATTTTACATGTATTCAAGACAGAAGGTCTTTCCTCTCAGTGTTTTATTTGCAACATTATGTAACTTCAGTTCTGGGTTTCACACATACTGATGTCATAATTTCCCTCAGGTTCAAAATGACTGAGATTTTCACGTGAAAAAGTAAGAAGTTGGTACAAGACTGATATGAAAATTAAAGAAACCAATACATAAACAGGTCAAACATTTAAATAAAAATATATTTAAATTGCAAAATCTAGCATAACTGAAAAACTTGCTTTCAGAGTGATGTAGGCGAAATTTCTGTTTCCTGTTGTGAAGCTGATGAGCTGGTGAACAGAGCCTATCTCTTCCTTTTTGCTTTCAGCTCCTATGTTAAGCTCATTTGTAAGAACTGTGTTGGGTAGACACCTCTGGAAAGGAGAGAAGAGCATCCCTTCCCTCAAAAGAAACTGAATGTGCTCAAGGAGATATGGACCCAGACACTGAGAGATGTCCTGATACATGTCTAGACCCAGAGGAAAGAGCAGGGACCTTGCAGCAGAGATTGCTGAAGAGGGCAGGTTATATTCAAAAAGTCCAAAAGGATGGTGGACAGAGAAACCCCTACGGGACCAGGGAGGCTGGGTAGCCCCCGAGGTGGCTGAAGTCAGGCATGGAAACAGGGGCATTGGTACCAGGAAAGAATTAATTATAAACACCTTTATACTTCTGCTGACTTCACTGCTTTAATTTTTTTTCTTTTCCCAATTCTAAAATAAAACTGGCTTTGTGAGTTTGAGAGATTTTTTTATTTCTTTGGGGAGCTCATTATAAGAAATATGCCTCAGCAAGTCCATCTCAAAGCTCTGGTGAGCTTGAGGTCCCAGCACAGAAAGGGCAGTTGAGCCTGGTAGACCGCATTGTTTCAGATCTCCTCCACTGAGTCAGGCATGCTGTTGCTGGAGTCTTCACCTTCCTGTGTTTATGAAAGAAAAATCAAAGTTCTTTCACAGAAGAAAGCCTAGTCATCACCAGTCATTGCTACAGCAGTACTGTTAGAGTAGCAGTCGTTCATTATTGGATCTCAGAGCCTGCTAAACCCCTGATGAAAGCTTCGCAGAGCCAGAGGCGATGGACAAAGCCAGCAAGTGGGTAAGGCAGCCCGAGGAACCTCTCTGGAGAGGAAGAGGCTTTGTGAGGTAGAAGACCCTAAAAAGTGCCAACCAGCTGGAAAAGTGCATCCATTCAGAGGTCACAGCCACAGAATTTTCCTGGAGTTAGGCAAGGAAGCAGGGTTTTGTTACACTTCCTTGGCTCGCTCGCTCTCTTCCTCCTTTGTCCAAATTCTCACCAGAAGTGCAGAAGACCACGGTTCAACTCTTTTCCTTCCGTCACCTGATTTTGACTGAATCTTGAAACAGCCGCCTCTTGGGAGGATGTCAGGTATTTCTCCGTCTGAAGTATCTCCTGCTGAATGTCCTCCGCTCTGTCCAAGATGTGGAGAATCTTTAGGCTGCCCCGACCAGGACCTGTGCTCTTATTCCTGCTTCTGATACTGTGTCATATTTGTGCTTCTCCAGGAAAAGGGTGAAGAACTGGAAAATGTTTGTTGGCCTCTCTACTTTTCTCCTCCCTTAACGCTGCTGTGAAATTAACATTTCAATAACAAATATTTACTAACCTTTTTATTTAAGCTGTGGTTTTGTTTTCTCGTATAAATACCCACAGTTTGCATGCCTCCTATAGCACTGGCTTGGTTATAAAGATCTAACTTCCTCCCTCCTCCAGTGCCACAGCATTAGCTGTCATATGATTGTGGGAGGGAATTATTGAAATATTCCTGAGTATGTGCAATAAAATGTGCCTACCACAAGAGCTAACTTTCAGTGGATATGCTACTCCTGAGTCTTCTGGGAACTTTCAGAATATTAACTACACAACCTATTTTGCAAGTCCATCCATCTAAAGGTTCATTTTAGCTAACCCGATTTTTGTGTGCTTTGTTTTGGAAACATCAGGATCAAAAGCTTTGCTGACAAAAAAATATCAGAAAGGAAATATTATGCACCTGCTAAAAACTGTACTTCCAAAACCAGAAGCACTCGCAAGCCAGCGCCCTCCCTAAAATACACTTTCCTAAATGACTTGAGTAAAGCTGCAGAGTTTAATAGCAACAGAAACACAACTCATGAGTATTGTAAACCTTTGGTGTTGTCCTGTGTTGCCTGATGAGAGGGCTGCTGTGAGAATAAACTGTTAGTCTTTTTGTTTGTCTTTCTTCTATGAGAACAACAGATGAAACATTTTTCATTTGTTTGCTTTCTGGGTATGTCTGCCACTGGATCAGCTTGCATTTTTCTTTCATTTCCAAGACTTAAGAATAATATATTGTTTCTAGTGATCTTTGCAAAACTATAATTTCTGCCCGCTAAATAAATACATTTAAAACTGCATAGCAGATGTATGTATTTACCACCTCTCTTCTTGCACAGCAAAGCATGTAAAAGGAAGCTGCAGAGCTGCATTGATTTAGAGTGATTTGCTCTTTGAAATATTAAATTGGAGAATTAATAGCATCAGTGAACCTAGGCCCACTCACTGCACAGACTACAACCAGATGACCATTCTCTTTTACACTTCAGCTATTCCTTTCTCTTTCTGACATGCGCGCCCCACATAACACCATCAACGTGGGACAAATCTGCAGTGCCGTTTCTCCTTCCTCAGCAAGATCTTTATGCTGATGCTCTTCCTAAGACAAGACACTGAGTACAATGTCCACACTGCTCTTGGCAGACAACTGTAAAAATGTCTTTGTGTATCATCTGAAGCACTTGCGTTCTATCCGTCTGGCTGTCCGTCCTGGTAGCTTATTTGTAAAACAAGTGTCGCATGTGCCCAGCCTCCCAGGCAGGAGGTCAGTCCTGGGAGACGTTGTGGTTTTGCACCTCCTTATTTTAGGAGCTATGTAATCACAGATGTCATTTGGAGTAACCGTTTGGGCAGAAGGACGGGAGTTGTGGGGAGGGAGGAAGGCAGGACATGAGAAACAGAGGCTGGGAACCATGGTGGGAGCATAGACAGTGAGGGCAGGGAGGCTGCTCTCTCTCATCATCACGTACTCTATTTAAGCAAGCATGCCAATTAGCCTCAGATCTCTTGCCAGTTTAGCGAAGCGCTTAAAACTCTCACCTGCTATCTGTTCCTCAGGGTTGTAAAATAAAAGACTGTCCTCACCTCCTGTCCCCAGAAGCCAAATCGTCTGAGCTCTGGGCTGCTATCCTTCTTTCTGGAAATCTCCAGCACACGCAATTTTACACCAGAGTAGTAGAATTAGAGTATCCCTGACTCTAGTCCCTCTTTTGCACTAGTTCTCACTTTTTAATCTCATTTCCTCTGTCCTTATTCAGATGGTGCTGGAGGGCTTACCTTCTTCCAGGCAGACCTGGGCCAGAACACATCCTTGAAAGGCTGTAGGGTGCTGCCTCAGAGATGGAGGCCATACCACTTCATGTCACTGTTGACATTACTCATGTAAATAGGTGGAAAACCACATCAGAGTGCTGTGCTGGTGTACAGACATGAGTTTTTATGGGGCAAAAAGACGAATGCCTTAAAATCTGGATGGTCTCCATGGAAGACTACATGACCTAACTGGTCTCCCTCTATGGAAACATGCAAAGACTAGCAGAAATAATTTCCCAGAAGTATCAGCTCTGTCTGGGCTTGAGACATAGGGCTATTTCTGTCACCAGACAAGCCTATATTTTCACTGCTGAGGATGGCAGCACATGAAACAGGGAGGTGGCTTTGGCTGTATAAGCTGTGTCCCCTTGGGGCAGTTATAATGGATCCAGAACAGTATATATTCTGCTCACTGTTTTGCTGTAAACGTGTAAAAGTTGCCCCTGTTTTCTCCTGCTTTGGCTCTCAAAAAAAGCTTCTCATCTTGGGGCTTTGCAGTTGTCTTCGTCTCACAGTGTTGACTAGGCTGGGGTTTTGCAAACAGTTCCATGGATAAGGATACCAATGCTGTTTACTTCCTTGGCAAGATTTTCTTCTTTTGGCAAATATTACCGTTTCTCCCAAGTTTGGAAAATTCATGAGTTTGAGGCTTATCAGGGGAGACAGAAGCGAAGATGGACAGAGTGCATAACAGTGACAATGATTTTCCTGTTTACACTGAACACACTGAAAGCTGTTTCTGAAAAAGTTTGAGGAACCTACTAAGACATTGTGTCACAGAATTTGGATCAGTAAGTAGACTGCATTAGAAACCTAACAACAGAATTAATCAAACACAGTCTGTTCTTTTGGTTCAGTTCATTGTGCATCTACCCTTATAAAACCCGATTCAGAGTTTGGAGTTCGTTCTCTGCCCACCAGACTGCAATCATCCAGTGTATGGGTCACACACTTTTACTTTTCAGTACTCCTTTACCAGAACACAAACATGAGGTCTGAAAAGATCTATCTCAGAATTGTGGAGGCTGGAAGAGACCTTGGAAGTCTCTAGTCCGACCCAATGGCACATCAGGCCATTCCGGCCTGAACTACACCAGAGTGCACCCAGCCCTGCTTCCTGCTGTTTGCAGCTGGACTCCCTTGGTGCACCCCAGGACTGACTTGTTACCTCACCTTGTTTGGGGCTGCAAATGGCACTGGTCACTGTCACCAACCTGACATTGCTGTGGGCACTGCCTGCGCTGGGGGGGACCCTGTTTCTGCCTTCTGCCCACCATGGAACAGCCCCATTCTTGCTGTGCCCTCCTGCCCAGCGATACCTGAGGAGGTTCCTGAGAAGAGAAAGCTGCTCCTGAGAGCAGCAAACAGCGGGAGGGTGAGAGACAATGGCTGCAGACTAAAATAGGAGGTGCTCAGCTTGCCAATAAGGAAAAGGCTTTTCCCCAGGAAGACAGCCCGGCAGTGTAGCAGGGGCCCAGAGAGGCTGTGCCATCTCCATGCTTGGAGTATAGCCAGCCCCAACAGGATAAAAAGCCCTGAGCAACCTGGTCTAACCCCATGGCTGAGCCTGCTCTGGGCAGGGGGTTGAACTGTGGTCCTCCCAAGGTCCCTGATGGGCTGCACGAGTCTGTGGTCCTCAGTAATGTAGGCAGGGCATCTTGAGATGCCCTGCTGTGCTTCAGTCAGGAACAGGAGCGTTTGTGCGGTCCTGCTGAGGAAGTCAGTTCCCTGTGGTCACGAAAGCCACACTGTGGTCTCCGGTGATGGCCTCAGGAGTAGAGGGGCATGTGGAGTAGCCCTTCTCTTGGTGGTTGAGAAGGGCTGCCTACCCAATGTGGACTAGCAGCTGCGAGTTGGAGTGAACACGAAATGCTGTGCTTGAGTTATTTGGGAAGGGCAACAGAATTATTTGTCTGAAATCATGAGAGAATAATGCATACTGCACTTTAATTCTGTGTTATCCTTTTTGGTCTTGCTCTCACCGTTAGTTTTTGCAAGCAGTTTGGTCACAAAGTGAATAAAGAAACATCCTCCAATCTTCTTCATTCACGCTTGAATACCAGGTCAGTTCTTTTTGTAAAGTGTTCCAGTAGAAGCCGGCATTTGCAAAACATGTGAAACCATATTTTAGTTTTTAAGCTTTGGCACAACTGAACCAGTGACAGGAAACCTCAAGCACTGTATTAGTAAGCAATAAATAGCAAGTGACTTTCAGTAATTCCTGGAACTCATTCACAGTATTACTATGTGACATTTCTCAGTAATTTTGTGAAGGTATTTCCATCTGGCTGGCTTAAATTCTTCGTACTGGTTAAATATGAAAAACAAAACTATTTACTAGAAGCAAATTTGAACACAGGCAAAGGAAATGGAATAGAAGGGGCCTGAGCCTCATGAAGTAGAAGTTTTATATATGCAAAAGCTGTTGGGCTTTCTCAGGAAGCCTTCAGGTATGATCCAGCCTAAGCAAAATCGCTTTCAAAATAATCACAGAATGTGACACTCACAGACTAGCAATGTTCCTTCAGAGCAGTAAGGTGGAAATCTGAAATGGAAAGCTTAGCTGCAAGGCTGCACTGCCCTTTTTTGATGTCTTGGTGTTAGAAGAGCACTATGTGAAGTGCGTGCAATCTTGAATGTAAGTTGTGGAGCTCAGTGATTGAGATGAGCCGTGGAGCACTCACAGATTGCAGATGCTGTTTCTGATTGGTAGCATGAAAGACTGGAAGACGTTTGCCTGCCTGAGGCCACAGCTAGATACACGTGGCATATCCAGGATTATGAGAACTCCAGGCTCTTTCTCTGTTGGTAACCAGCAACAGCACCTCTCCCAGCTTGCTATGAGATGTACCTCTCACGTTAGGGAATGGGAAGGAAAATAACACATTAGCCTAAGAGACTCAAAAGTCAGCTGTGTAAAATTGGGTCTTGGAGAGGTTTCTATGAACCAGGAAGGGTATGGCTTAAGGGCAGATCTTCTTCGTTAGTTAAAAGCAATGCACTCGTGTCACATTTGATGGAGAACTTCCTCCTCCTGAAATGGACTTGTCTGGTACCTGGCTCTGCTTGGTGTGAGGCACTGGTCTTTTTTCTTAAATCTGCTGGTTGGGAGTGCAAATCACCAAGAGTTTCTATTTGTGTCCAAAGACTTTGTAGGTGAATCATTTAACCTCTGTGGTTCATTTTGCCCACACATAAAGAGGACACAGTGAAAAAAATACGCACACACATGCACACTGGTCTCAGGAGTCCTATCAAGCAAAAAGTTTCAGGCTTAGGAGAAGTCTTGATTTTTGTATTCAAACCTAAATTTTCTGAAAGGGATAGGCTCCCCTGACCCACTGCAAAGAGCCTAGGGGAGACCTGGGATTCCAGGCAAGGCAGGAGACCTAACCTGCAGTATTTTAAATTAACTACTCCAAGCTTCAAGGAATTGCCCTTTACTGATGAACAGCTGCTTTCTTCCCCTTTTTATTATTTGTACTGAGCTGGTGGTTTTCAAGGTGTACTGCATCCTGAATTTGTTTATGTAAAATTAAATACCAAATGGATGACAGATCATCTTGCCAGCTTTTATGGAGAGGGTTCAGGAAACTATCTGTTCAGTTTTATGTTGGCTGTTTGCTTGAAGTTGGTGGTTCTGTGAAAAAGCTAATGTTCTGTGTTTTGTAGAAGAAGATTTTGAATCAGAAGTCTGATGCTTAAGCTTTTTAAAAATGTCATGTCACTGAAATCTGAGTGTCTCTAACACTGTCAGTGCAGGGAACCATGCACTTCTAAAAGAAGTCCGGAATTTTGTTCTCATCCCCTTTTCTAGAAGAAACTGTTACTTTAAGGTGATCTTACAAGCAATAATACAAGGATATATCTGTGGGGAAACAATATAACAGTATAACTCCCCCCCCCCCCCCATGTTTATATTTCTGGTGTTTTGCTCTTTTTTAAGTGCTTGATTTTTGATCTTTCTCTGCTTTCTCCCTGTGATAGGAAATTTATTTCTTTCTTTCACACAAAAATTCTCCTTCCCACACTCCAAGATGTTAATATGGTCTCTGCACTTGGCTTCAGGCTTGAATCTTGGCAAGGAAGCTCTCAATTATTAGGCAATTTTAAAAACAAACACAGTTTCAGCTGTTTTATGCAGAGGAGGAGTGCAAAATGCTAGCTGTTTTCCAACACACTCTGTAATGCCCTGAAGGGTAACGGTTGAGAGCAAGGGGCTAAAATAGATGAGTATTTCAAATCTGGCAGTATTGCTAACATGATTTTTATTCTGATGTGGACTGGATTTTCTCTGGACAAATGTGTATCTGTACAACATGTAATATGTGTATCATTTGCATCTGGCCTCTAATATAATCGTATGTCAAACAGCCAAGAGCACACTTACCTAATTTGTCAATTATAATCTGGGGCTGTGTCCGTTGCAAGATTTCATAGCTTACTTGCTGCAGCAAGAGCAGTAACAAAACAGGAGCACCACTGCACTGCACTCGGGGGCCCTGACTTCCAGTTTTATTTCCAGTGCCAGTGAACATTCAGAAGACTCCTGATGAAGGAAAACTCTTTAAAAAAGCTCTCTTTTGGCTTCTTTGTGTCTCTGCATAGGAAGAAAGTGAAGCATGCTCGGGAATGGAAAGCAGTTGAGAAAATACCTCCGGTGAAGAAGAAGGAGAGGAAGAGTGATGGGCATAAGCTGCTGGTGGTACTTTCTGGAGCTGGGAGAATGTGGGGAGGGGAGCAAAGGCTTGCGGGGAAGGTACTGATGGGTCATCTGAAAGAATCCAAGGCATGGATTCAGTTGCATGGAGCTGACATAGGTTGAGCGAGGTTTATTAGATGAGGGTTGGTTTGGTGGGCCCATGGCTAGCCCTCCAAAGCTTGTTTGAGAAGGCAGCTTCCCCCCATTGCATTTCAGCTTTAAGGCTTTGTTAAAGAAACAAGGTAGAAAATCAAACCAACAACATTTTTCAAGGACAGAGAGGTCAGAGGGCTTTGGTTTCAAAGTTCTGTAATGGAAACTGAAGCCACTTGATTAATTAAAAAAAATCCACCTTTGAATAGTGATTGACCATTAAAGATTTTTTAGAACAAATTTCACATCAAAATACTACCACCATTTAATTTTTGACAAAGTACATTATTTTCATGGAAATTTGTATTTCGGGAGGAAGTATTTTGGTCTACAGTTTGTGTCTGGCTCCTGAGCTCCGGGCCCTTACATCACGGCCTGTCTTGGGCCTCTCCTCATGCCTTGGGCTGTAACCACGAAGTAATTGCTATGGCTGTGGTAAGAATGGGCCTGGTGGGTTTTATTTTTGTCACTGCAGTATCTTGAGAGAGGTGGCTGGAAATCACTTCAGATCCTACCACTGGGCAAAACAAAAGCTGAGGAGCTGTCACGCTGCTACAAGAAAGAAACCAAAGAACTGCAGCTGTTCAAGTGCAGGCCCCCAAAAACATGGTCTTCATGTACAGGGAGGGAACAGCTTGTCTTGATGGTCCCATAGAACCTTTCTTTCAGCTGCCCCAGTCCCAACAACATCTGATTTTGGGAAAGAGAGCCCATTCACACGGTATACCAACAGTGAAAGATGGCATGGAAACGTTGGTGGCCATGGAGACCTTTGTCTAGCCAAGGAGAAATCCAGGCAGAAGGGGACAGATGAAGAAAGCTAGCTCTAGCTGAAGCCTTTTGGGGCCAAAATTTGCTTTGTGGGATTCAGGCTCTGCTTTCGTTCTTGCCACGTCTGGTTTCCATTAGAATGCAAAGATTACAGATATCCCTTTTTAACGCCAAAAAGGTGAAAGGCCTTTGGGAAGACAAGAATAGCTCTGTAGCCACTGAGTGTCCCAAAGCAGGGGTCTGTAAAACCCAGAAGATGGGATGTATGTGAAAAAGTCTAGGTTCTGTTAATGCCAGGGATGAAATGACTCTTACAGTACTGGAGTCCTTAATTTTTAAAAATAAAGAACCATAAAATCATAGCTGTTCTCCTACAGGTTGCTAAAATGTTACTGCTCTTTTGTTGTAATATTGGTTCAGGTTGCTGACTTGACGTCAGATAACTTTCCTGTACTCGTTTGTATTTCAGGCAAGCCTCCCCAAAAAAGGATTTGCAGAACTGGCAGTATCTGTCCTCTCAACAGAACCTGCCTGTGCTGGGGACCCAGCTTTTTATTATAACAAATTTACCTTTTTAATGCTCTTGTCTGTATAATTTTTAAATGAGGGGGGCCAAAACAAAACATAATGAAGCTCTGCAGTTTTACGTATTACATGATTTATGTCTCAATGAACCAGAAGAAATGGTATGGGTATTCTGAGATAAATGCAAAGTTCATACTACTCAGAAATCCCCTTTTCAGAAGGAAAGCAAATGCACTGACTTACTTACACCCACTCTCTCTTGGCTCCAAGGCCAGGGTGGAGCTTGCATTTGTCTGTTTGTTTGTCTGTTAAAATAAACAAAGGATCTGTTAAAGGTTTTGGTGGACCACAGAGTCTCAAATCTTGTGAATCAATGCTATTGAAAATACCTGTTTGCTCAAGAAAAAGGCAATTAAACCCTATAATTTCTGGAGCTAGCAATACTAAAGAACATTAAAGCATCTTTCCGTTGCTTTCATAGGTACACATACTGTCCTCTTAACACACTTCTATTCATAGAAATTCATCAGTTCTTATTGGACCGGGGCAGAATTCTGTAATTAAAAAATAAAATCCTGAAAATTACTATTTGTCACTTCCTTTTCCTTCTGGCACACACAACCATAACAAGCACTCAGAAAATCTTTAAGTAAAGGAAGTTGCTTTGTCTTGTTAAAGTTCTGAAAAAATTACTGAAGTAAATATAATTGCACTGGATTTGATATGAAAATGAAAATATCACTTTGGGTCAGGGAACTGATTTGTTGCTGGAGAACTAATGTCATGCTGTCTTAAAATACAGCTCTGAGGGCAACAAAGAAGGAAGAAGAATGTTTAAAACGAAAAAATATACTCCCAAACATAGAAGGTTAGAGAATATATTTTAACATCAGTCTGTGTGAAATAGAATAATCCAGAGGTCCTTTTAATAAAAAGTGCAGGTATTACTTCAGGCTACTTGTATCATTAATACTGTTGTTTCTAAAGACATGCTCAGACTGACTTTTAGCTTATGCAAGACTTTTTTTTAACAACGTTTGCTGGACTGCTTTAGTGTGACACTGAGAAAGCTGTAGAGATCAAAGCCAGCATGTTGGAGGCTTAAAAAAAACTATCTGCCATTTATCCCCAAGCTATAAAGGCAAGCAAAGGTGCCATTTCAGAATGCTTGTCCTCAGGTGTTACCTGCATGAGTTCACATATTATTTTAGGTGAAATCCTGACTCCACTGAGATAACTGGTAGTTCTGGCGCTGTTTTTGATGGGGTCAGTAATAAGTCATCTACACTTAGAAATTAAAAAAAATAAAATTACATTAAAACCCTTGAATTTAAATTTCACTGGTTTATGTTTACTCACAGGAAATTCAGTTTAGAGGGGATGAGTGACTATAATTTTGAAAATGAACATTGCATTTTTGTATTTGAATTTTGGAGATATTTTTATTACATATGTCTCAAATACATGTATTTATGTGGACAAGTAAGTTATTTTTTAAATTTTCAAATAAGAAAAAGAAGTACTCTTGAGACTCCTGGCAACAAACCACCTTCCTACAGCATCTTCTCAGGGGCTGCCAGTGGTCTAATCTGCAGCTGCTGTGCTGTCAGCAGAGGTGACCAGAACTGCAATGTCTCCCTCTGCTATCAGCTCTGCCTTGGTTTGTTTCACAGCCCTGGCAACCAATTTAACATCCTTGGATATATCATTACTTGGTGTAAATTGTCATACTGCCATGTAAGCCATTAACACTGGCGGCGAGGCTCTGCCTCGCCGTGCCTTGGTTTACTCTTGTGATGAAATGAGCAGAACTGGCTGGGCTTGCCAAGTGCACTGGGTAAATAATGAACAGATGTCAAATGCCCTGGGCTTCTCGGATGGGGAAAAAAACAGCCACCCACCAACAAAAAGCTGTAGGAATGGCTAAGACTGGTGTTATATTCAGAAATCTTCACAGAGCTGGCAGGTGAATTATTAGGAAAGTGAGCTGTGGTAAAGACTGGCTACTATTAATTCCTCATTAAAATATTTGCTTACAGATCTAAGTTCTTTTGAGCAGTCGTTTTGAAGTCATGGTAATGGGTACATTTGATTCATGTAATGTTTAATTTTCAGTATTCTATTTGCTCAAGGTTTCGAAAGTATTATAAGATCAAATGTGTGTTGTGGGAGAGAAAAAGTCAAACAATATCTGAATTCCAGTCAGGCTCCAGGAAGACACAAGACTCTTGCTTATCGATTAAAAAGTAAACATTTGCACCTATATTTTGTTCACTACCAGTAGCTGCCAGCTACTTTTATACTGTAGGATATAAATTATATTTTTTCCCTTAGGAAGCTATCAGGTCTCTGAAAATCAGTCTTATGCATAGAAACCTAACTCTACATAATGAGAGTTACTTCTGCAAGAGGGCTCCTTGAAGCTTAGATTTTTTGTTGTTAATTATTTCTTTTTATGTTAATACGGTTGTGTGGATTTTTTTGGCTGAGCTGCAAAGGGCAATGCTGTACAAGCTTTAACGAGGAGTTGCCGTGCAAATGACAGGAAAAAAATGGTAAAGTCTGTCCCCTTTGATGGCTTCCATGGCCGCTTACACGCTTTATCCCTCACGCTGCAGTGAGCTGAAAAGCAGAAGGAGCAGTGCTATGACTAGCCTGAGATGAGGAGGGTGCAAGAGGCAACAAACCCTCTGGGGAGCACGAGCTGTGCCCGACTCGCAGAGTTGGGGTGCTGCTGCAGTGGGGAGGGAAGGGTGACGGGGGACAGGTGCTGCTGGAGGCATCCCGCGGGAAGGAGGACTGTCTCGGAGGAAACCTGGCGGGGGGATGCCGCCAGGTCTGGACTCCTCTTGGCTCCAGGGACTGAGGTTTTAAGCCTGGTAACAAAAATACAGCTGCAGGCTTGCAAGTGCTCAGTTTTAGTCATCGGTGATAAAGCTATCATCTGTTAAAGGAACTGTAGTTATGGGAGGGTGGGTGTTTAAAAGCTCTTCCTGTTTCTTAGAAAGCCAGGCATGTTCAGCAGGCAGTGCCTTCCTCTGAAGTCACCCAGCAGCCACAGCAGAAAGCAATGCCTACATGTGTGGGCTGAGCCCATGGAGGAGTGGGGCTGTGTCATGCTCTCCAGTGTCTGCACCTGCAGCGCTGTTACCCACCACGGAGAGGGAGCTCCTTCCAAAATATGAGTCAGGGAACCTGACGTGCTGCCCTCCAAACGGGTAGCAGCACCTTCCAGCAGCTTTTCTTTGCACTCATATCCCACATGTTACCTGATCCTTTTTCGGGCTGTGGCCCTGCTGATGCTGCAGAGTGCCCTTTGATTGCTGTAAGCTCTGCCAGAGTGTCTTTCTCCTGCACTAAGAATTAATTTGCAGGGCTGCAGGTAGTATGAATAATTCCTGTGGCTCCTTCCTGCCTGCTTCCATTGCCCTTGTTAACTCCAAATTTTGTGAGTATCTGTGTCACCCTTCCTGAGGGTGAACACTGTAGTGCTTGACAGGGACTGCTGGAAGGACAAACTTTGTTAAAGCTGTCAGAAAGTCTCCACAGTTTACAGTGGTTAAATATTTGTTTGGCTACATCATTACTAATTCCTTGTCAAGGATCTTGGAAAAAAAATTTAACACTTTTGGCGAAAACAAGTTTCTATGCAACCTGGTACATGCTAGATGTGTGCTCTTTTCATAAATCCAAAGCAATAGCCTTTGCTGTCCTGGTTTACATGCCACTCCCCCCCCATATTTTAAAAAACCTGCTTGCACACAAGCTTAGAAAAACAGGGATAGAGAAAATAATTTTACTAATTTAATTAAGATATTTTAGAAAGTCTTGAACCAAATGAGATTTCAGTTGAAGAGGAAAAAAAACAGGTGATTTCGGATAGTAACTG
>JAVKLA010000074.1:15977161-15991527 GCA_034782735.1 Sagittarius serpentarius | reverse complement strand
AGTTATCGTATTGCCTTTGGGCAGGAGGGTAAGGATTTTCCAAATGACCTCAGCACATATTTCGTTCTGTGGATTTGAAATGCCTGCAGTGTGAGCAGGAGACGATGCCTCTGGGCAGGTAACAGGGGGATTTCCGCAGTAGCTGCTTTTGTACACGCTCTCAGTCACGAAGGGTGTGAATGTCTCACAAAGAACCTGGCTGAGTGAACTGGGAACTGCAGGGCAGTTGAGAGTCTTCTTACTTCTGCTGCATTTCACCTGGCAGAGGGTTAGAGGGGCTGAAGTGGTGCCTGTTTTGTTCAAAAGGAGGATCTACGACGTGGTGCGGGGAACCTTGTATACTCAAGTATTTGAGGTGAAAATTGCATAATAAGAAACTTTCTGACTCGGTGTTCCGGTTTCATCTATGAGCACAAGGTTTTCAGCCTTAATCTCTGCACCCAGGACCTCTCTTCTTTCTGTAGAGATTCAGGAATTTTCGGCAGAAACCTCTGAAGGGGAGAATGTGCGCTCTGCTGCTGCGGTGGCACAAGTCTAGGTCAAGATCATGCTGAGGTGAAGAGTGACTGGCAGCTGGCAGTGAAGCAGTAAACAGCACATGGCACTCTCACCTCTGCTTTTTGAGATCTCATCCCAGTGTCAGCAGCGGCATTTATGCAGTGTGCCAGTATCACATCAGCAGGCACAACTAAAGGCTGCCCAGACTTGGTCTTGACCAAAGACTGCTGCGTTAGGGAAGACAGCCTCTATGCATTTGCCCCAGCCATTTCTACCTGTCTATGCTCTTTAGTTCGTGAAATAAGTACAAAACTAATCAGCATGTAATCAGTGGCCACAATTCATTTATCAAGTTTTATGGATTCGTTAGTTTCAAGTGGGTGGCCCTCTCTTTCAAAGGCACTAAAAGCTTGTGTGTTGGTGTGACTGAGCACATTTTTGGCCACCATTAACGAGAAATCTGATATCTGTTACCACTAGATGAACTAATGAAGGCTCTCACTGTTATGCGACACAGCCTAAACAAACTTCTGAGCAACGTGAAGCTGAGATATGTAAGGCCAAACAAGACAGGCATTCGCATACAGAAAATCTGCAGTCAAAGTTTCTTTTTCTCCTGTTAACACTGATTCTTCAGATACCAACACTGCAACTTTTGACCTTTAGTATCAACTGCAGTTTTTCTCCTGCTTGCATGTTTCATAATTTCTCCTTGGTTCATCTTACCAGTGCCCCTCTAATCGGACATTGCAGTTAATTAGGAAATGGTATTAGAAAGGGGTCCTAACATGTAGGCATTCATAGAAGACAAAAATGACTCTGAAGGACTGACCACAAGGCTGTGGGTGGCTGCATCCGTTTGTATCATTATTGAGACAAATAGCCGGAGGCTTCAGTGGAAAAAAACAGTCAGGAGGAGAGAGGAAGTTTAATGTATTTAAAAGATCTGCGAAGTCCTCAAAAGTTGTAAAGCAATGATCCTCCAAATAGGTAATAAAAGGCAGAAATGAGAATCATTTGGGGATTTTTAGTGGTATCCTGTGATTTACTTATAAAACGTTCATTTTTATGTAGTTATTTCACTATATATTTTCCTTTCTGATATATAAAGAGGTTTTAGCTACCTCTGGCTTTGGAAACTTTGTCTCATGAGGTCTGGATTTCCTTGATTCTGCCTCTGAGTGCATGATCTTTTAGGAAGGACAGAAGATTTAAGACATGGTATGAACAATCACACTTTAGACCAGGGTCCTGGTGTCTTGAATCTCAAGGAAACCCTTTCCCCATGTGTGTAACTAAGGCTTAGAGTTGTATGAATAGGCATAAATGGCCAAAGCACCTGTGTTCAGCAGTTCAGTTAAAAATGTTTTCCTATACCCAGTAAATAAATGAACAATCAGTTCCAGTTGGCCACTGAACATCAGCAAGGAGAATCCATGGGTCACTATCCCCAGTCTTACATTCTTTTTTAACACATGAGAATGGAAAAGATTATGCAAATCTGGAAACTTAAATGTTTAATGACTGAATGACCTAAATAAAAACTCTTTAATGCTGGAGTTACCTACAATTTGCATCACATGAGTCTTTTTCCAAAATTAATAGGGTATAATGACACCTGAGCAAAATGCACACAAGTTTGACTTAGAGAATTGTTAAGTAATCTGAATTATTTATATTTATTCTTTATTAGTTGGATTAAAATAGCTCCAGACAGGTGTGGAACCTGTGCACCAGGCACTGCAGAACTGAATGGCAAGACAGATAACCCCAGGTCCAAACCCTTTCACTGTGTAAATGGATGCTGTCTACCCCTTATGGCTATACATGTGATATAAATCCTGGAGGGCTCCAAAGATGTGGCACTCCTGGGGGGCTGATGAAAGCGATGGACTGAGCCCTTGTAGCACAAACAGCCAGAGAACAAATGGAAAATCAAGGCAAAGGGCTCATCCAAAAATGATACAAGAGTTTAGTGGTATGTCGTAGGTTATTGATGGTGAGTCATGTATGCAATGCTTTTACTTTCACAGGTCTCATCTTAATGAGGAAGCTACATGGCACAAAACTGTGACAGATGCTTGTGGATAAATGAGCAAGGCATTTTTGCATCACAGAGAGGGTAGGTACATTGTGTAAGAAATGGCAGAATAAGAGAGAAAAGCAGATAAATAAGAAAACTCTCAGAACAGGAAGCTGAGAAAATTTTATAGTGGGGTTGGAGCTAACAGAACAGGCTTGGAGGAAATTGTAAGCCTGGAATATTATCTTGACTTAGCATTTTGAATGGCTTTGGACATTCAGAGAAAAATCATATAGGAGGGGTCCTCAGTATTCAAATTAAGACTTAAGGCCCCAGCAATGGAGATGGTGGAGGGCAATGGACTAAATGAAAACAGAATGAAAGAAGCAATGGCTTGTATATTCAGAGCAGAATAAGCCAAAGATATCATCCTGGATTTGGAGGGGATAAAGATACTAACAATGGTTGAGAAGAATGTCAGAAACAAGATGAAAAAGGAAACAAAACTTAATCTGTCTGGAAGAGAGGCTAAGTCAGAGGTGTTTATGGATAGAATCAACAGGATGACAGAACAGATTTCATTGCCCAAGGAGAAAGCAGAAGCACAGGGAGAAAAAACAAGCCCTAAAGGACAAGTGCCAAAAATTGTAGGAGTGAAAGGTAAGCCTGTCATGAAAGTTAGGAAGGAGCAACCAGATGTACACAAAGAAAGGACTGAGCCATGGAAGCCAAAATGAAAAAAAAAAAAAGAAAAGGAACAAGCAAAGGAACAAGAAAAAGAAAAAGACAAAATCTCCAGCAGATAATGATTGATAATCTAAGGAAAAAGTAATTTGGAAAGCTTTCCACTCTGAAGTACATAAACAATATTTAATTATTGTGAGTAACAGGAAGAAAAATCCCAAGACTCTCTTTAAATCCAAAATAGATTGTAAATCCAAAACATAGGAAGAGGAAGAAAGCATGTACAATATTGTTTCCTAAAGCAGTAAAAACTAGACCCATGAGATACATTGAGTGCAACAAGGCATTTGTTTGAATGAATTAAATTTGGATAGTGCTTATTACTCTTTCTGTTCAGTCTGAGAGCTAGCTAGCTAGTGTTTACTTGACCTTTCTCCCTGCTGTACTTGCTGTCTGGTCACACAAGTGTGCCATTCACAGAAATTCTGTATATTCCTGTCATGTCTGTACCTGCTTTTGACTGTCTTTGTGTCTGTCTGTGTCTATATTCAATCAAGGAAAGCCAGTTGGCAGCAGACAGCTGAATTCAGCTCAGTGCATGTCTTTCTTGCCCCAAATGCAGATGTTCAAGGTGACACACCCTTTGCGTACTAGTACCAATGAACAACTCTTCTGAGAATCCACAATGGTGGGAAGAGCATTCAGCAGCTAGAAACGGGCAGGTGTTTGATAAATCAGCTTTCACGTGTATGGTTAGTTGGGGAAGTGGTTATCGTGGTTAATAGTTATAATGACTGTCATTTACTCCAGCTTCTTAGACAGAAGCTTGATTTCTGAGGGTTGATTACAGACATGATAACCCTGCAAATCCAACAAAGCTCAATTTACTGTAGCTCAGGTGGAGTAGAAAGTGGGTGCCGAGGGGAAGGGAGTGTCTGTGGCTCTTGGCCACATGGCACCATGCCCATATTGCACCAGCAACAGGCGGCCAGGGCATGGGAAACTACCCCTGGGGGAACGGCTCCCACCACATCTCCTGTTCGTCTCCGTGCTGGGAGGAGACACTCTATTTTCAAAGCACTGATGGAGATTGATGAGAGACTCAGAAGAAGGTGAAGCAGCTTTTAACACAGGGTGCAAATATTGAGGGAGAAGAAGGAGAAATTAAGGCTAGTCAGAAGGCTAGTGATTGTGGGAAGTCTGGTGCAGACTACAGTGAGCCAAGGATCAGACTGTGTAAAATTTATCTTTGTTGATACGTTTGTTTTTATAAAAAAATGAAGTCCTTTCTCAGTAAGCCCATTCACCATCAGCAACCTCTAAGTCTTGAATTTGTAAGGAAAAGGTGCAGTTTAAGCTGAGTCACAGGCCAGCCATGCTATGTCCTAGACGTGATCATGCTTAATGACATTCCTTGAAGGCACTCACTATGTCTGATCACAAGAGATGCTGTAAAATATTGTGTAGTCCAGAATTTAATCTGATACAAATCAGATGAGACCCTGATACTGTTGTCCTGGTTTTATGCCAAGCCAAGCAAATACTAAGCCTTGAGTTTTTCATACCTACATTTCCTACAGGGCACACAGTGCTTCAGTGCAATTACTAAAAGGCAGTTACCAATAGTTAACAATAAATTAGACTTATGCCATGAGAAGTCTCAGCACAAATGGTCAAGAAAGGTAGATGTCTGTTTTTTTCTGGCAATCTTAAGGATAATGCTTTTTAATATATTCTTCTGACTCATCAAAACATCCAACATATTCCTAGGTCTATTGCTCTGACAGACATGTATTTGTAAAATCAAAAAAAGCCCGTAAGAAGCTAGACCCATCTCTAAGCATGGACTACGTGCATTAACTGCATTTTTTTGGCATTGTCCTCAGTTCCCTTTGTGCCTGAATTATTGAGCTCATTCTTTGTACCTTACTATGAAAGGCAAGGGGTAGACCTCCTAATTAATTTGTAATGCTTTGGAAAACCACCTATCTTCTGAAATGCACAGGCTATTTCCTGAGATCATGGAAAGGATCTCTTAAAACTGCCCAAAGCCCCACCTATTCATGGAAAATATAGCTCCAAGACAACATTTATTTTGAAAACACCAGTTACTAATTAGGAAGCTCTTCAGATACATACATGGAGTCAGATGCTCAGCCAAACCTTGAAGTGATTGAAACCCAATGTTTTTATAGATGTTTGGTTAATTTTATTTTAATACCTTTTCTTGCATTATTTTCTGGTTCCACCAGAAGCAGAAGATTTGGAAAGTCAGTCGTGAAAGTGGTGTCTGAGTCTTGAGCTAACCTATTGTTGCAAAATTTATCTGTATCAATAATTTTGTCTACCTAGAGGAAAACGTCACTTCTGGGGGAGTTTCATTCATTGCCAACATACAAATATTTGGATGAATGCAAAAAGCACATAGGGGAAAAAAGAAGAGTTGCTTATAAGATAATTGTGTGAAGGACTGTGCTTTTGTGACTTATCAAAAATTGTTAATATTTAGCAAAGATTTGCATGCGCAGAGAGGTGTATGACCTGATGACAGTGAGCCTCGGTTACTCATTTCAAGATTTCTGTTCTTCCTTCAAGCTGAAGAAACGTGCGTCTGAAGCCAATCAATCTGCAGTGATACACAGGGGAAAGTCTTAAAAGTGGGTCTCCAGGCTTGTTGCTTGTGTTTAGTGCAATAGTTCATGGAGCTGTCTGTTGTGTAATTTTTTTGAAAGTTCTTCAAGCACATGACGATACTAATGGTACTGATTCTCACAGATCTCTGTGGATACAGGAACCTTGAAAGAATGAGGAGGAAGCACTGTCTACAGACACTGGAAAACACAAGAAAACATATTGCCATTCACACACAAAAAAAGGCAGGAAAAATAAGTAGTAGGTTTGGCTACTTGGGTGTGTCATGGGCTTAATGTTAGAATTTTCAGGTGGAGGAAGTGTTTGGTGACAGGTGAGAGCAACCTTCAGGGAGAAGAGTTGGCAATGAGCAGACCTGCAACAAGTAGGACTTCCGTGGCAAATATTAAATCAATGGGGACAGTTCTGTCTTCGTGAGGTTGATGGGACTGGCCAACTCTGAAAAGAGGAACTTTTGCTACCCCTTGCCACCCACACACTTCCTCATCAGCACTGAACTTGATAACATGGTCTGCAAAAGACTGCTGTCTTCCCTGGACCCTGGCTGATGACAGCATGTACACTGTACGCAGCACTGAGCTCTGCAAACCCCATGAAGATGTGCTTTGCGCCCAGAGTTATCTTACCGAACCCTCTCTGCCTCACCACTCCTTGGCAATGATTTTCTGTGCTGTGGACACCTGATGCCTGTCATGTATGCAGAAAGTAGGTACATAAACAAATCCTCTCACCTAAAAAAGCAGTTGAGGTGAATGTTGATTGGAAAAATACTCCAGCCCTTTCGTGGCTGAGGTGCCTCTGTGCTGTGAGGTGTGTGGGGAGAAGAAAAGGGCACGCCGAGCCTGGAGGTAGCCGTGGGCTGAGCATGTGGTGGCATGAGATATCACATTGATCATCCAAAAATCACTGTGAGGAGTAGGGGCCTCTACTTCCAACAACATCTGTTGCTTTGGTAGACATGGACCCTGTAAATCTCCCACCACGCTGGCTTTGTCCAGCATATCACACTCTTTCTGCCTGTTAGGCTACATGGAAGCTGCAGGAAAAATTTTGCCAGGTGGTAACTCTTGGTCTGGACATTTTGCAGGACTTGCATGCACAAATTCAGGTGACCTCAGTCTAAAAATCTTGGTCTTTGCTGGATTTCACCATGAGATTGACAGTTAGGAAAACTCAAGCAGGCACGTGTGAGGAGCAGGAGGAGGAGGAAGAAGCCCAGGTCTCCTGTTTTGCTGAAGATGGAATCCGTGGGAAGACTTAGAGATGACTGTGGTGTCTCTGAGTGTGCTATGGGATGGAAAAGGGAGGTCTGAACTAAGAAATGTGAAAAACAAAAAAAAAGTTCTAACAGCTACGCTGGGGTTAACAGAAAGTACACACAGCTTTGGGAGCAGTTCAGACTTCCCCGTCTAGACCGTGCCCCTTGGCTTTCTCACTCACCCACGCAAAATGCTGGCTGCAGATGTGAAAGACTGGGGCAAGGCTGCTGGTCCTGTGGGGGTGAAAAAAATAGCTGTCAAGTTTTAGTTTGCTTTCTCTGAGCTAGTTAAGCACTCTCCAGGCAGACCCCAGGCAAGGAAGACGAAGAGGAACTGGTGGGGTCTTCACAGCAACCTGGCAGCACTTGGTGTTGAGAGAGCAGCACTGTGCTCTGCAAGGTGCTGGAAAGGGAGGGAGAGGGGAACGTAGGAGGAGGGGGGGTACAGGTTGCACAGGGCTGTGCACTGTACGTTCAATGGTGCTTTTCTTCTGTAAGCATTATTTGCAATTGCTATTAGCGGATATGTCCTGTTTGCAACTGGAAGTGGGCAGCTGGCTGAGTTTCTCTGCCCTCGTGAGATGGTGTTGCTCTGCAAGCAGGCACAATAAGGCGTGTGAATCATACCATCCCAAATGCTTGGCATCCGCATGAGTCATTGTTTTGCTACCATGTTTTACAATTCCTTCCTGTTTTGCAGCATCTGGGAGTTTGTTATCCTTGTGACCTGCCCACAGCACTTTGAAAACTGACCGAGGTGCAAATTAAGAGTTGGCTGCATATGGTATTTTTTGTTTCCTAGGGAATCTCACATTTACAGTCTGTTTCAAAGGAGAATGAAATAAAAGAAACCTTTGAAATACCCTGCAGGAATGAACACTTTGAAAGCACTTTTGGTCTACTGATTTTTTAAAATTTTGGGGCATTTTTGATACTAAAATATTTTGTCCTGATATTAGCTGTATTAAGGTTTCTAAACATCTAAATAAACACTGAAAATTGCTTGAACTGAAAAATCCCAGTTTCCTTTATTAAAATGTCAATAGCAAGTTTTGACACTACCAAAACACAATGCTTAAAAAATCCTACAAATATGGGCCCTGTTTTTAAATGTGATTTTGACAAAAAAACATTATTTCAGAAACATAATTGTGCAAATTGAAGACTATCACAGTTTTGTAGATCTTGGAGCAGGTATTGAAATGCTTTTCCCATTTCCATTCCGTTAAGATTAAGTCTAACACATTTGACACTTGTGTCCATTACCCAGAAAAAAACAAAGCCTACTATTTAAAATTTGCAAAAGACAAATATTGGAGTATTGCTGAACTGTGAAGAAACTGCATTATGGATTTAACAATCTGATTTAAATATATACATATGTGCAACAGTGTATTTTAGCTCAGGGTGAGAATGTAGGTGACGTTGTCTAAATGGGAACCCGTGACAAGATATTTGTGGGTGGTATGTAAGTTCCCCCTGTAACACCAGTACCAAAATAGCTTAAGAAATCTATTGGGAAGTATTAAGTTGAAATGAAGCTTTGGCTTTTTTTTTCACTTTTTCTGTGTGTGCCACTGATGCAACTATTTCTGCAATACTATTAATGTTGAGAAAGTACAGAGGGTTCGTAGAGGAGCCACAGGGGTGAGTAACGGCTTGAAAAACATGTCCCATCCTAGGAGACTCAAAATAGTTGGTTTACCAAAGAGGAAGTTAGGACATGATTTGATCACAGCCTGTCAGCACTCACATAGTGAGCAAGCCTTTGGCTTTTATCTTTTAAACCTGGCAGAGGAAAGTATCACAGGAACCAGTGAATGACAACTAAAGCAAGACAAATGCAGATCAGAAATGAAGTGCAGCTTTTCAGCAGTAAGGCTAACTAATCTTTGGAACAGTGTATTAAAAAACATGGCAGGTTCTTCAGCTGAAAATTTTAATTTGGAATTTTGGTGCTTAAAAGAAAAAATCTGCTTTTGTCAGATAAAAAATAATGCGGAGAAATTCAGTGATCTGTGTTATTTAGGAGGCTAGCCAGGTTGACAGGAGTGATTCCCTTTGGTCTTACAGTCTACAAATGCTTGGTCCTGTTTACTGTCATCTTAATTCAGTATGCTTTTCAACACGGAGGTGTGATGGATGGTGTTTGTGTTGCTTGGGTGTTTTCGGTGATATATTGTGTTCCATTAAGAAGTGAAGAGGTTGGCTTCAGCCCTCTGGAAGGAAAATGAGTGTAGTTTGCTGTTGCCTAGGTGGGGATCAGACATCCAAGCATCAGAAGGCTGGAAAAAGGAATTTCCTAGAGAGTACTAGGAAGAATCTACTGCTACTCAAAAAGTCCATGAGTTGGCTGCAACGAGCCATGGACGTGAGGATCTACCTGCAGAGGCAGAGGGGGCAGGGGAAGAAATGCATATAAACCTTTCTATTTCTAGACTGTCTGATCTAGTTGCTTAGAGTTTTCCCAATTAATATAGTGAAGTGTTCTAATTTCAGTTCCATTAAAGCTAAGCTTTTCTCGCTTTAATTGATTTTTCATCATTTTTGAGGATCTAATTTTGGATGAGGGTCTAGGCACATGGCTTTCAAGACTGGCCAAATTAAGACATCCTTGCAGCTTATCTTTGTTTGTTTAATCCCCCAACTCCTTCCAGAAGTACTAAAAACTTTTCTACTGCTTCTCTATGGTGTGGTGCCCATGTGACATGTTGGAAGGTCTGGAGCAGGTTCAGACACAAATCTCATTCATCTCCTTCTTTCTGACAGTTATTAGTGAGGATTATTTGTTGGTTGTGTCTACAAGAATGTTTGGTGTCCTCTTCACAGACTCCCCACGTGACCTGAGCCATCCAGACCATGCCAGTAGTGTCTGGTCTCCACCTCCCTTAGTGCAGGTTCCCTAGGCGTGTCACTCCTACTCTTGTCCTAGACTCCCTTTAGTCCTCTCTCAAGCAGGTGACTTCACTTCTTTCAGTCTTTCCTGATGAGCTGTATTTTTTAGTCCTCTGACCATCCTCATTCTTTTCTTCTGGATCTCCAGTTGTAATGTGTGTAATTGTAGGGATATTTCACCTTTCTTAAGAAAGGATGCCTAAAGTTGAGCACAAAAATAGTTTGAAGATGTATCAGTGGAGCACAAGCAATTTCTCCCTGGGTGTCTCAAGTTAGACATCTGACCATGTGTCCCAGTGTGAGCCCTTTGCCTTTCTTGCCAGAGTATAAGGCTTTGGCTTGTTTAATTTAGAAACCACTATCCCTCAGATGCCCTTTGCAGGGCTACACTCTCCTATCATTTCCCACCCTGCATTTGAACCATTAGGTTGCCAGTTTATCTAGAATTTTGCTCTGACTGAAAACTTAACCCAGTGTTTCCAGGCCTTTTCTTTAATGTTTAAAAATTATGCTGAACTCTAACTTTGCTCTCCATCATGTCTAACCTTGCAGCTCATATCACACTGATGGTACAATAAACACATTCACTTTTCCACCATCTAAGCTGTTAACAAGCATATTGAATACCTCACTGGGACAGACCCCAGGAAAACTTACTCGATACATACATCCTGCTTGACATTTGTGTCATCACTGCTTGAAGTGTACTTTTCCAAAATGCTTAGCAACCATCTTAGAATGGTATAATCTAAACCATGTTCACTTAAAAGAATGTCATATAGGACAGTGTTTCAAATTTCTTATTTAAATCCAGACCTCTAAAAACTGAAATGCATATCAGAGTACACCTAGCATGCTTTTCCTTTATTCTGGGACCTGCTGATCTGTTATGTCATGCACATACCCCCTTTTGCTTTGATATTAAGTTTACGCTTCCTTCAAATACCCAGAATTATGCAGATCTTGAACTACCAAATGGGACATAGAAAACAGGGAACTAACAGGTGGCTTGGCGACCATTGCTTTTCATTATTTACATGAAAAGCAGGTTATGATTTTGGTTTCTTAGGAAAACTTTCATATAGGGAATAGTTTCGACTGGAGCTTAACACAAATAAGGTAAAGAAACCCAATGTTCCAGCAATAATTTTGTGCATTTATAAAATTATTTTCTTCAAGGCCCTTTATAGATCTTACATAGTAGTTGCACCAAAATATACCTGGACCTACACAGATAAAGGAGAAAGAATATCCCGTAATAACTTTGAATGGGGTGGAAAGATTTAAAGGCAAGAATGGCAACAGGAAAATCCCATTAAATCTTTTGTGTGTGGTGTTCTGTATTCCCTGAATTTGCATTGATATCTTAGGAAAAAAAGTAATAAAAAGCTGTATCATTTGCAGTCCCATCAGCTGCAAATGCAACTGATAGAAGGAGGGGAAAGAGCCCAGTAATTCTCTGTGAGAGTGACAAAAGTATAAACTGCTAGATGTACTCATCACCCCAGAGAAATTGTCATCTGCTTTCCACACACCGATAATAATGAAGCTGTGAGTTGGGTGGATAAAAAAGAAGGTTATCACCCTCCTAAAGTGTGAGACCTCCTGCCTCTTGCCCTCTCTGTACCTTTGCAATGCTTGTACTCTGTCTACACAGTTTTTCTGTCAGACACCCAGAGGTTCCCGACAAATACATATCATCCTACTCCACAAATCAGCAGTCTGCCTTGCTTGGGATCCCGACTGCTCTGTCTTCATTAGGAAATTCTGCCTCTATGAAGGGTGTAGTCTGGGTGCTATAGCATCTACCTCTGTCCTCAGTAATGGAGCTGCAGTCAGTAAGGGGTTGGCACCTGGGGTTTGGGGACTGTAGCACAGATAAATTAACTTGAAATTACTGAAAGCAGTGCACTTGCAACTGCAGAGATGCAATTCAGGTTGCAAAACCCGAGGTCTTCCATAAGCCCATTGGTGTCTCACTCTGCACTTCCAGGACTAGCTCAGCAGCTCAGACCTTTGCATGACTTTCATTCACACCTTTCCCTCAAGGCAGGCATTCGCTCTTGTACAGGTATCAACTAACTCTAGTTTAAGAATTTGAGAATGCAGGTCTTTTGCTGGCCTCTGGTGTTTGTTTGAATCTGAAGTTTACTGTTTCGCAAACCATTCACATTTACCTGCTCTGTTTTGCTTGAGCTTACCCTGACTCATTTCCATCAAAGTCCAAGCCGTGACCTGAGAAATTAACTAAGTTCAGTGAAACAGATACTTCAGGGATACTCAGCCTTTCCTTTGAGAAAGATGTGGCTGGACAGACTTCATTATTTCCCCTGCAGTGCTATCTAGGTGTTAAACAGCAGGTGAGTGTAAAGGCAAGTGTCCAGAGAAGCACTGTGGAAAAAGGCAAAAGGCTTTACTGACAGCAACAGCATCAGACTGTACTTTCACCCCTGGGTATATTTGGTCTCACCAGATCTTTTTTTTTAAGGTTTCCCCGTAAGGATTCCTACACAAAGCAGAGCATTGAGCTCAGAACTTCTGCTTTGCAGAGGAGATGCTGCCACAGCTGCAGAATTTATCATTACAGTTCCAGGAAGAGAGAACTTCACTTTACTTTTTAATATACTTTTGATGTTAGACCAAGATCTTGACCAGTTAGCAGCTTATTGTGATAAAGGTCATATAAAGATACAAAAAATTACAGGTCCTGTCCAAAGAACACTCAAAATTTCAGCCCAGTCACCTCTTCTGCTGACTGTCCGTCAAGAGAGGTATTACATCCTTGCATCAAAAAGTCAGTATTGCACCTTTGAGTGCAAACAACAGTTTCACAAGTATTTTGCTTTCAGCTGTGATTGTCAAAAAGGAAGTGTATGGTGAACAGGATGCAATCGGGCAGTTCATAAGATGGGCAAGACTCTCTCACCGGAAGGGTTACAGTGAGGTGAATTTCTCGTTGTTGCTAAACTTTGTCCAAATGTATTTATGTATGCTTAGTTTGGGGCTTTGGCAGGAAGCTTTAATGCAGAAACAGCATACCCTTCCGTCCTCCGTGTGTTTGAAAGCTTTTTCGGTGTGAGTCATTGGAATCCTGTGGTTTGTGTATCCTGAGAGGAGAAGGGCTCTCTGTGATTATCAGACACCATGAAAAAGTAGCAGTTTGAAAATAAAATGATAAGGAAGTTCATTATTTCATAGGAAATGTCTGCTGATAGCTTTTTTTCTTCCCCTGTAGGTTTACAGTTTTGTGCGGAGGTCTTGTGAGTGTACATGGTCCCCTGTGGTTTTGCTTCGCAAGCACGTATCATTTTCCAGAAGTGCCTCTGGTTGCTAGAAGGAGGCTCTCCTTATGAGCTGAAGAAAATAAGATTTAGAAAATAAGACTCCTTGAAACAAAGGATTCATCCTGAATGTGCTGAACTGATGTGAAGACCTGTGCCACTGTGTGATACTGTTCAGTAGCTGTCAAGGTGCATCTTACCTCACAAGACATGTGACGGGAAGATGTCCTTTGTTACCAGCTTTCTGTTAGTGCCCCAATGACACATAAGTGGGCTAAACCAAATATGTTTCCCCAAAGTGATGTGGATTTCTTGTGGTGCTTTCTCAAGGTGGTTCTCAGCAATTGCCATTGATTTCTTTGTCTTTACACCCTGCTGAAATTAGAGGGCATTGAGGGTCCTGCCATTGTGTCTGATTGTTGTGACAGAACACATTAACAAAACAGGCAAATGGCATGCAGAATTACAACTAAGGGGTTTTTAAATCTGTTATGTCCAGAGTGAATCTATCACTATGTGGGATCTCCAACATTTTACAAAACTATTTCATAAAAGTGCATTAGGAGAGTGCTCGTACTGGTGTGTTTGGGGTGTATTTGCCTGAGGGGCCGTTCACTGAGTGAACAGAAGTGCCCTTTGAGAAAACTCTCTTCTTCCTGGCACTGGGGAAAAAAAAAAGGAGGAAAGAAGAAGCATAAAATAACTCCATGAAACTAATTATTGCTGACTAGTTCAGCAAGCTTGTAAAGCTGAATAACACATTGGAGAATTGTGGTATGTGAGTTTTTTTAGAAAAATTAAACAGTCTTGTAACCTTCTCAATGATCTTTCATCCCACAGAAGCAGACCTTCTAAAAATTCAGAGAAAAATCCGAATTCTAGGAAGTGCTTGGAACACCAAGACTTGTGTAATATTTGAAGGATGAGTTACAGAGTCTGTAGGCTGAACTGGAAGTGATGTTCTTATGATACTTTTCCGGTGTTTAAAAGGATTCTTTATAGATAGCAACCAAGTTGCTGTTTCACTAGAGAACATGTGCATGCACCCTCTTCTCCCCTACCCAAGCACATAGGC
>JAVKLA010000074.1:15965851-15976522 GCA_034782735.1 Sagittarius serpentarius | reverse complement strand
AAATACTAGTAATAACAAAGTTAAATACAGTCAGTGAAATTCTTCTCAGCTGAGGTAAAAATGGCAGACTACCCTTTGATTTTCATTTGGGCAGTGTTTCACTTTAATTCTAAACCCAGCAATTTAGGGAAGAGAAACTCAAAAGATGGTTAATTTGGAAAAAGGCAAAAATTTGTATGAAGAATTACCCGGGAGGATGAAGTTGAACTCTGTTTAACCCAGGATCTTGTGTAATTGGGATTCCATTACAGAGGACCATACATATTTCTACAGGATATTGATTCATTCTTAACTTTGATAGGGACTCTCCATAAACCTCCCAAGGCATACACAGAAACCCGGTCACGTGCTGTGTTAGAATCTTCTTCAGTAACCTTAGGAACTGTAACTAAACACTTCATTTCCCAGACAGAGCCTGATGCACTTGAAATGTACAGCAACATTTGCAGTGACTTAGTTGTTCCTTGTTCTTGTAAAAATATAAGGCTCACTTTTGCAATCCTGTAAAATATTTGGAAATATTGTGCCATTGCTAATCACCTGCATCACAGGTATTGGTCAGGAATTTGACATGAATCTATTTTACATTTTGGAGAAATTTGAAGTTACAAGCAAAATGACAGCCCTAGAAAATGAATGCCTCTGATATGGGTGTAAAGGACTGTGGTTGATCTTGTCATATTTTATTGCTGTATAATTTGTTCTGAATCAGAAAACACAGAGTTCCATCCTATTTTGCACAAAATACTTTCCTACTTTCCCTTTCCAGTATTGAATGAATTCAGGAGAAAAGCACAACTGATGTTTTCTTCAATGCATGGAACTTGGTTCATTGTAGAAAATTAAATAACAGAATGTCTCAGAAGAATTAGAAAACCTGTTTGTGTGCTGATTTGAGTGAGCAGACGTGTTTGCTTCAGGTTCAGTAAATACTGGATCAAGTCACGATGTTTTATCAAAATTGGCCTCCTTGTTGACAGTCTCAGAGATTAGTGAGAACTACTCCACGTCCGGTCCCTCCAAAACAGCTGACATATTTTTTGTTCCCACCTCTACCAGACTGATATTTTTATGACTTCTTATTTCACTCAGAAATAATATCTGTGGAGGATATACTTCTGTTCTGTAAATTTGCTCCTAGTGTAAATTTCTCCCAGTGTAAAACCTTACAAGGCAAGTTACAGACATCAAGCATCTTGCTGAAAGTGGGGAAATGAGATTTGACTCCAAGCTCTCTCCTGCTTTACAGGCAAGGTGACCTAAAGCACAAAAGGCGCCTGTAGTGAATGGCATGATTGCACAGGCCTTCTGTTGGCTGATAAGATGTTGCAACCCATCATTTAGGGTTTTATTGTTAGCAGTTGAAAAGTGGTACCCATTGCCAGCTGATGTAGAACTTCTGGAGAAACCTTTACAGGTGTTTAGAAGGACAGTACGTTTTTTTGGTAGTTACAATATGCTCACTTTTATGTACACCATTTTGAGATCCCTTAACATACGAAGTCCCTTTTCTTTTGTAGGATTTCCTTCACAATGAGGTTCCTCCTACCAATAAAGGTGCTTCTCACAACATACCTTGCAAATGGGAAGTGTTTCTTAAAAGCTAAATTTCATAGAATCATAGAATCATAGAATCACAGAATCATAGAATCACAGAATGGCTTGGGCTGGAAGGGACCATCAAAGGTCATCTAGTCCAACCCCCCTGCATTGAGCAGGGACACCTTCAACTAGATCAGGTTGCTCAGAGACCTGTCCAGCCTGGCCTTGTGTTTTGCATGTGTTTTTAAAAATTAACAGCATGTAGGAACAAGAAAATCCCACTAATTTTGAAGGACTCTCAACCAGAGCAGAAATCCTTCAGGGCATGTGTGTGTGTGTGTGTGTGTTTGCGCGCGTGCATGCGTGCACGCATGTGTGTGTGTGGCAACAGACTTCTGATGGAATGTGGTTAGTGCTACCTTAGCACAAATTTGTTTTATTAAGATTTCTGTTTTCTTTAATCTATTGGATTTTTGTGTGTTAGCAGTGAGACTCAATAGGATATCAAATAAAAAAAGATCCACATAGCTTTTATGAGCAGTAAAAGTGATAGACATCAAGAGGCGAGCTATCTAAGCAGAGACGTATCCTCAGACATACCTGTCCCTCCGTATTTCCTAAACTAGGCAGGTATTGCAGCTAAATTTCTGCTTGAAGCCTACTTTTATTTCATAAATTCAAGGAAGCAAGCAATAGTAAAGCTCTTTTTCTTTCTTTCAGAGCAACTTGCTCTGGCTTTCATGACTGCTAGCTCTGGATGTAGAAGATGTATTTAATTTCTGTGTTTTTTACAGTTTACCTGCTATCTGGAGAGCATCTGATGTTCCTGTCAATAAGTAAAGCAAAACTTGAACGGAAGATTTTTTCAGGCTTTGCTGATCTCTTTCTTATAGCTATTCAGCTTCATCCATAGAGTGGTCTTTAATCTGTCTTTGGTCATGGTCCTCTGAGAATCCCTCTTAAGCCCTCCTTGGATCTCTGTTAAATATAGAAAGTCCTACTACAGCCAAGGCCATGAATACCTCTGACTTGGACTTGGATCATCTGTCCTCCTCATGACCTTCAAATCTTCTTTCTCTTCCCTAGACATACCAAATTCATGAGTCCATGGATTCCTTTTCCCGCCTTTTCCCACACTTCCTCCTAGGTGTCTGACCAGTTCCCACAGCAGGAGATACCCCGCCATGAATTGTTTCTTCAGGCTCCTCTTCAGCCTCCCCAAAGCACCAGTCTTCCTCAGTAAAAAGCCATCTCCAGCCTGATCTCTTGTGCATTGGACAGAGCAAGAGCAGGGCTTGCGGTTAAGTGCTGCATGAGACATGCCGTGTCCAAAGAGGTGAGCAGAGACAGCACCATATACACTCTGTAAGGGCATGGAAAAGAAGCAAGGAAATTCAGCAAAGTGAAAACTGAGTGTGAGATGAGAAACCAAGCCAATACGGTTACACTGAAGGAAAGTAAACAGTTAAGTTCCCACTTTTACCCTGGGTGTCTGAGCAAAAATCAGTTTGCTTTGTGATTAAGAATGTTCTTTTCAGGTGTTTGAGAGAGGAATGTGAAATTCAGCAGTAGAAAGATGAATCAGAGTCTGTTGCGGTTCGTTTGTAAATTCCCGCTGCATAGTGTAAGATAACAATACCTCGAGACGTGAATTCCTCCACATTGTGGAGGCCCAACAACAACATCAAGGCAACTTATTTCTGCACATATGGCTGTACATGCCTTGAAATTATGGATCAATTTCCGTGTAAAGAAGGATGTAAAAGGTTATGTGAGAGGGCACACGGGTCACAGAGAAATGAATATACAGTCCGGTGACTATGAAAGAGAATTATTGTCGGCTGCTTGGTAAATGGCAGTAAATTTTTGTGGAAGATAATCCTTGTGAATAACAAACATGAAAGGTATTTATGAGAAGAATTTGAGGTGTGTAAAGATGATGCCAATTAGATCATTCACTTGGCTTAAAAATACAGGGCATATGTGCTTTTAATGTATGAAGTTCTAACTTTCACAATAACATAGTATTTCTATTAATGCTGTGTTAATTAGTGCAACAGATGACTGAATACATTTTAGCAGGTTTAAAATCTTATCACTAACTCAGGTGTTAGTGACCATAACCCCTAGAAGCTTGGAAAATATAGATGATTTCCATGAAGATAAGTTCAGACACAGAGACACTCAAGTGAAAAGAACATAAAAGAAATAATTCATTAAAGAAATTGTCAGGAGGGTAGAACAAATAGGATAACCAAATGCTGGAAAACTACCTGCAGTGTGTTAGATTAATAACCTTTGATTGTCTTCTCTTATGTCAATCTAAAACTATAACTTTATCTTTCTTTGTTGTACTCTGAAGCACTAAGTTTTGCAGTAGAACAAGAGGGCCTGAGTTAAATGTTCAATAAACATTAAACCTTAAATATTCTTGAATCTCTTTGTCCTGAAATTATGTGGTTGATTCTGCCTTTACAGTTTCCCCATTTTCAGTGACAAACCCTCACAAGAAAAGAAGGCAGACTTTGCAGCTGGAAGTTGGTGCTAGGTCCAAAAGAATTATTTTGGTAGCTGAAGTGAGAACTAGATGTCACTTACATACTGTGTCCTATTCTCTAGCACCAAGGCTGCAAGTTTCTTGCATATTTTTACCTGAAAGTTATTAGGAACAAGGAGTTGCATCTCCGAGCAGCCCAGAACCAACCCTGATGTGAAGGGGGCTGTTTTCCCTGTATTTCACACCTCATTCAAGTCCAGAAATGGGTCATGTCTACTTTCCTGGGGGATCCTGATTCAGAAGCTGCTCTGAAAACATGCTTGAACATGTGCCATCGCACAAAATGGCACCTACAAGGACAGAAAGGGAAAGGGACAGAATGAGTGTGGCCTTCAGACATAATAAGAAAGCATGTTCTTCTTCTAAAAATTACTCATTTTATTCCAAGTCTATTTAAGGTAGAAATGAAATGAAATTAAGAAAATGATAATTGCATCAGGGCTGAGACACAGAGTTATTGCTGGTCGGTTATGTACTCCTGATTTTCCACTAGAAGTGTTTTGAGCGAGCGTTTTCATTAAAATGGTGGAGGCAGTAGAAAAACAATGTGTTGCAATATTCCACTGTTCATGAGTGAATGTTGTGTCGTCTATCTGTCTTTGACCTGCGTTTGGTGTTTGTGAAGCTGGGAAAAACACACTGAACTCTTTTTCACCCATTGCATTGGTTTTGCTATTGGCAGTATTTACTGGCACAAGTCCTCAAACAGCCGTGTAACAAATAGTCTTTTGTAAGATACCACACATTACTTTCTCATCTGTTCTTGTTTTCATGCCAGCTTGTCTGTAACATATAGGTCTTTTTGTTGTTCTTATCAGATACTGTCTGCCCAGCAGCACTATGAGGCAATAACTTCCCCTCCCCTTACCTAGCAACATTTAACCTGCTCAGTAAGGGAAAAGACAATGGTTGCTTGAAATGCAGATGTGGCGTGGCAGAGGCGGGTGTGACACCTCTGGAGGGTTTCAGAGGGAATCTGAAGTGCATCCGGAACTCATGGCAGTTGAAGTCAGGGAGATGCAGCAAAATCAGTTATCACCTCTTCAGGACATGGAACCCTGCATTTAGGTGTGACAAAAAATTTCTGTTGTTGTTAGAAAGGTTGTTCCAGGTGAGGTCTGGGTGATTAATTCACTTTTGTTGTGCTGACTGAATGGGAGGAACTGCTGACTGAACAAGGAATAGGAATTAACTAAAGTCTGACTGAAACAGAACTACTTTTTGCAAAGCAAACCAAGAACTACCCCCAGATTTATTTGGGTTCTCCATCAGACCAAACACTTTGTGTATTCCTCACTAACATCTCTTCCTTATTTCTAGATTATTTAATCCCATTTGGTTTTTTGTTTGTTTGTTTGTTTTCTTAAAGTAGGTCCCATTAAAAAAAAAAAAGAATCATTTTCAAAACTAGGAGTAAAAGTGTTCTGTTTTGAAAAAGGGGAAAAAATGCGGACCATTTCCAACTGAAATACATGCTGAAAAGCAAATGGTTGTGAAGTTTTAAAAATCTCCTGATGTTTTTTTTTAAGAGAAGTTTTGATAAATTTGCTCACAGTTTGTGAATATTTTTTCTCCCTGTGCTACTTCTTTTTCCACTGAAGTGACAATTTATTTGAACATTTTGTCCAGCTCTGTTCCAGCCACTTGCTTGCCATGTGCAAAGCTGAAAGGCACTTAAGTATTATCTGTGGTTGCCTGTTCCTTGGATGTGGTACAGAGCAACAAAAGAGAAATCATCTTATTTGAAGAGCTATGTGTTAGTTATTACTAATTTCCTGCAAAAGCTTAGCCTAAGCATATCCAACAAACCACTCCTAGTTGTATATACTGTTCTCAGCTCGATTGTCAGTGTTCCTTTAGAAGATGCTCAGAGAGTCTGTTGATCTTCAGGGAAACCCCTAGATTTCCTTTCCTATTATTCATGGGAATTTCCCAGTCTGCTGCAGAAAAACAAGGATCAAAGTGTTTCACATGCTGTTGGATGTCTCCAGCTTCTTCATCGCACTTAAAATCTTAAGCAAGTAAGAGGCCATAAATAGAATTATTGAAAAAATAGAAGTGGGAGGAAAATGAACCTAATTTACAAACTTTTATTAAAATAGCATAAGACAGCTTAAGGGTTTAGTTTTTACCATACAACAGGGACTACTGGAGAACAAAAAAAAGTGAATCTGTAGTTTTATAACTGTACTTTTTCTAGCAAGGTAAGTAGGAGAGAGAGAATAAAGTTAGGGACATGTTTTAAAACAAAATGAATTAGACATAGGCCGGAGAGTGCTGCTTGAGACCTGTCTGTGTAATTAGCCTGTTTAAGCACAAAGTATTCAACAACATAGATCTTTCCAGCCAAACTGAAGGCATTGGTCTAGGGTGCGCATTTGTGTCTACTTTGTTATTTAAATACAGCAGAAGAACAGCCCAGTTCTGCAGTTTGCTCTGGGTTTCAGGAATCATAGGTCTCCCACCTATGCATCTGGAGTGCCTGGCCCTGCCTCCTATAGCTCACCAAGCCATTAAAAGAAATGGCATGTTTATGCACACATACATTTCCCTAAAATGTAGGAGAAAAGAATGCCGTACCCAGAGAAGATATTTTCACATGTAGTGGGTAATTGCTAGTTTGTTTTCCAACAGCAACAATGTTGGAAATGCTGACTTTCAATCATTGCCAAAATATGGTATATCTGTCTTCAAAATACTAGAGTGGGAAAAGAAACAGGCATAAACTATGCCAGAACGTATCTTGTATACCATTAAGCAGTCCATGACCTCTCTGGATTTCAGATTATTTACCTATTCAGCCTTGTATTTGAGACAGGTATTAGTTACAGTGAGAGTAAATATTTAAAATATTTATTAAATAAATATGTTTAAAATATTTATTTATTTAAATAATTACAATATTTATTTAAATATTTAAATACATAAATGTATCAGTGTTTTTACAACCCAGTAGGGGTGGGAACTCATTCAGGCAAAGCATAGGTGTACAACTTCTTTGCTCATGTATTTAGAACACGAATTAAATCATGATGAAAGGAGAAGTCCATTTCCCACCAAAATATGATGTGAGTGGGACTGACCACATCTTCAAAAGTAAGCATGCATATGGTATAATGCTGTTTTTACTCCCTGCTAGCTTCAAATGGCCTTTTTTTCAATGACTTTCATATTTTGGCATCAAGTTAAAAACCAAGAAAACCTGTATGCATACACAATTGATTGTAATCATTATCTTCCAGTTTTTCAGCAGTATAAGGATGGTTGCAGTCCACCCAAGAACTGTGCAAAACCTCACTCGTTTGCCCTTGAATAACACACAAGTGTCTGCAATCACACCTAAGTTTTTAAAATGTGAGGGATTTGAAAATGAAAGAAAGCAACTTTGACTCTAGATGAAAATTTATCCTCGTAAGGGCTGGAATTCACTACAGTCTGCTTGAAATACATCGAGTTAAATGTTAGAAAATAAATGCTTGCCTATATGTTTAGGAATAAAAGTAGCAAATATTAAATGACTATTTTTTGGCACATTTTGAGAATAATGGACGAAGTTAACCTTAGCAAGTCAGATTTGAATGAAGTTAGTCGTAGGAAGAGCTTTTTCCTCGTATGTTTGAGTCCTGAGTTCTATATGTTTAAATAAGAAAAGATTAAAATTCTGTGCTAAAGTATTAGTGGAATTATGCAGGAGCTAATTCTATAGAATTAGAATATCCCTAGATATATATATCTAGGGAATGTGAGAGCTTAAAGTAATGCTAATTTATTATTTAATTATTTAATTTTGCTGCAAGGAATTCTTGGTTGTGCATTTGTCATTGACTTTCCTGTTTGGCTTGGTGGTGTCTTCTGCTACATGCACAGTCTCCTTGGCCCTGTGTACGCATGTGTGAATCCCTCATATAGATTCCTGTAGACACAGAGCAAACTAGGCTGACCTCTGTCTGAGATGCCTGTTGGTGGAGGTTTGTTCCAAGACTTTATCGCCTTGACTGCTTGTCTTTAGACTACAGATAGTGTTAGAGTGCCTGGAAAGGGTCCCAAAACTTTTGGGGAAAGATGTAATAATGCATAATACTAATTATTTTTTATTTTGGTCTTTGGTTTTGGGTTTTTTTTTTTAAATTCCCTGGTCATGAGCATATTGCTTTGCAGGATAGACGGAGGGAGATGGCCTGATGCACACTTATCAACAAAGGAAATAAAACTGCGGACGGCATGAATTATGGCGTGGCTTTGAGCCTTTCTCTGTCCTTGTTCAAGACTGCTTGGGACAGAGATGTCTAAGAAATCAAACTACACGGCATGTTTCCAGGCACTGGAGAGATACTGGAATGAGCTACGTCAAGGGCTTCTACCCAGAAGTGCTGCAGGAGCAGGGGGCTCTCTGCTTTGGCTCATTTCCCTTCCTAACAGAGTCATTTAGACCCTCAGACCTCTGCGCTGGTAAAGTAATGATGCTTGCAGGGCTGCCCCACCATGGGCAGAGGCTGGCACCCTCTGAAGTCACTGTAGTAGACAGCAGTGATACTGCCAGACTTCACATCTGCTGTGAAGGGGACGGGCACTGGGAAAGAGACCTCTCTCTTGCTGTAATAGTGGCTGCTCTGTGCACAAATGCACATATGAAACGCACTGCTCATGTGAGAGCTGCGAACTATGCGTGCATTCAGATGGTGTTCTAATGATTAGCCTTCAGAAATTACAAAAACAAACCTCACTTCTTTTCTTCTAAGTAACATAAACAAAGCAGAGTGAAAACTCTAATCCTTAAACCACAGGGTTCATTGAGACCAGTCTGGGTAGAAAGAGCAAAGGTTAGCAAAGCAAAGCTGTCCAAGACTGGCAGCTGCCTCGTTTGCTAAGAGGTGAGCACCAATATTGTCATGGCGTTGTACCTCGTTTCCTGGAATGACGGGCTCCAGGATACGTCATTTAGTGTCACCCAGGTTTTTCGCTTTACGCTCTGCCCTGATGAACCGTGTAGTAACAGAGTCAGTTCCTCTTCCTGCCGCCTTTCCACCTGTCCCACAGTGGTGGGAGAAGGGTGCACCGGGCTGGGTCCCACCGTGCGTTTTCCGAATGCCAACGCTAGATGGTGTCCCTAAACCTCCCGAAAAAACACTCGGCCTGGTCTCGGCTTGGAAATCTCAGAAACGGTTAAAAAAGTGGAGTGATGTGATGTGACGTGATGTGTGTGTCTGTGCGCTTTAATTCCCACACACTATTTATGTGCTGAGTTGATGACACGTGAAACAATTTTTCTGTGTTAGTCCCTGGTAGTAATTATATGAAGCAGGCACATACTTTTCCTTTCCTGTTTTCCCTGAACACCCACACGGAACTGGAGGACAGTTGATTTGAGGGCATGTTAATGATATTTCCAGAAGACAGGACAGATGTTAGCAGTTCTGGTCCCAGTCAAGTGAGCTTTCTGTATAAGGGGCAGCTCTCCTAGTGCAAGCTGCCTCCTTGAATATCATGGCTGTGTTTGTGTGCATGTATCTTTGCCAGGCTGGGATCTGCATGTCCATAAATGTCTCTCTAATGTAACGTTTCTGCAGATGATGCTGAATCTGATGGCAATACACACTTTAGGCTTGATTCTGCTCATACCTGAGAAAAACATACATAACTTCCCTTGTGAGAGAAAAGCCCACAGGCATGCTTGTGTCTGAAAAACTGGATATGAAGGATTTTTCGCCCTGGTTTTATAGTGCTTAGGGTGTTTTGGTTGGGTTTCTTTTTTTTTTGCGGGGGGTATTCAGCAAGCAGTGTGGAAATTGCAGGAAGATGTGCAGGTTGCAGTGGGGATAAATGAGCAATAGACACTGAGCTTTCGCTCTTGTTGTATCTTTCCTGAAGGTGCAGCATCTTTTAAAGAGGAGCCGGTTCAGTCTTAAATGCTTGCAAAAATCCATCCTCTGTAACTCAAGGCACCCACCTGGACCAGTGAAATCAACTGGCTGATTTCCTTGTGTAGACAATGACCTGGGGAAGACAGGCATTTGCAGCAGGTGATCTTGAGGAGAAGCTTAAGTCCTCTAAGTACAAGGGGGGAGCCCCAGGGTGAAAAGTTTCCAATTCAGCTGGCATGAAGTAATTCAGTGGGTGTGTAAACTGAAGTGAAATGACTGCCACTCACCCGATAACTCACCACAGGATGTATTATTTATTACTGATGTTAGGCTTTACTGTCTGCTGGTAAGTTAGAACTGTAACTGGTGTTGCCTTGTGGCCAAATATTTCAGGTTTTTTTTCAAGACATGTTGTACTTAGAGGTTTTCTTCAAGCCTTACTTCCCGCAAAAGTGACCATGTGACAGAACCTCTTCTTTTTTTTTTTCCTGTTTAGTTAATTTCTAGAAAGAAAAGGATCATTTCAAGTTCTCACGATTGATTCGGAAGGCCTCTTAATATTTGAAAGACGGGAGCTGGCAGCCGATGTACCATGAGCTCTGTACTGTTCCACTGACCCCACTTTTGCAGCCAGGGACAGCTGACCCAAACTGGCCAAAGGGGTATTCCATACCATGGGATGTCATGCCCGGTATAATAACTGGGGGAGCT
>JAVKLA010000074.1:15931669-15944788 GCA_034782735.1 Sagittarius serpentarius | reverse complement strand
CTTGCATTTCACTTATGATTTTAGGACATGTAAGACTACTATGTATTCTTTTGATGCAAAGGCAGGACTGACCATTAAGCTGATTCGGTCTGACATCCTGTAAAATGTAGGCTGAAGAACATAAACCACTTACTTTCCCTTCAAGTCAAATACTTTTTATTTAAACTACAAACATGACTTTTGAGAGAGACATCCAACTTTGTTTAAAGACTTCAAAGTAATAAGATGTCCATCTCCTCTCTTGGTAAAATCTTCAATTTTACCTTATTGTTAAAAAACAGGCTCCTTACTTCCAGTGGGGTTTTTTATTCTTCATTTCACTGTTATTAAAATTTATAACATGTCCATCTGCAAGACTGTTCAAACCTAAGCTACCACACATCTTTCTTGACTAGAGGCTCTGAAAAAACATGTCTCAACCGGGCAATCCCTCCCCAGTGCAAGCTTGCAGCACAGGTTTCACAAGACCAAATTTTGACTATAGAGATGCCAAAAAACTCACTCACTTAAAAATATCCTCTAAACCCACAACCAAATCCTATTCCATCTATGTCCTGTCCTGAAGAAATGAATAGCATTTTTTAGGCTAACATGTAAAACAGAAATAAATCATCTATTTTTGTAGGATAGAGCAGACAAAGCAAAAAAATGAACAAGCAATGTATTGTTACTTCAGCTGCTGTAACCATCTTTTTGCTTGTGTCTTATCATCTCACTCTGCGTCTTGACCTAGTATATGAAGAAGCTGCAGTTACAAGAAACGAAGATTGCTCTTGTCTCACCTTCATCTAGGCTGGCTTTTGTTGTTTCTTGTCAGGTCCAATGAAATCACGCTGAGCCCCAAAATCTTGTTTTTTTTAAAACAATCTCCACTTCTATAAATAAAGTGCTTACTCCTCATTACAACTGTGACATAGAGATAGGAGAAATGATCACTTGAGGTGAACCAGGAGCTGATGAGTCACTCAAGCCTCTAAAGTATATAAAAGACATATTAGGAATAGATAGGGTTTTTTTCTTAACGTTTGCAGTGTTTTACAAAGTAATCTCAGGGCTGGAAAATTTGGGATAACTCTTCTGTATGATATTTTCCTTGTGTCTGATTTGCAATCCTGTCTGCACGTCTGAACACAGATGAGGACATAGGTATAGCTTTGCATTTATCACAAAAGATCCTCATTTAAAATTTCAGTTTACTTTGTTAATTGATCTGCTAAAGTGAAGACTGTGAACCTAGTTCGCTGTTTTGTTATGCCTACTTCATGTCTGTGTCATTCACTGATTTCACCAGTGCCATCCATTTGAAAAAGAGAAGTGATGATACAGACCTGAAGTGGAACTGAAACTGAACTCTCAGCTCTTCCAAGTTGGCCTTCTTCAACAGATGTGGCATGTTTACACTCACTTGGAGTCTCAAAAATAAGACTCAAAGTCTTTGTAAAAGACTTGATGTGACTTTTCCACAGTCAATGAGCAAGAGGCAGGTATCACTGAATGGGGCTCTTTACCCAGAAACTCAAAGTACACTATGTTCAACAAATTTTATCTTTTGTTATTTCAACAAAAAGTAAGGAGGAAGTGACAAGAAATAGTCAGAGAAAGATCAAACTTCCAGCAAGGGTAACTATGGTTTTCTCAGAAGAGATACGTAGTTCACAAACCCATTTAGACAACACTGACTCATCTTTTGATTTCATTTATTTTTTTACAATTGCTGTGCAGTACATTCCTTGTTGGCTTGTACTGGAAGAAGATAGTTAAACTGGTAGATGGAGAATTAGCAAAGCTCTTCCACCACTGCCATAAACTGCCTGTGGCAGCACAGGCAACCCAACAGGTAGTACCTTACCTTTGTTCACAGGCTTGAAATCTGGAAGCCACTGAAACAGCAGAGATTGCCGGACATTTATCTCTGGGCATTAATTATGCCTTAGTTTCCTCTTTATAAAATGGCAGTGATATGAAAGTGGTGTGAAGGTGATTAGGTTCTAATAAGTAAATAGGACAGGGAAACTGTATGTTCTTTCCATCTATGAAAGCAAGCCATGTTACATCTGCCTGAATATTCAAGAAATACTCAATCACACACCTTATGGAATAATTACAGTTCCAGTTGAGATTAAAGTGAGATGTGGGTGTTCAGCCTCTTGGAAACAATATGTAATAGCACCAAAAGTAATACTGCAGCTGAAGGAAACAATCGTCCCTCCCAAGGAGGGATTTGTCTCAACATGCATGCTCAGGGATTTTCCACATGCGATTTGTCTCAACCTGCATGCTCAGGGATTGTCCACATGCCGCAGAGGAAAAAAAACCATCGCTACTGAATTTTGTTGGTAATGCATGGAAAGTTTGTCATGTAAGGACCTGAACTGTCTTAGTGCTGCTTAGTATATATGTCCTGCCTTTACCATGAGAGTTAAGAGTAGTTGCCAAGACCTGTTCCATTTTCTGATCTGTGTTTCTCTCAATGGCACAACTTGAAACCTGTTTCTTGAAGTATATCATACTTCACTGTTTCTAAGGAGTACTCTTCTCAGTATACATAAAGCTTATTTACGTTGTCCAGGTAGTGTACACAAAATGGGATACTTTCCAAGCAGCTGACAACCTGTAAGAAGAAAAAGAAACTTCAGCATTTTAATGCCACTGAAGTTTGCTGGGGGACTGGAGCAGTGTTAGATTTTCCCACTGCCAATTACGAAGACAATAATTATGTGGTTGTCCTTGACAGCACAGTAAAGCAGAGACATTCTCTTGATCATCTTTCTTAACAGCTTGGCAGTGAGTGCTCATGAAGTGAAATTATCCTTTCAAAATCGTACAGTGGTGGGCCTGTTCAGTTATATCACGTTGCAAACCAGCTGACGTAACAGTAGGTAGCTGAGTAACCTACCCGTCCTGGTAGGCTGGCAATGCAAATCAGAGTTTTGCTTCATAGTGGTCATATAAGCATGGTGTGTCCTTAACGTACCCAAGTAGCCCTGAAGGATCTTGCTGTCACAAAGCCACTTCAGCTAATGGGCGCCTCACTTTGAGTAATTTTTGGCCTGGTTTACTTCAAGTAGATGTGGTGTGGGGGACATGTGAATCAGTAGCCAGCGTCACTTGTCTGGCACACGTCCTGGCACAGTGTTACCTCTGATCGACAGTCTCACAGTCTCTCCCTTTTTCCTTTTTTCTTATTTTTTTTTTCAGGTGAGGTCAGTTTGGAAAATAAGCACCTTACTCTCACTGCTAAGAAAGGTAATTACAGAGAGGAATTTCAAGGCAATTTGGTTGGTGCCCTGTTCCCACTGGATTTCAGTGGGATTTGGGTGGTTTTTCCATTTGGGACCCTGAAGTGAGGGCATGGGCCAGAATACATTCATAATGATGGAAGGTCAACCTTCTTCCCATTACAAAGCTGTGCCTGTTGCATGCTCTTTTCTTCTTTTTTTAATGCAACTGCTAAAAATGGTGGAATCTACTACTGTAGTTAACGTTGAAAAGCAATAGGGAAGAAAATATGGCCTGGAGTAATTAAAATGAGCAACACGTTCAGAAAAAAATCCAAATCTGTTTGAGTCTGACTTAGCAGCACTTATTTGGAGAGTCAAATAAAACATGGTAAAACATTACTCATTTATATAGCTTTGAAAGCTGCATTCTGCGTTTCCCTCTGTATCTTGCCCAGAGATGAACATCTTATAATTCGACTTTTACGTTAGGGGGGAATTACATTAGCATCCTTGTATTCTGGTGGCCCAAGTAAGATATGTAGATACTAATTCAAACATTAAATACACTGAAATGGTAAGGTTTGGCTTTGGGGTTGGATTTGGTGGGGGTTTATTTCCTTCCAGAATATGCCCACTTAAACAGCTCCTTCAAAGTACAAGGAGGTACCTGAAGGTACTCACTTGGTATTTGAAGCTACCTGCATTTGGTACAGCTCCAGAAAATTTGCTATTAAGCCTCAGCCTCCAAACTCATTTTACTTATACACTAATCTGAAACTGAACAAATAGACCAGTGCTTCTCCCATGTGTCCAGGTGTGCATGCGTTTTCTGAGAAATTTGGAAAGCATGCCTGTACCCCACTGAATGTTCTGTCGATATCAAACTGTAACAGAGGAAAAGAGGCTGTCAAGCCTAAACAAACCAAAAATAAAAATAAAATAAAAATGGGGTTACTCTTTGTATAATCTTCATCTGAATGAGCAGACAATTACTGGGGAAGATGGACACTCAGAAAATCATGGTAGGAAGAATACCCTGTGTATTTCCGTAGAGCCCAGTAGTTACCCTTACAGAGTAGGATGGATTAGTTAAAGCTATCAGGTGTAATAGAGTTAATATTTGTAAGAAGAGGCAGGTTTTCAGGCATTTGGAGGCAAATCTTCACTATAATCCTTTCTGCTTCATCTGCTGTCTCTTCTCCTGCCTGCTTTTCGAACACCACTGGCATTGTTCTGTGGCAAGAACGGGGAGGAACAACTTTCGTGCTACTCTTGAACTGCTAATGTGATTCATGTTAACTTTAAAAGAGGTGACATTTTACCCAAAAGGTTCTGGTTTGGAGCAATAAGAACAACTGGCTGCCATTTTATAAAATCAAACCAAAATCACCAACGCTGAATTTCTGAAAGCAACCTCCTCCAGAACTCTGTCTTCAAACAGCATATGAAGTCATAAAATAAATGCTGTGCTTCATACCTTTGTTATTTCATTTACCTCTTCTTTGTTAAAATAGAAACCACAGAACTATATCATAGTTAGAACAGGGGAAGAAATGTTAAAGAGAGTCCCCCTTTGTGCAAAGACTTACACGACTGCACGTCTGCAAGAACATGAACAGTAGCAGAAGGTACAGTGGGACTGAGTTTAACAGAGAGCTATGCAACAGCAAGTCATTCTGCAAGTACTCTATCAAACTGCAGTAACCTTAATATCACTAAGCATGCTTTCTATTAAAAGTTTCCTTTCAGTAATAGATTGCAGGGTCTTCCCAAAATATTGGGAAATTATGGTTATTTTCAAAAACTTCTTGTGCTATTGATGAAAAAAAAATTAAAAATGGAGGCCTACAATTAGCCTAGAGAAAGCTTTTTAGATGCATAGAAATCATCTATGCATCAGTGAGGCAGTATGATTTAGAAGGAATAAAAAATGTAGGTGTAGCTTGAAGCGAGAAGAGAGGGGAGACAGAAAAGGAGTGGCAGGAGCTAGTGGTAAATAAATAACAGTAGCCCAGGCAAGAAAAATTAAAAACCAAAGAAAATCAATGAGAGATTTGATTTAAACAGATTGAGCTGTATTTACACTAAGTGCAAGTGTAAATACATGGTCCCGTGTATCTAGGGGCACCGAGAAGAAATCACTTTAAGTGAATTCTTCAGATCTCTTGGCTATTAAACATCTGTGTGGATTCTCATTCAGTGTTAAATTAGGTTTTGTTTAGTTCTGAAGTACGTTAAATCAAATTGAATCAAAGTAATTTAATTTTGAGAAAGAGTACTCACAACAGTACTTTTGTTATACTTCAAGAAATCTAAGATTCTTATCTTTGGACTCACTTTCTCATCAATCTTCATGCTGGCAGTCGACCATGTGTTTTATTTGGATGGCAAGACATAGCTACTACACAAATTTTTTTAACTACATTGTTATGTCCTTGTACATCTCCATGGTGTGCCTGCCTCTTGAATGGTCTAGGCAGGTCTGATTCCAACTCCCCACCCCCATCACAAAAAGATAAAGCAGGAATAAAAAAAGGTTTGTTCAAGTTCTCAGAGTGGCAACATGAATGCTCAAATTTGCAAGTTCCCCTAGGAAAACCAGACTATGATCAAAAAAGCAAACAGTAAGGGATGAATATGGCAAGAATCTATAAAATCATGAGCAAGACAGAAAAAAGAAAAGAAAAAACTAATGTTGTCATGTACAGGAACAAGGGACCAGCAGGTGAAACCAAAAGGTGTTATGTTCAAAAGGGAATGAAACAATTTTTCCCACCACATGTTGTCAGTCTGTGGAACTGATTGCCACAAGACATTGTGGCTGGTGAAACTGTAGAAGGATTCCAAGGGCTTTAGACAAGTTCTTGAAAGAAAAAAACATTAAAGACTATTGAACGTAAACATACCACCTCTGGCAAGGAAGTCCAAGGAGCAGATGACTAGAAAACAGGAGAGCAATACCTGAGAGGTAGTATTGTTTTGTTGCCTTTCTCTTACACTTTTGTTTGACATCTGCAGTTGGCTGCTAAGTTTGAAAGACCTTGTGGTCCAAGCAAATTCTTCTGTGAAAGATCACAAAAGACAGAGGACAACAGAAAATCAGACCATCAAAATGTGTTTTGGGCGCTGGTGTCCCTGAAGTAGTGGCTTAATACACCACCATGAGGCTGAGCCAGTTTAACAGAGCTGTGTGGACTGCTTGCACCGTGTAAGCAAAGGAAAAGACTTGGAGACCAAAACAGAGCAACTGGACATGGACTGCCAGGGCAATGCCATACTGTAGAAGCACGTATATCTCACCCAGATGAATTAGTATCCCAAAGAGATCATCTTTTTTCTTCTTTTGCTTTTATCTGCCTTGCAGGAACATGGAATAGGATGCTCTCCAGGAGTCTGGGTTTGCTCTAAAGACTGTTTTAGTACCTGATCCAAAGATTCACCAGTGTTAAATGCATAAGAGAGTCTCCTGAGGCTTTCAAAATATGAGACACGTAGGAAATACCTGTTTCTTAACCAATTCATTAATGCTGCCAGGCTTCCAATATTTAGTCAATACCACCTCTTCTCATACATCAATGAAGTCTAAGCTCACGGAAATGTGATTTACAGGAAAATGCATAGGATGATTCCAGGCACTGTTGCCATACAGCTATAGTGGCTGCTCCCTGGTAATGGAGATTTGAAACATAAGGAGCCTTTAAAGGAAGTATATTTCTGTGTGTATGAGTGTATTTGTATTCTAACAAAGAAAAGTGGTATCTACTTTCACTGCTCAGAAAGAAAAAAAATTTCTTATACTGCAAGCTCTAAAAGAACTGCTTTTCTCAAACTGCCTCTTGTGATGTTCATATGAATGATCTTCTGCTGGCAGGACACAGAGCTGGAGGACGAATTTCTTCCTTCCAGCGGCGTATTTCTGTTGCTGACCAGGTGTCTTCTTCCCTTGGATTTACAAAACCAGAGGAATGACTGCCCCTTTCAGCTGAGGATGGATGAGGACTCCGGGCACTCTCTGCAGGGGCTGCTGTCCTCACCAACACTGAAGTGAACAGGGACTTCACTGGAGCAAAGCCCAAGCTTTCCTGAGTAGGTATTACGTTGATGCAAAAAGCTGGAATCCAAATGATGATGGCACATTTGTGGTGTGATGATTAAGCAAGTGAGAAGTATCTGCAGGCAAGCATTGGGCTGCAGAACATGTAAAATTCTTACTTCCCACCCTGAAGCTCAAACATTTCAGATCAATAGTCTTTTGAATGGTGGCATTTTTAAATGCTTATTTTACCTAAGGTATTAGAAAGCAAGAAAACACAGTTTATTTTCCCACCAGAAATCAGCAATTTTTAGTATGCTTTTCTAATAGATTTTGTCTCAGATCTTTTCTAATCTGTTTCTGTATTGTTGTTTTTTTTCCCTGGCCCTTTTCCCCTTGGTTTGTTCCATAATTACATATTGGAATATTTTGATCATCATCTTCATTACTGTCAACAGAATTTTTAAGTACTAGTTCAAGCCAGCATCATTTTCAAAAGCTGAATATTTACTTATTAAAATCCAGTTCTCTTCAAATGATTCAGGCAGATCAGGATTAATTAGTTTTCAGAGACTCCTATCAACATTTTCTTCAGTTTTATTCAAACGTTTGTTCACTAAGTTAACTTGGTTCACACCAGTTCCTCAAATCTTTACTTTCATTCAATTTTAATTATAAGCTAAATACCCCCATGTAAATGAGTTTCCAATTTTCAGGTTTGTGCTGTCTTGTAAAAATCTACGGGAACAATCGGGGGGGCTGAGAAGACACGACACAGCTAACCTCAAGGCTGAGGAACAGGAGTGAAGATTTGGAGAAGGCATTAGGAAGGCTGGCTGCCATGATTTGGGTGTTTATTACAAGAGATTTCACAAAATTGTGAAGATGTATTTTCTGAACATCAGGATCCAGATTCTGTTTAGCTTGTCAAATTTGAAATGTCAGAATGACATTTCAAAGTTTCTAATTTAGAAGATGGCATTTTATTTCTCATTTCTGCTGTGGGCTCCTAGTATGGCCTCTCTATTAAGATTTTTTGATTTTTCAAATGTATAAGATTATCTAAGCCATATTTCCAAGTAATGAATTCCTTCTTGCCACTTTAAGTACTTTTTACTGAGAGAATACATCAGTTCCTTTGTATATATCATTTCTGAACAGAACCATTTCCTTCATTATTCAAACCCACTTGATTTAGAAATCAATAAATCAAGATTGATTTTTTTTTTTTTTCCATTTTGAGCAGTGTGGGAAAGACTTGCAGAACTTACTAACCCCTTCTGGTACTGAAATGTGTCTTGAGTTGCAAGTTTCCTTGTATACAGCTACAAACTTGTCATATTTTATTTACAAAGGGAACATATTACCAGTATTTCTTTCTGATTCAATATTTAATTCTTATTCCTATCTTTTATTAAGGGTTGTGTTGGCCATAATCACAATGTATTAGTGAGTTTCATCAGGGGTTTTTTGCTGTCTAAGGTCTAGTTGTGAAAAAAAACCCCAGCTGTTCTGATTTCAGACCTGATTCTCACCTCAATACCGATGACAAAAGGCAAGTCACTAAAAACTTACAGGGCAGGCCCTCACCTCTGATAAGTCAATGGAACTTTACCAAGGGTATTTGGAGGAAAAAAGATGTCAGGAAAGGGTTAACTATGAATGCGGCTGCTTCAGACAAGTCCGGGCAAGGGCTCCTGGAGTTCTGAGCGGCAACATTCAGCATCTGACACCTAGGAGATAAGCAGCAGATAGCAGAAATCTCAGTTTCTGAAGAACAGCCATGATGGTGGGTTTGGTTAGAAGTCGTACTCTGAGGTCTGCTTTAGGCTTTCTTCTTGCCTATAAAATGACGCTAGCCAGTACAGTATTTTAAAGCATTTCTCTTTACGGAGTTCGTGCCCGGCGGCAGTCAAGCCTCGGAAGGACCTACAGAAAGCGGGCGCCATCTCCTGCCCACCCCGGTTCACCGCAACTAGGTATGCTGGTTTGTAAGGGACTCCTTCGCCTGCAGAGCAGGAGGTGTTTCTTCTGCACTGGTACTCGAAATTTTTCTTCCACGATTAAGTTACAGAGTTCCCAGTTGCGACTGGTTGTATTACACACGAAACCGCGCGTCCAGGAGCGTAATTATCAGCAAAGAAGGTTCACGCAAAGGACTTAGGTCTGCTGCCTTTTCCTTTTTCTCCGTAATGTACCTACCATTGAACTGAGGCTCTTGGGTGAGATCCCTGTAACTAGCGAAATCGCCTCTTAGGTAGGGTGCTTCCACATGTGTCACGCGCATACTTTGCTTCGGGCATGTTAAGTCATCCTCTTCGGTGCAAGCGTTTGTGTGAGCGAAGTGGTGTGCTCATAAGCTGTTACAAGACTGGAGACACAAAGCTATGTCCTCTCTAGGGCTGTTACGCATTCAGCAATCACTGCACTTTCAAGCTGCTTTTGTTGTTCCAAGCAGAGGGAAAAGTGTGGGTTTGTATGTGCGGGCATTTAAAAAGCTTCCACAGTCATCAGCGCTTATTTTGTTTGTTTTTAACAGTCGGCCAGTTAGCGTCTCCACCAAGTGCTGGCAATTTTGTTAGTGCTCAGAGGACTCAGTCAAGCAAAAGGAAAGCATTAATGGGTTATGAAAAAGGTTTTATTTATTATATATGTATTTATTATACTTAATAGTACTTGTTAACTTGAATTTTAAAAATTTATTGAACTATGGAGCAATTTATTTGCAGTGGAAGACTTGAGTACGCTTGAGAGATGAGGGATGATCTTTTGGTGAAAACTTTCTAACAGAATTCAGTAGACGTTTTTACTTAGTTTTCTGATGTTTTAGGAACCAGCAGGATTCAGAAATGTAGCAAAACATGTGCTCAGGGGGCACCTGTGGCTGGGTGTACACGTACACACAAACACTCTGTAGGTCCCTACAGTAACGGGCCTTACATGCTCAGTCTACCCAGATATTCCCTGGCCTGATATTCCCTTTCCCCCACTTCTCCCCTCTGAAATAAACAACCTGCCCCATGCATGTTTTCCTCATTTGCCCCTGTCCTGCTGACTCAGCACTCTTATTTGCTGACTCTACACTCACGCTTAGCGACACCAGTAAATCAACATTTCCCTTTCAACATCTTCTGTCATTTGCCACCCTCGGGCTCCCTGATAGAATCTTTCCACATGTTTTCTCTGGTAGTTTCTCCCATTGCTGCCTTGCTACTCCAGGGGCAGGCCAGGGTTTGCCACGCCTGGTAGTTTCTTTCCTTGTGCTCCCATCAGTTTAACTTTGGGCTAAGGCTGGCCATTGGCCTCCAGACCACCTGTGGTCCTTCACGCTCTGCCATGTGGGCAATTGCTTGGCACTCTCCAGGTGGTGATCCTGGGGAAAATCTACAGCTCGCAACCTGCAAAATGTTGGACCTGCAAAATCTAAAGCTGAAGACCACAACCACAGGCTCTGCTTTGAAAATGGCAGAAAAATGTGACTCATGGACTACAGCAGCAGCATTGCCTCCACCAGCTGCTGGACTGCACTCCAAAGCAGGATTTGGTGGGTGACCTGGGGATCCTTCCAAGCACCACAAGATTTTCAGAGGGAAAAACTAACGCTTTTCCTACAGCCTGGCCTAGAAAGATCTCCAAGAAACTGCTCAGCACTGTGATTTGCTGCAGCATGAGCAGGTTAAGGTATTCCCAGCACTGAGGCTTGTTCTCACATGACATAATGCTGGACCCCCCCAGCCACCACAACCCACCGCTTGCACTGCAGCACCTGGACACCAAGTGCAAGAGCAGCATGAAACAGCCACCACGGACATCAGCGTGAGAGGTTCAACAGGCCACAGCCTGGCTTGCTGCACTGCCACCCTGCAAACATAAAAGCAGACACAAGCCTGGGAGAGCTCCTTGCTCTCACCAACTGCACCTCCAGCCTGGTGGCACTGGTCCCCATTCTCTGCAGGACCCAGCCTGGAACCACCCTGCTCAATAGGTGCCAGCCCACCTCCTGTACACAGGTGCTTTTTCCCTGTGCTAGCTTTAAGAACACCACGTCAATCTGCAAGGCTGGAGAAGTGACAGGCAAGGAGTTTGTTTCCCTCATGCTCTCAGACAAAGCACAGGACTGGGTTTCTGCACAGCAGGATGTTTCCTACCCAGCTGCAACGGTGATTTTTGAGTCCCCGAACACGCTCTCTCTGTGATAGACAGAGCTTGAGCACTAAAATCACTTGTCACTGGTAGGGTGAAAGCTCTAACAGGCACTTGTGAAGTCAGCTGCTGAGCAAGAAATGCTCCCTATGTCTGCTACTGACCCGTCTGATAGCTGCACTCTGCAGGGTGAGCTGGGTGACTAGCCTGAAGGCTGACGCTTCCACCCTGTTACACACTAGGAAATTAAGCCTTAAGGGATCTTCTTGCTGCAGCAGACTGGATAAACAGAAACACAAGTGATCCCTGAGAAGTCAAAGCAGGCTGTTTGCCACATCATTAGGCTGCAAATTAAACAGCTTCACTTATTTTATAGAGGTGAAGAGGAACAGTCAGTCTCCTTCCTTCCCATGCCATATAAGGAGCTGGAAGGTATAATGTCAAAACAGAATCCCAGACTCATTACCAGACCATTTCTGTAATTGTGTATATGATTTATTTAGTTTTGAACTATTTATGTGCCCTTGAAACATGGATGTGGTACTTGGGGCTATGCACAGAGCTAAGGGGCAGGGCGGCCTGGTTCTCTGCCTGGAAATATTGGCTCTAGAGGTGGTTAGAGGGAGAAAAATAATTGGGGGGTGTTTGGAGGAGAAGGTTTGAGTTCTCACTTCTGTGAAATCTGGGCTCCTCTGAGAGAGCACAAGGCACGATCAAGGGGAAAAATGTAACCCACCTGTTTGCTCATTTTAATGTTAAACTCACCAGTTGTTATTTCTCTTCTTCTCTAATTGACGGCTGATGTCCCTTTCTGTGGAAGCTGAGCTCCTGCTTTGTTCACAGCATAGGAGAAACACACAGGAGGACGTACAAAGAACAGAGAGGTGATGGATGCTGCCATTTAGGGCTTATTCACCTATCTTTTTCTTGCCTTTCCAGTTGTTTGACACTTCGCCAGCTAGGGGTGGATAACCTTCAGCTGAGTGTGACATTTCCCTGGTCTTGCATAGGGTTAATAGTTCATAGGGTTAGTACTAAAAGTCCAAATGCAAGTCTTTCCTGTCCTAGGGCCCTTTGACAGGATGATGGCCAACAATACTGTATCATGGTGGTAGAGGGGGTGTTTCAAATGGCATTTCCTAGAATCCCTTTAGAACTGGGTGGAACAGACAAAAGAGAAGACTCAAAAGAGAAGAAAGAATATTAAATGCTTGAGAGTAAGGATGGACTAGAACAGAGTAGAAAATGCAATGCCAGTGGTAGCATTTCCTTCTGCCTCCCTCCGCACATGGTTCCAATGCAAGCCAGATCAGTCTTGTGTTGCCACGGCTTTAGAAAGCAGGTATCTTGTACTGGGGCAGTACCTGTTAGTTGTCTATTTGAATACGAGATTTATGAAGCTGTAAACAGCTGGATGCATCCACTCTATTCATTAATGGTTAGAGGGAGGTTTGCATATGCAGTTGTCGTGTTTAGCAGCACTTCTGAACTGCGGGTGCTTTCAGCTCTGCAAACAGCTGCCCCCCTTTGTGAGCCTTATCCTTTGACACTCAGTTCCCTGCTACAGGGCAGTCAGACAGACCTTCTCATTTTGACATTCCCAAGCTATCCTAATGCTAGCAGCTTAGCAACCAGTTGCCCAGAGCATGTAAGGGTCTTGCTTTGGTGTAGAAAATTGTTTTTCAGTCTTCTGAAAATCGGGATACAGCCCGTAAAAACCAG
>JAVKLA010000074.1:15762078-15773540 GCA_034782735.1 Sagittarius serpentarius | reverse complement strand
TCAAACAGGGCTGCTGTGGCAGTGAGTTGCTTTTCTGCACTTTTGCAAGAGATTAATGTCTCTCCTCTGGTTTATTTTTCTTTATTTTGGTAGACTTCAATACGTCAGATGAATCAAACAAGATTTTACATTGTGGAAAACAGTAATTCCATTGTACGAGTAAACTTATTTGTTAGTGGCCTTCCACCTCAGCTTTCTCCTGAAGAATACACAAATATCCTCAAGGATGAATTAGCTATCAAACGTAAGTAAACAGGTGCATTTTGAGATATATTCACTTGTAGTGAATAAAACGTAGTAGCATATATTGCTCCTTTTTATTATTTTTTTTCTTAATGTTTTCTGACCTTATTTGAAAACTCTGTGCCTTATATTCTCACAGGGGGCTTTTTTATTCATTTTAACATGTTCATGGTTGAATGAGAGATGTGACAGCTCATTTTTCACAGAATTACTATATTACATGAGTTATATGTGACCATACCATTGTTTTAGTGAAAAAGCATCACTTTTTAGAAGTGAACTGTACCGACCTTACACCATTCAAATTATGGCAGTGCAGCGTTATTCGATGTGCATGAATGTTCCTCACCTTTATGAACCTCTGACACTTTTTGCGTGGGCTGTCCTCCATGTTGTTCATGTGCTCCGTGCCTGGTCACAGAGAAGTATGAGCAGTGCGTGCACACACATATGGACAAGCACTCAGTGAAAAGAATTTATTTTTCTTTTTCAAAGAAGTGTAATTGATTTTTCATAATACTGTTTAAACCAACGTGTTCTATAAACAGTGTCAGGAATGTCTCATGCTTTTTGTTTCAGGAAACGAAGCATTTTTCCCAATCTTTTATGTAACTTCAAGAGGAATTAAACTTTAAATGTCAGAAAGAATTCATAGTCACCTTTTATGAAAATCAGTTTAGCTTTTCTAACTTGCAAAGTAAACTTAGGAGAGGGAAAGTGTTAGCTGGAGGTTCTTCCTGTATTTGTATAACTTTTAATATTTATTTATATTGTATTTATGTAACTTTAAAAAATATTTTAAATATTTACTCTAAATGTACCCGAGGTTTTATGTGTTTATATTTTTACCCTTTGCAGCAAATGTAGTATCTGTGAGTCATGTTTATCAAGCACAAGGTAAGCATTAAGATTTTTAGTCTTGCAAACAACATCTGTTTTCAAAACTGCAGCCTAATACTAGAGGCTCTAAGCTCAGAGTATGTTAGTCTTAATGCATAAGCAAAAGGCCCTTCAGATAAAAGGTAACACATTGTATTTATGAAAAGCAGTGGATTAGTGTTACCTTATTAAAAAAAATAAAAAAGGTTGGCTTCATTCCTCGTGTACCAGAAAGTGGTGGTAATTCATCACAAAAATGAGTTTTGATGTTGCACTTCAACTGAATAGTCGTAACACCACTGAACTGTTAAAAACCCTTCAAGTGCTCTCTCTTTATTTTGACTTCTAAAATACTAAAACTTTGTACTGCTTTTGAACTCGCTGGGATTGTTTCACAGTCACCATTTCCTAGCACAGTGTTAAGTCGGGGTTCAGTGGCTGGCAGTCTGAAGAAAACCAGTACTCTCATCTCTGCATTCATATACTTTGAGCTGTTGCTTTGCTTTTGCTGTACAAACTTTGTTTCAGCAAGGTCAGAGAAGCCATGAGGCTTCTGAGAGCCGGAGCAGCAGTGGCTCTGTGCAGCTGTAGTGTAGTGGTCAGGTGGAGATCTGCCTTGGTAGAACTTAAAAGTGTGGGATTTATCTTTTGTACATTAAGGTGTTCATATCCAAGATGTTTCATGTCCTTTGGCAGGCTTAACTTTCACATGAGCGCTAAATGAATCTTTCCATAGTGTGGTTTTGAAGACTGATGGATGCTTCCTTTGTGTATTTGCTGTCGCCACATGGCTAGTTAATACTGACTTTTCGTAAGGAAAACCATAAAGCTTTCAGACGTACCCTCACCTTTCCATATTTGTCAGTGGAGAATAGTTCTTTTTGTGATACTCTTCTCATGTCACAGCTTCATTTAACCAGGTTTACTTGCATGTGGTTTTGAGGTGTTTCTGCTTGTATGTGATTTTCACTGTTCTTTGCCGTTTTTCACTGTCTGAGTATTTTTATATTCCTGATGATAACTTCCTGACTCTTACTTTTTTTTGCAGCCAGGTTGTGTTACCAGCTTACATCTCATATGCTGTCTGTTATGAACTTTGATCTTGTCCTGCCCTGTCTTCCTCCTCACTATCTTACTTTAAACTAACTTGTCAGGATTTTATTTTCTTTTATTTTTCCCTTTGTCTTCCCTTCTTACCCAACTTCCCCATACAGGACCTAAGCCAACATAAAGACCTTAAATTGATTCTCAAACCAAATCTTTGCTTGTAATAATTCTTACTGAGATATTGTCAATGAATGGAACTACGGGATTTTTAATAATGAGATACAAAAGGATACCTGATACCTTTGTCACTTTTAATGGTGAGAACAGCCTGTGAGTTAGAAGAAAGAGTATGGAAATAGGCCGTACTCCTCAAGCCCAAAGAAAGTCTTTAAATATGCATTTGTTCTGTGCTGCAGTTCTTCTTGCCCTAAGACTGCTTTGCTTTAACAAAAATCTGTGGTGTGTTTGGCGGTATGAAGGAAGTTTTGAAAAACAACACAGCCCAATTCACTGATAACCAACAACCACAAGTGTTAGAGTAACTTTTTCTGAATAATGTCCAGAGTAAACCGAGTAAACTTTTGCAATGATATGATGATACTGATTTCCTAATAATAATAGAAAATATAAAAAACTGTTCTGATGCCTCTTTACAGGTGCTGTTGTACTTGAAATTTCGTGTTTTTCTGAAGCTGAAAGAATATATATGCTAGTTAAAGATACAACTGTCAATGACAAGCCTCTGAATGCTGCGGTGATTCCTGAAGTTACGGTAAGAGATGGGTTTGAATTTAAAATATGTCTTTAAAAGAAAAACAACTACCTTAAGACTTTTTCTGCTGAAAGTAAATGAAAATACATTTTATTCAAAGGAGCCATACAGTGATTTTCTTTAAGTAATGTGATGAAAAAAAAAATACTTGAGAGCCTGTACTTCGTGTAGATGATATATTTCTGTGAGTTAAGTCACTTGACCTGTTACTGCTGAGTTGTCAGGAATAACTACACAACTGCATAACTGTACAACTATAAAGGTGAGAAAAAGAAATTAATTTTTTTCCTCTTTATTTCTTTCAATGACCAAAAAGTTAGGTGGGGTTTTGGGGCTAAATGTGTTTCCTTGCTAACCATAAGGTAAAGTACTACTGCTAATCTTCACGTTTTCAGTATCTTCATCTTCTTCATTCTGTAGCAGAAGGAGTTTGACCTTGTTTAAATGCTGCTTTGTGGATTTCAGAGGAAAATAGTCTTTTGAAAGACTTAGTCCAAGGGTCCTTTCACAAATTCAGGCTTGATTCTGATTTATTAATTTTTATGGTTATAAATCACTTTCCTGTGAATCAGTTGGTTTAATAATAGGTTTGATGTTAACATAGCAGAATCAGGGTGAAAAGAGGAAAATAGTTCACTGAGCAAAGCGATTTTTAACCAGGATGTTGTAGGTTCTGTGCAAAAGAGAGTGTAGCCATAGTTACTTTCTGCTGAGCTGCTGTGTATCTTGCAGTTACTGTCTCTCTGGAGTTGCATGATGGCAAGTGAAGTGGTGGTCTTGATTTGACTTTTTAGAACTTCACAGAAGGTTGGAAACTTAAAAAAATAGATAATTAGTGGGAACTATGAAGCAACTTTAGATGGGAGGGTCTCAAGTTCAAGAGCCATAGTTGCATACTTACATGCCTACTTTGGCCATTTAAAAAGTCCTGTGCTTGTCAAAGTTTTCTAAAGGCAGAATTATTTTTTTATATGAGCAGATACTAGTGGCAGAGCTTATATGAAACTGGCAGGATTAAAAACCATCCCCCCTCCAAAAAAAGTGGGTGCCTTGTTCTTACACGTGCATAGGCATTATGTTTTGTGAAATCCTTAGAAACCATGGTGTCCCCCTCATCCAAACTAGGTTTCAGAGTTTCTGTTATCAGAAACAGAAGGCAGCATGAAAATGGGACTACTTTTGGGTGCTTGCTTTCGGTGGTTTTTAGCCAAATGTATTACGAGCCTAGATTTGGTCCGTGGCATGTGAAGTTGAACATACTCCACTCTGTTGATTACATGTCTGGTTTTCTGACACTAGATATGTTTGAAGTTAACTTCTTGATGCCAGGAAAATACAAATAATGCTTCTGTTATCTGATGCAAGATATTTTTTAGAAACTCCAGATCAGGGGACTGCTAGGGACGAATTTCTAATATGTAAGAAGGAGAGAGGGGCTGTACATGTGCACATATGTTTTGTTTCCATTTTAGCATGTATTGTTTATATTTGGTCATCTCACTGAAATGAGCCAAGTGTTAATCTAAATCACATTTCAAGTGTTGTTCATACGTGCTTTGGCCACCCAGCTTCCGCCATTCAGTAGTTACGCAGGGTAAACTAATGAGTGACTGTTAACCCTACTTGGGGTAGCAATTGGACTAGATGACCTCCTGAGGTACTTTCCAACCTAGATTGTCCTTTTATCCTATGATACTGTTAGCCTTTGTTTATACTTTATAAATGTGACCATTTAAATACAGCACTGGGAAATACTTATACAGGAACTGAACACAATATTGAATTTATACTGTGTTTGACATTCCTCTTGTGGGTGAAATACAAAGAAATTGGGAATGAAGGGCTACTGTGTAGTCTCAGAAAAAGAATGGGTGAGAAAACAAAGGCCACAGTGTTTTGGTTATTGAATGATTTTTCCAAATTGGAACTTAAGTGAAAAAACAAACAAAACAACCCTTCCTAAAAGTTGATAAAAGCATAGAAATAAATTGGTGGTTAGCAGGTTGCTAGTCCTTTGTTTTCCTGAGGTGAGATCTGCTCATTCTGTGTCTGATATACTCAGTTCTAGTCTCCATGATAAGGTCTGCCAGAAGCAATTCATCCCGTTATTATCATTACTGAAAAGTTTGAATATAGCATCAGTTTGCACTGACTGCCTATTAGAAAGTCAAGCAGTTAGTGTGATCAGGTGTGTTGATCTGTTCTGCTGTTTCATGATCTCGGGCCTGTAAGAATTTAATGAAACGCTTTTTCATTTCGCAGTATTCAAATAAATGAAAATACTCTCTTCGTTGGAGTGTGAAAAAAGTACAGTCTCTTACAAAGCTCTTTAGCTGCTGTGTGTAAGGACCTGCAGGGGCAGTTTGGTATCGCTCTTTGGTAGCATGTCAAGGTCAAAGACATTGCGGGGCTGAATCTCTGAATTCAAAGCTAATTTACCAGAACTCTCTTTTGCAGTACTGGCAAACAAGGAAATCAGCAGAGAGTTGTATGAGGCCAGTATCAGCACGAAGGTGACAAGTTTTTGTGGCTTTATCACTAATGCCGCTTACCAGTGGAGTGCCCTCTGAGGTACTGTATTTAGGTTCCTTAAGAGTAGTAGAAAAAGATGTGGGACTGTCCCAAATGGGTGAAAGTTTTTCCATTTAATTCATTCTACTAATTCCTCACACAAATGTGTCCACCTTAAAAAGCATGATAGTTTAGTGACCCTCTTAGCCAAAACACCATGAAAGGTTACTTTCCACCCTTTTTCCACTGCTGCAGTTCCCCAAAAAGTAAAGAGGCTCGAGCTCCTGCTGTGTTGACCCAGCTGCTGCTCCAGTTGCATTGAGATACCTTGCACATCATTCCTCGTCAGATGCAGTGACTCGTTTCTGACCAGGGTGGAGGAAGTTTGTGCTTGGGGCGTCATGAGTCCTTGCACATGAGAGATGCTGCAGACAGCCTGCTGGCAAATGTTGAATTTTACTTGTCACTTAGAGACATCTGCAGTTCCTGGAGACAGCCCACCACCCTGGAAGACGCAGCGTGGTTGTGGTGCTCGCAGGCCTGTGGTACAGAACACCTTGTTCTGCTTTGTTGTGAGGTGTGATTATACAGTATGCTCAACAGAAAGGGGATTAGCGTGGGTAACAAATATCTTTCTCCAGCCTGAAGCCACAGTGTGCTACCCCGGACAAATTAAGCAATTCATAGTGACTGTCAAGAGTGTCTAAATCACATGGCCTCCTTCAGCTGTCTCTAAGAAACGGGCAATAAATTCCTTCCTGAACGCCAGCCAACACAAAACCCCTCTGCAGATTTTGCTCCTCGAGCCAGGGCTAAAGGGGGAAGGGAGTCCTCAGGCTGTGAGTCACACATCCCCTTCTGCCCAGTAACACACTCATTCGTACGTCCCCGCTGGGGCTTTATTAAGGGATTAAAAAAAATTCTGCAGCATACGAGTGCTACCCTTGTGGCTTTCTGTAACGGAGCATGTACTTCTCAGAAAGCAATGCAGCAGCCCTGCTCTCCTGTAGAAACTGTCATAGCGTTTTTGACTCGTACTGAAAAATAATTGTTTTCTTAGAGGCTGGCCTTTATCTAGGGATTCAGCAACGTTTCTTACTCCTTTAATGAAGGGTGTTGATAGGAAGCAAGCTAACTCTAAGGCACTTTCTAGAATACTTCTGTTTATTCTACATAGGTGCATTCAGACCTAAATAGGTATAGTTAGGGATTTACGTTAGAAGATACTTGAACACGAATGGTTTTGAATGGTAGGACTGCTCACTTTACACCACACGCAGATATTTTGTTAGCTCCAGGCATTCTCCGCAGCTGCTTGTGAGTCTTAGTAGCATTCAGGGTAAACGTGTTACTTTTTTATTTTTGTACAATATTGACACTTGACAATTAGGAAATTTAGATGGTAGTGTTGTAGAAACTAAATCATATTTGCAACAATCTATATATTTACTTGAGTAAGATCTCGGACAACTTTCCAAAACACAGCTGTGCTTTTGAATGCCTTGGAGCTTACCACGTCTCAGAAATCATTGCAGTTCCCTGAAGTTCCTTGTGAATTATTTTAGTTACTTGGTTTTAAACCCAGTGTCTTAGAACTTGCCTGTAAAAGCAAGTAATATAAAACATGTGTTGAATGTGTCACTTCTAAATGTCCAAACCCAGTATTTTTAGAAACTGATTTCCTGAAGAAGAGAAGGTAATCAAATGTTCGTGTCCACATTCAAGTGAGGTATTTGTTTGACTTGAATGTTGGGCTGGTTTCTTTTCTCTCATTTTGTTTACTTTGAGCTGCAGAACTGAGGATTTTTTCTGTTATCCCCTTGCCCCCCTGATTTTTTTTAAACCCCACAAGTTTCTGTATGTTGGACCAAGCCTGAGGTTTCAGATAGCTGGTATTGTTCAGAAAGTTGAAATTACTGGAGGTGAAATTTAGGTATTAAACAGCTTTGAAGAGGAAGAAATGGGAAGTGGTCAGTCAGGTGGGAAGGTAGAGCAGAGTAGAAGCTGGGACGAGGAGTTCAGGAAGGGAACAGTTTGCCCTGTTGCCCCATGGGACGTGGCGTTTCCTTTTAGAGCTGCTCTGCCTTTTGTTGCTTGTGGGCTTTTCAAAGGACCATTCATAATGGGATATGGCAGGTGATGGTGCAGGGATGGATGGAGTAATGAGAAGGGCTTTACTTTTGGAAAAGCCAGAGCTCTGCTTACTATTTTTATTAATGCTTGTGATGGATCGAGGGAAGGAAATCCACTTCTCTTGCTGGGACGTGTGGATCCTTGAGCTGTTGACCCTGCAACTCAAGAAGTCCTTCCTTTTTGTGACAGTGGCATGCCTTGTTTTCCTTAGTCTTCCTTTGCTGGCTACAAATACCCTTTCGGTGTGCTTAAGAGAAATAAATACGTTACCCTTGTTGTGTGTTGGGCACACTTTGAGTAATTGCTTCCTCTTTTCCAACAAAGCTTGAATATGGAGGTGAGAGAGAGGTGTTTTGACCTAGCAGTAATTCACAGTATAGCATGAAGGTGGTTCCTCTAGAGAAAGCTGTGTGGACAGCTTTGCAGCCTACGTCTCACCAACCTAGTTGTTTGGCCACCAGTGAAATGTTTCCAGCAAAACAGAATTTTGAGGCTCTCCTTACTCTTTGTCAGCCAAAATAGCCTTTGATTGGCTAATTTTATTTTATTTTGGGTTTTTTTAGAAAACATATGGATTTTCAAACTGAATGTCTCTAGCAGAATCTAAAGGATGAGGAAGGAAGGAAGGAAGGAAGGGGCAAGAGAAGTGTGTGCCCGCCTCACCAGCCTTCTTACGTGCTTAGTGTTCCTCTTCCCAGTGTGTTTTTTGTTTGTGCTTGCGAGTCATGCTCGATGGCAGAGGGCATTTCTCATGCAGGCAGTGACACAAAGGGGAAGGATTTTTATGTGTTTGCAGGTATCTTGATACATCTGGCAGGATGTGACTTGCAGAGGGTTAGCACCTAGCTATTTTAGGAGAGCAAAATTTGAGGAAATCTCTCAAATAGTGGGAGGCCCAAAACGATTGTTTGTTTTTAAGCATCCGGATCAGCTCACAGGTAGATGACGGTCTGGAGTTTGCTTCCCCACAAAGTTAATCATTAATTTTTCCTGATTTCTCCATTCTTCACCTTAATTCACACTGTCTGGTTGTCACTCATAGACAGCAGCTGACAGGCTCTCTGGGTGCTGTCTCCTCCCCTCTGTAGCTGTTGGTATCTCTCCACATTTGCACACTACAGTCATGCTGCTGCCTCACCGCCCCTGAATCATTCTTGTCTAAATTGACTTATATTTAGTACTGTTATTCTGTTCCCTGAATCCATCCTGTCAGCTGCGTGACAAATTGCTGTTCCCTGAATGCTGTCTAATTTGTAAATACAAATTACCATGACTTAGGGAGTGTGGCAAACGTTTGTTTTGAAGCGCGCTCGTTTAAATGCCCAGTGGACTTTTCTGGTGTGTACATGCCCCACAGCCCTGTAGCAGGACAAATGAAAGGTGTGCTGGCGTTTTCTAACCTTTCTAGAACCATTTACAAATTGGGTTTACGGAATGATTTATGGGCTGGCTGGCTGAAAACTAGTCCTGAGGGGGTGCTTCTGGTGGCTGCAAGATTTGACGTCCGGTGAGGCCGCAGGTACCGTTGCTGCGCAGTCTGTGAAGTACCCCAGGAAATCCCTCCTCTGCCATGTGCAGTGGCTTCCCTTGGAGTGGTTTCTGGATGGGGACCAGGCTCCCCCGTGCTGTGAGAGCCCTTTCAGCAGCAGCTTCGGTAGAGGTGCAAGGATCGTAAGATATTTGAAATGTTTTGTCCTTATAAATTAACGTGTATTCTAAGATGACCACAAAACTTAAGACAAATGTTTCAACTGTTTTGGGGAGGAGTTCTCTCTTTGCAAGGAAATTGTTTGAGTTGTATATGACTCTGGAAGGTACCTTATCCCTCACACTTGTTTGGCATAGAATGTCTACTGAAAATGTGTATTAAAGACTACTTACAGTGCCTTTGTTTTGAACGTTAGGCTCAACTGCATAGTTGGAGTGGGTTAAGGAAACTTCAGTTCCCAGAAAAACAAGATCCGCTGCTAACCTGTCCATTGTCTGGACATAGAATCTTTTTATTTATTGAATCTGGATTTTTTACTAAGCATCAAGGAAACATCAGGAAATACTTCTGAGATGCAGTAGTAATCTTCCTGCCTAGTCACGGTTTTGGCTAATCCATTTTCTTGTCTTCTTTCAGGCTTCCAAGATACCACAAAACTGCTGCCCGCTTCTGGTATTTGTGAATCCAAAAAGTGGTGGTCTAAAAGGTCGCGATCTGCTGTACAGTTTTAGAAAGCTGCTAAACCCACATCAGGTCTTTGAACTTACCAACGGTGGCCCACTGCCAGGGTAAATCATCAAATTTGTAAATCTTTTTTATTTATGTTGTTTTGTTATTTTTTGAAAGGATGGATCAGATTCACTTGTTACGAAGATCTAAATTGCTTCTGTTCTGTGCCTGAAGACCAGAGCAGTGGATGACTCATTCTGACTGGTTCTCACTGTGAAAACAGATTTAAACTTTGAGGTTCCCTAAAGAAAAGAGAATAGAAGAGTAGTTCCTGATATATGGTGCTCGTGTCAGGTCTGTTAGAGTCCAGTCCTGAGAAAGTCGTATGCACTTTACAGTAACACAGATTTAATAATTATTAAAAATAAAAAGATTTTATAATCAAATGGGGATGGAAAGAGAAATGTCACATTGCCCAACGAGGGCTCGTTATTGCTTTATTTCCTCTGACGTTTCATAGGAACTAAGAGGAAAGTATAATAAAATTTCCTATTTTGACTCTTGAAACTTGGCCACAATTGCAGAATTAACAGGGCCTGCCTGATCACAGCTGCAACATTTCTAAATACAAGGAATGGAACATAATGTGCTTGTAGGGAGGCAGGAACTGAGTTCTTGATTTAATCAACACAATTTTGTTACCAGCTTCATAAAACTGAAAGTGATGGTTGTAGCCTACTCAGACTAGCCTCATTCCTTCAGCACTGCTTTATCAAGGAACTGTCAGGACAAGCTCTTCAAAACAAAATCTTTCATGGGAGAAACGCAGCTTATGCAGAAGGCAAGAAAAACAAGCTCCACAAACTTAAGATTTTTGTCAGAACTGTATAATTCTGTTGTCTTTCTAATGCAGCTCAAGCTGCAACTTCAGTAATTCATTCATTTTGTTTTGCCCATGAATCCTTTTGTAGGTTTATGGCAAAATGCTTCCACTTGTTCATTGCTTCTTGTGCAGTGGGAAATAAAAATTCCTTTGCAGGGTACCTCAGTATGTAGGATGAAAAGCCACAATGGTAAGAGCGACCAGGAACATAGTACTACAAAGAAGAAAATGTATGATGAGTCCTATGACTAAGTAAAAAAAACCCACCAGTAATCAACATCTCCACTAGGATTTAGAAAGTTAGATGTTCACATTTAAATTATGAATAGTTAGATCTCTGTGTCTTTGGTGCAAAAGGAAGTGATTAACAATTTAGCTCTGAAGAATCTTAGGAGAATGTGCTGTTCTCTCTTTTTAAACAGATTTATTTAAAAGTGCCTATTTTTTCATTCACTTTGTTGAATTTAATCCTGAAACTGATGCTAAGGGAGAGGAGGTGGAATCCAGTAACAATGTGTTATCTTAAATAGTGTATTAAGAAGCTTTCCTTTTCCTGTACTACAATGTAACGTTTCTTTTCGCCTTTGGTTTTTTTTTGCAATGGAGGTTTCACACGTTCTCTAAAATCCCCTCCTTCCGTGTGCTGGTGTGTGGAGGGGATGGCACCGTCGGCTGGGTCCTTGGTGCACTGGAGGAGATCAGGCACAAGCTGGCATGCTCAGAGCCCTCAGTTGCCATCTTACCTTTAGGAACAGGTGAGAATCTCAGCAAGTACCATTCTTCTGAGGGCAGAAGGCCTCCAGAAGGTTTGTCTTTATTTATCCATCTGACAGACA
>JAVKLA010000074.1:15750445-15761555 GCA_034782735.1 Sagittarius serpentarius | reverse complement strand
GGGGAGCTGGCTACAGTGGAGAGGACCCCTACTCCATTTTGGTTTCTGTGGATGAAGCAGATGATGTTCTTATGGATCGCTGGACTATCCTTTTGGATGCAGAAGAACCAGGTGAAGGTGCAGAGAATGGCGTTGCAGAACCTGAGCCTCCAAAGGTGAGCTGAGCACTGTTTGGGTTTGATTCTTAGGAACTGTTGTTCCAGCAAAAATCACAAAGACGACAGATATTAACATAGATTCATCTTTTATTGCTCACCTGACTTTGAGCTTGGACCTTACGGAGCATTCCTTATTGAACACAGCATGTGCCTGGATCTAGTGCTTCAGTTTTGGTAGGACTGGTTGGCTGCAGAACACCCTTCATAGCTGTTTCGCAAAAAGTATCTGATAGAGGATTAATGAAAAGATTCAAGTGACAATGGCATACCTTTTGCTTCAGTTGGAAAGCAATTTATTTCTCAAATAAGAAAAGCTTTTTGAAGGAATGCCAAACACTTTCCAGAATGCTAGTGAGACTGGACCGTCAACCAAAAAAACATTTCCCCCAAAAAATACTCTTATCTTTTCTTTAGCAATACAAAAAATTACTATGAGTTGCTAGCATATACAGGAAGTCATTTCACTGGCATTGTGCGTCTGTATATGTGGCATCTGTTTTATTTTTTTGGAATTAAAGTCCCTGTCCCTTCATTTGTATTACTTGTTTCTGTTTAGGAAGATAAAAATGTTGGTTGTAGATGGTGACTTCAGAGCTTTGAGTGAATCCTGGTTCTGTTTATCTTCAGACAAAACAAACAAATTGGACAAGGGTATGGCAAAAAAAGTAGGAAATTGTAATAATGGTAGCAATTGTCTAAGATTTTAGTCGAGTCACTGGAAAATGCTAGACATTATGTCAATTGGAGGATTTAAGTTGCTCAGGTTCCAGCTGTTTTTCACTTGGTAGAGACGGGTTGATGTGCCCTGAGTGCCCAACCTCCTTTTTAAAGGTGAAGGATGGGAGAGTCAAGGACTAGGATAGAAAAGCTATGGAATGAACTGGCATGCAAAGGAAGAATTAATTGCAGAAATGGTTGAAATCTCTAGAAACTTGAGACTGGCATATAGGGAGCTATTTAAAATGCAGCTGAGTAGGTGAAGTAAAGTTCTTCACTTATCTGGCATAAGCTGATCACCTTTCAAAGTAGGAAGAGCGTCTTCCCAATGATGTCATGATAAATCCATGGCTGATGCCAAAAATAATAGTGGTGTTAGTGTTCAGCAACTTACATAGTTAGTGCATAGAATCACTTTGTGAAGTTGGGTTGGTTTATTTCTGCATTTGTTTTTACTCCTGCCTTATGCTTGTTACTTGCAGTTAAGATTAATTTTTTTAAGTTTCTGATACTTTGGAAATAATGACTACACATGTCAACAATTGTCCGTACAGCTTTATTTTTAGTGCAGTGTTTCTGGAAAATGTTTTCCAGGATCTGTTAAGATATAAGTGACTTGGATCATCTGCAAAGCTTGTTTTTGTTGAAAAACTTTGGAACCTCTTCATTTATAAACTTAAGGAGGAAATAATACAGATTTTTTTTTGTCAGATTGTACAGATGAACAATTACTGTGGTCTTGGCATTGACGCAGAGTTAAGCTTGGACTTTCATCATGCTAGAGAAGAAGAACCAGGGAAATTTAATAGCAGCTAATCCTGGGGAAACCAGGGGTGAAGGGCAACCTCTGGTGTTGCCTAACTTCCAGTTTACACTACGGCTGATAATCTTGAAATGCTACAGGTATCCACAAAAAATATTTCTTGAGGCAGAGCTGGCACAGGGAGGAGTTAGTCAGGAACTCGTACAAACACAGAATTTCGGGGTTGGGGGAGGGGGAGAGGGGCGGGGTGTTTGTTTGGTGTGAGTTTGTTGTTTTAGTGTTTTGGGGATTTTTTTGTCTTTACCAAGAGAGAGCACCAAAGCAGGTTTTGGAAGTGCTGTCATTATTACTCAGTTTACTTTTTTGCTAATAACTGCAATGTTGAGTTCAATGAAATTCTGAGGTAGTGGAAATGTCTGTTATTCAAAGCCTTTAGCAGGAGGGAGGGCAGTACTGCTACGTGAGCAATAAACACACTGTTCAAATCTTCTTTGTACCTTTCCTAGCCTTGCTTAGTTCTGTGGTAGCACCTGTGTGCTGGTAATGAGGATAAAAAAGTCTCTGTATTGCAGGTGAGACTGAGTGATTAAAAAGGTGTGGAGAGAGAGACCACCTGCCTTCCTGACATGCAGATCAATCAATAATAGTACTTTTTCTTCTTCCCATAATCACTGAAATTGATGAGAAAATCGCATTTGTGTAATTAAACACTAATTCGTTGTAGAAACTGGTTTTGCTTTCCCCTATGTTTGTGAGTAAATGTCCTCTAAATTGTCTCTTGGTTGCCAGAGAGAGTTACAGACAGTTACAACTATGCAGTATTCAAATCCTAACTATTAAAAATACTCTTTGACCCGTTATGAGTGTAATGATGTGTAATCCCACCTGTCTTGCAGTGTTCTGTCTATCATTACAGGCATTGCTTGTGGTTTTTTTTTCTTAAAAATGGAATAATACAGGTTATTGTTTGTAGTATAAATTACTATTAGGCACTTATTTGCATTTTCAGTCCACTGGATTAAAAACATTGTAGGTTGTAAAATCAGGCAATAATTTTGCGTATAGAAATGCCTGTTCTAGTGTATAAAACTGTTCTAGATTTACTTGTGCAATTAATATAACGTAAGAGTTATATTCATTCTTCTTTTAAAGTACACTACTCTGCCTTTGCAGAGCTGCAGCAGATACATCATTTTCTTATTGCCACTGCATTTAAAGGTTATACTTTAACTTTTATTGCCCTGTGTGCTTTTCATCCCTTCACTTTTCATCCAGTCACTTCACAGTGTACAGCACCAGCAGCGCAGTGGGTGATGGTTTGGTACCATTCTTGCAGACATTTTACATGTGTACTGGGACACCGTGCAAGCAGGGTGTCTTGAAGAGTGTGTGGGAAAGAAGAGGTGATTTTTTATTTTTTTTTTTTAATAAATCTGAAGGGCTATATATATTTCTGTGATTCAAGATCTGGAAAAGAAACATGAAATAATGACTGGATACTGAGTTGCAGTTGTGCAGGAGACAAACAGCTTGTGGAGGCTAACAGTGCTGGCACGACTGTGGCCTTTCACTGACTGTGATGATGATTGTTAAAATTGCTGGCTTTACCCTTTCCCAGGATACGCAAGTGCACACTCTTGCCAGCAAGATTGGCTTTTTTTTATTATTTTCAGTAAATTAACTAAGAAGAGTGGCTGCTTAATGCCAGGTGCAACAGCTGCTGGCATGTGAACTGGCTGCTCTTGAGTGCAGAACAGGAAGTTTCAGGCTGTGGCAACAGAAATTGCAGGTAGTCCTTGGGACAAAAATGGGCTGATAGCTCTTCTGAATCAAGATCTTAAGCTGGTGAATGTCCTGAAAGCTGTATGCTCTCTGGCCAGAGGCTGTAGAGTTTCTTTATGCACTCAGGACTCCTTACCTTTGGCTAGCAGCTCACAGTGCAGTGATGACTTCCCTGCAGGCAATTTAGTGCTGAACTTGAATCACAGGGCAGATAGAAATACTGTATGTTCCAACAGTGATGGTTTTTACGTTGTTGAGTGGCAAGCTATGTGAGGTTTTTTTCACAGTGTAAAACCTAAGGATCAGGGCATCTGCCTTCATTCCCCCATGGGATCCTGGAGCAGTCTTTAGGGTTGTCTGTTACAGAAGAGACCACATCTTGTTTGTGCCACCCAAAACTGGCAGGACACTGCTGTGAAAGGCAGTCTTCTGGATGTAAGGTTAGGCAGAGAGAATATTCTGCACGATTTAATGCAAATTTAGAATTGTATTACAAAGATGGAGAACTGTTCTCTCTCTTGCGGGGGGAAGGTTTGAAAGTACTGGTTGTTTGATATGTTAGTTGTGGGGTTTAAAATGCTATAACGGCCACTGTCTAACTCATTTTTTTCCATCTTGGGTCCTCTGTATGTGAACCTGGTAAAGTTCTTTCCCAGTCAGTAAGATTACCCTAATAAAAGCACCCAAACGATTTCTAATTACTGGACAGAGCTCTTCGCTTTTGCAGTTGGTGTTTTCCCACCCAGTGGTGGGCTTGTTGAATTGCAGACTAGATAAAAAGCGGTCATTTTGTTTTGCTTGATAGCTTTCTGTGCTGTGTGCTGCAGCTCTGAGAGGTTTGCTTCTGAGAGATGTTACCTAGCTGTTTATTAGTGCTCATGGGAAATTGCAGTTCATTTGAAAGGGCCTGGCACACAGATTGCTTACCTATCACCTTTAAAAAAAGAGTTCCCCAAACCTACCCTTCCGGGTGTGCAGCAGTTGGCAAGAGCTCTGGAAAGTCTGGCTTTCTGCATCAGCTCACTTTGTTTCTTCATGACTCTTGAGGACTGGCTTCTTTATTTTGTTTTCGTGAAAGCCTGGAAAGCAGTTACTGATGGTCTTGCCTCCCCCGGCCACAAGAGGTGCTTGCTGCTTGGGCAGCAACCACAGAGATGATTAACCGTGTAAGCTGATGCTGTGGTGTCTCCCCGAGTCTGTGGAGACTTGTTCATGGGACTTTTCAAGAGGAAAGGGTCTTTTTCAGTTTGCTCTGTCAAGGATAAATGCAGGATTGCAATACTTAAAAAACACCTGTTTACTTTCATAATCCATGGAACTGGTCCTGTATAGGATCACCTTTTAACTTTATCTATTCTGTGATACTCAGCTAAACTGAAGAATCAGTCCAACCTTCTGGAAGGGTGTGTGTAGCTTTATGGGTGCAGCCAGTGGGGCATCAGGTAGTACGTGAATGTTGGCTATACTTACAGTGCATCTTTTGTAGAAAAACAAACCATAGGGTGATTCCTGAGCTGTGTAGGTCAAATCCCCAAACTTATCTGAGCAGTAGGATGTTACTTCCATATCTGTACTCTAGAGAGCCTTCCAGATAGTTCTGGGATGACATAATGATGCAAGTGTCACAGCCGAGCTGATGCAAGGACTCACTGTCTCCATGGGGATGGATGAGCTGCATGCAAGGCCCTGCCCTCCTGTCTCATCCCCATCAGTGTCATTCACAGCAGCGACTGCAATGTAGGTCTCGCCTAATAGAAAACTCGATTTCCTTCAGCACAAACAAGGTGTTGGAGGCTTCTCCAAGGACAACTTCTTCCTTCCTGCCTTGCTAATTAACTGTGGTGAAAATACTGTCTGCAAAATTACTTAACCAAGGGTTTGCTTTAGGAGCTGCTTATTTTTCTACCCAAGTGGGCAAGCTAGTATGTTATTAGCTACTGCTAGCAGTAGACTGACAACTTCCACTGGCACTTTCTCCCCAAATCATGTCCCACATGTAGATGTGCAAAGAAGGGTGGTGGTTCTCTCTAAGTGGTGGATGTGCAAAAATCACCCTTCCAAGCTTGGCTGGCCATTTTAATCATAAAATCTTTCAGTCACCTGCAAAACCATTGGGTAGGAATTGGTGTGGTAATGTTACATTCAGGCAACGCTTTAAGAAGGGAAGATTTTTCTGTAATAAAATTTCACAAATCTCCACATGCCTCAACAGCACAAATCATCCCCTAAGTAAAGGTATATAAAGTAGCAGTTCATGGCTTATGCTTTGTTTCTGCAGTAAAGCTACAAGAATTTGGGGAGAGTTTTAACTTAAAAACTCTTTAAACATACCTGCTAGATGACAATATTGGTATACGTATGAGGAAGAATGCTATGCTGGGCCTTACCTTGTAGTTATAGGATGCTTGTCTGCTCCTAGGTTTCACAACAAAGGAGTGTATGTGAAAGTTGGGCTGCAGAAGATAAGTCATACCAGGAATCTTCACAAAGACATAAAGCTTCAAGTGGACCAGCATGAGGTGGAGTTACCAAGCATAGAAGGACTCATTTTTATTAATATACCCAGGTAAAAGGAGAGGAAGAATCCTGTGTGGATGTGTGTTTGGCTGTGTGTATGTAAATGCTGCTTAGTGTTTAAGCATCAAATGTCAAATGGTTAGATAAAATGTTAAACCGTCCAGATTAATAGATGGTTGTTACTGGGTATTTTTGATTATTGCCTGACTCGCTGGCTTTGCAACTACGCCTAAGGGGCTAGCTCTTAATACCACTTTGACATCATTTTTCTGATCCTTTGAAACTCACAATCTTACTCCTCAGAAAGGTGGCACTATCTTGTTTTCCCAGTGCGAACCCTGTACATTTGCTATTTCTTCTGTGTCCTAACAGTAATTTGGTATAATTTCCTCACCAGAGGTCTTCAGACATCTTCTGGAGCAGTTTCCTAGTAAAATAGGACTTTTTAGGCATGGTTGTAGGCATGTGGCTTCTGTCCACTACCATTTTCCCCCTCCCCCAAACTGTTTGAAAGGTCCACCAGATTTCACCATGACTTGCAGAAAGATCAAAGATGATCAACTTGCACACACTTTCTGGCATGCTAGAGCCCAAGTGCCTGAGCAGTTCCTGCAGTGAAAGCCAGCCAGGATACAGCTGTCAAACACTGTCCAGGTCCTACAGCCAGCTGGCTGGTGTATGTGGAGTCAGTGATGCTACCCAGGCAGCTGTGGAAACCCCACAGTTCAGGTACCTTTTGTGGGGTTGTGGGGGCTGCCCTGACACCTGCAGGGAGCTAGCTACTGCTGTGGAAAAAAGGAACGTAAATCTTCAGGAAATCTGGCTTCGTTAGATGTGCTGTTGGTAGAGGCAGGTTTCTTGTTTGTACAAAACCAGCAGGTAATTAGTGCTGCCATACTATTTTTGTTTCCAAGTACACTCTTGTCTTAAGCTACTTGTATCTCTTCCCATTTTAGTCTGAAAATGTTTCAACTTCTTATTGAAATACATATATTTACATGTACACACAGGTACGTGCACATGCACGTACACACAAGTACACATTGCACGTGAGAACTTTGGAGAAGAAAAGATCGCGATTAGTACTGAGCAGTCAGTGCACTAAAACAATAAGCGAGTGATATGAGTAAGGAGGGTCAATACAATGTTGAATTGTCAGAAGCATTTCAGAGGACTGAAGTGCAGGAGTATCTGCTGAACTACAGGTGAGTTTGGCCAGGTACAAGAATAGAAACTCGATACTTGTTTTAGCTTTAGTTTCTCTTCAGTAGCTTCCATGAATATTGTCAAGACCAGTAAGACCTATCTTAAGTCTTGGAAGTTAAGGGTTAGTGTAGCTGTAACCTGTATTTTGCAGCAAACTAAAAACTCTTTGGAGTTTCTTTCTTCTTATCTACTCTTTTTCTTTCAAATGGAAGCTATTTACTTCACTCCTCCTTTCCCTCCTGAAAGATCTGTTTAGAAGTCTTCCGCATTTTAGGAAAACACTTCCTGCTTTTACAGTGCAGGAAAGCTCTGTGTGTTGTCTCCGCCTGGTGAGGAGCAGAGCGTCTAGCTTTTGAAGTCTGGCGAACCAGCCAGCCCTAGCAGGGCATGGGGCCGGGTGCTCTGTGGCAGATGGCAGGTCTGCAGGCGGTCACTGTGGTGTGCTCTCTGTGCAGCTGGGGGTCCGGAGCTGATCTCTGGGGGTCTGAGAGTGATAACCGCTTTGAGAAACCACGTATCGATGACGGCCTGCTGGAAGTTGTTGGTGTGACTGGCGTCGTTCACATGGTAAGTTGGCATCCCAGTAAGAACAGAGGAAACGTCTGTTTTCTCAGACTGGCTTATTTTTGTAACAAACAGTGCATCGCAAGTGCGTAGTCCTAAAAGTATGCGTCTATGTTAAGGTTATACCATCATTTATTCAGGTACTTGTTGCGTCATGTGGAAATGGTTATAGACTGTAAACAGAACTCACGGGCAGCGTTGGCTGCCTGTGAACAAAGCTTCCAGATGTCAGGAGTTCAGCTGCAGCTGGTATGCCTGCTCATGGACTGCAGTGCCCTCTCATTGCCTGCTTACTGGTCTGCCCTGAAGATCTGTATTTAGGTGCCAGACTAAGGCAGATGGAATGGAAACTGAAGAAACCTGTGTCTGGATAAGAAGAAGTAATAGGAGTGTGAAGAATTTGTTAAAAGTGCATGGGGAAATGCTTTCATGACTTAAGTAGGCTTTGAACCAAGGCCGGAAACATACATGTATACATATATATGAAATGCAAATATATATATATGTATTACAGAATTGTTAAGGAAGAAGCTGTTGCCTGAACATTCACACGCCAATCAAAGAGTCACACACGCTGATGGATGCCCCTTTCAACTCGCTCTCTCACCCTCCATCACTTTTTTGTCCCTCAGGCTTCACCCTAGGTTCCCCGAAGCAGAATCTCTAATCAAGGCCTTCGAAAGAAAAAGCATACTTTATTCTGTCTATGGGGCACAAATTTAGACAGCTCAAGCTGGATGCCGCTGGAGTGGGACCCTAAACACTAAAATCTCTGGGCAATTACACCCTTTCAATCTAAGTTCCCCACCCCACCACCAATCCCCTTGCCCCATAGCCTGGTCCAAGAGTAACATTCATGTCTGAGGTAGTCTTCTCTCTCACTGGGCCCTTTTCCTCCTGCCTAGGCAGGTTCTTTCTCTTTCCGTTTTTTTTAGGCTAGTTATGATGTCAGCTTTTCCTGGCTCTGGGGCTTTCCGAATCTTCTTATTCCTCCAGTCAGAGAATAAATAGGTCAATGTTAAGCAAAAGCATTAAGCAAGCTACAAGTTCTGCTTTATCATGAATGACTACTTTTAAGCAGCTAAACAAAGTTCTTAAAGCCCTCCAAAACATAATAACCTCTATAATTTATATACATTGTTATGCTGTTATAGCCTCACAATCTTATCCCATTATTACCACACTCTGTTTACGTCTCGTTCGGGTGTCTTCCGCATGCTCAGCTTTGTCACCTTCCGCAACAGAATGCACTGGCTTTCTCATAATGGGTATCATGGTGTCAAAACCAAACAGTTCACGGGATGAAAACAAGATTTTCTTTTAATATTGCAAAAACACCCACTCTTTACTTGGTGCATTGGCAAAAAAATTCTGTCGTATCTCATCACAATCGGGGCAGAGGTTCCTTCTAGAAAGGTGGCTTTATAATTATCTGCCACAGTCTTTCCATCACCTGTCTCTGATAATCTGATGCTAGCTGCTCTTGATCTGAATACTACGTGAAGCAGATGGTATGCCAGTTCTGCAAAGAATATTATGACTCAATTTGTGCAACTTCAGTTCTTCCATGTATTACATATTTTTACAGTGGCCTGCTATTAGCGATGCCGTCCTGTGGGATGGCGGGTTATTTTTGTCTTTTCTTCATATTTCTTTCACTGTCTTACGAAATCTGCTGCTGAAAAAAGTATTTGTGGTCAGGTAACTAGAGACAGCTAATCTATACAACCATGGAAAGGTGGGTGCTTAAAATTGTTTGTGCAACTCGATCTTTGGTGTTGGCCAACTTCACCATTTTGTTATTTAGATCTTTTAAGGAAGACAAATATAAAACATTCCATTAGAAGAAGTGGTTTGGTAGAGATCCTTACATTTTTTGTGAAGTTAGAAGCAACAAGGATTATACCTGTTGCTTTGGAATAGAAGTGTCAACAAACCCGTGCTCTGGTTTTGTGATCTTCTTTTAAGGTTTTCACCCCCATGTTTGGTATCTGTACACATTTCCCAAGAGAATGTTGCAGCAAAGTTCACTTTGCTTCACTTTTTACAGTTAACACTCAGCTGTTAGTTGTAGTTCAGTATATACATATGTATATGGAGTTGAGTTTGGCAAAACTCTCTCTCCCTGTTTGATAAAGTGCTTTTAGACTTTTGAGTTTCACATGTGCCGAAGACTGTGTGTCTTGAAAATGTGTTCACTGTGTTATGGAGGGGGGAGAGTAAAAGCAAACAAGACCTTACAAATGACCTCACTGTGTAAGTTATTTTGCCTCTGGCAGCCTGCAGAGGTACCAGAGTTCTTCATGCACTAGCTTAAATAATTAATGCTGTGTCCATAAAGGCATCCTATGCAGATTTTGCCTAAGCAGTTCTTTTACTTGAAACTTAACAAGTCAGGTGAGAATAAAATTCTGTCCACCCAGTTTAAGTGCAACTAATATGCGTACTACTTGTTTATCAGGGTGATTGATATCCTGGCTTTTACTTCCTAACAGGGTCAAGTCCAAGGTGGTTTTCGATCAGGAATCCGCATAGCTCAAGGCTCATATTTTCGTGTGACACTCCTAAAGCCAATTCCAGTTCAAGTTGATGGAGAGCCCTGGATTCAGGCCCCTGGCCAGATTATTATTTCTGCTGCAGGACCAAAGGTACTGGCTGTAGATTTCTCTTTTAGAGAGTTGGCTTTGTTTCTTCAGTGGATATTACCGTATTATCTTGCTTGTCTGTTGTGTTCTCATGGTTAACTTTAAAGGAGCTAGGTGGCACGGTGCGGTAACTGTTGGATAAATACACCGCAGTTTCTACAGAGGATGGTTTTAGGGGCCTCTCCACTGGCTCAGATGAGGCTTGTGTTTAAAAAAATAGTCACTGACCTTCAGCCTAGTGACTTAATTTTTTTCCCCTGCATTGAGATCTTCAGGCAGTGTTGCTTGCCCTGAAGCAGGTCACAGTTATGAGGGCCATGGTAGTACTGCAGTGTGCAAGGTAGGAAGCAGTCTACTGGCGGTGCTGGAGGAGGAAAGGTCTGTCTGAGAGCAGCAAAGGAGAAGACTGAATAATGGAGGAGGAGGGTCTGAGAAAAAGAGACTTTGGAGTAATCGGTGTCTGGTTTTCCTTGATATCTCAATGTATATGTAGAAGGAAAAGAGCATCAGCTACCTAAGAATTTAACTTCTGTATTGACATCAAATTTGTGAAATAAACATTTTGCAGTAGTTAACTCTGACGCACACCAGTCTACATGTTTGTCTGCTACCTTAAGGATGCCTTTTTGGCTCACAGAAATTGAGCTACAGGCAACCTCGGAAAATATGTAACCCTGCCAGGAAGGCTACCAGAACAATGGCCCTTGCAGAGGAAAAATGGGTGAAAAAGAGGGTCATCCCTCAAATGTTTTGGAATA
>JAVKLA010000074.1:15739906-15749914 GCA_034782735.1 Sagittarius serpentarius | reverse complement strand
TGGTTCACTAAAACCAAGTGCAGACAACTAGTGAAGAGGGTTGCTTATGAGCGTGCCTTTCATTACATTTTGACAGTACTGGGTTCTACTTCGTCTTTCAAAGATAGTGCCTCATTGCTACAAATAACTATTATGTACCACTTGTCTCATCTGAAATGTTTACTTTGGGTTGCTTTTTCGTAAGCCATTTCCCAGTTTTACATGTATACAGAAACTGAGGCCAAACAAGAGTTTCCAAGATGCTGAGATTTCTGCATCTACGTTGACAAAGACTATTCCCCTCCTCCCAGCCTTTTCTTAAAGAAAATCATTCCATAGATAAATTTTGGTGCATTGTTCCATAAATATGTGTTCCTTTAAATTAATGCTCACAGTAGCCTCCCAACCAAAAAAAGGCAAACATAGGAGCTGCTGAGAGCTTCTTGGATTGGTCCAGATAGCACAGCTGAAACAGTACTGCTGTAAAGAGAAAAATACAAAACAGGAGTGATGATTTTTATGAAAGGAGCCCTGTGCACAGGGAAGAGAGAAAGTACTGAAACGGTTATGTCAGAATATTTCAGAGAATTTACTTCAGCAGTATTTGGACAGTATGAATGAAGGGGAAACAGCTTGTAGAGCAAGTTTTCAACTGAAGCTTAGTTTCTCCTATATTATTCAGCCAAAGCCTGTTTCAAAAGGGATTTGAATTTCAGCAGCTACCACTCTAATGTAAAAAAGGAACAAGAATACCCAAGGCAGTATTACATTATAATGATTTTTTTTCTCTCATTGAAACCATTATCCTTGACACCAGACTTTTCTTCTTGTCTTTACTTGTGCTGTTTCATTTTCATTAATTTGTCACAGTTGGACTGTTACTTAACAGCAAGCTCAAAGACTAAAAGAATCATCACTAATTAAGGTAAAAGAAGTACCATTTAGTGTTCAGTTAAGTAAATCAGCACCGTCATATGTTAGAGGTGAACTGAAGTACAGCAGAGCTTTGCTGAGGAGCCTTAGGAGGTATTGAAGCCTGTAGTGCTGTAGGCTTCAGATAACTGGGAATGCGATAGCGGTCATGAAAACTCTCTTACCTGGTCAGCCTTCCCAAGTCCTTGGTGGGTGTTGTTACCAGGCGTGGGCCCAGGGACACAGTGACTGTCGTTTCTTACTTTTATGAGTGTGTGCTCTTAAGAGGCTGTTCCTCTGTCAGCTGCAGTGAGACCACAATCACCTCTCTGTGCTTACCCATCTGCTGAAGATGTGGGGATCCAGTACTTCTCTTACAGCTTCCTGCTAGAGACTGGTGCTAGAGCAGACATGCTGGTCCTGTCATACGCTACATACATCTGCTGCCCATGGCTGTAGTCATGTTGGTCTTCACTCACATCTGTGCTGGTCTCATCTCACTGTGGTTCTGCGGTGACTGAACCTTTCACCTCAGGTCAACATCAGACACAAGGGCCGCCCTGAGCTCGTTGTGGTGCCGGGGGCCTGCATGGTTTTGCCACTTGTATGCATCTGCTGCTTGGAGCTACTTCAGTCGTGTTGGCCAGAGCCCACTTAGCTAGCCAGTGGGCTTACTTGTCCTCTATTGTACACTGATAACTAAGTCAGGTATAGATGGCATGAATTCATTGCTCAAGTGGCAGCTTTAGGAGCGTTCGTCTTGGCAGTGTGTCTAGAAAAACATCTCCAGGGGCTTCAGGCAACTTCAGTGTAACTTTGAAATATGCAAAGGCCGTTTTGTGTTGGAGCCAATTATGTGCTGAGGCAGGTCTCGCTGTGTCTGTACTCTAAGCGTCTGTACTGTCTGTACTCTGCCAGCTTCAGCAACATCTGATCATCACCTGTGGTTTCTACTTTCCAGTCACGGTGCTGATGTGGGCATGAATGTGGGCACTGCAAGGCAGTCATCTATAGCAACAGAGTGATAACAGCTAAAGCTATAAACAGAGACAAAACAGCCATGCAAAAAATGGCAGCTGGCTGCAGCCTTTCCTTTCTGGCCAGTGGTTCCTTCTGTTCTTAGTGTTCTGGTAGAGATGCTGTTGGAGGACTGACTCTTGTTTTCAGTGAAGCCTGTTACGCATTGTTTAAATTGTTAATTTAATTTTAGGGATGATCTTCAGGTGCCACGATGTGGACTACAACTTACCTTTTTATTCAACATGCAAACTGGACTCATGCTTATGAAGGAGATAGTGTGGATAGCACTGAGCAAAAATCCTCATCTCCTGATCATGAAACACAGGGTTGTCTCTGCTTCAGAACCTGGGCATGAAGGATCAGCTGGAGCTCTTCTGGCATCCTGTGAGCCGCATTACACATAGGAAGGGTAAAGTGTTGTATTTCAGGGTATGCCCTCTCAGGATGACGCTCACAAATCAGAGAGGAAATCTGAACTAGATTGCTGCTTATAATTGTCCAGAAAGCCAGAGAAACTGCTTTGTGTCCTCAGGGTAGCAGAAAGAACACATGGTCGTCTTTCCAATCGCTGACTCAGTAATGGACAGGAAAACTTGGCGCTTTGTTACAGAAAACGTGCGCAAGCTTTAAGGTTGCTGGTACTGGCCATCTTCTGCAGCCCAAGTAAATAAACCTGTCTTACTATTTTTCCAGACATATATAATCCTGCAGCATGCAGCTGACAGTGTTTCATGTTCTTGGCTCGTTAAGGGCATGGCTGTCTCTCCCTTTTGCTCAGTATCTGTTATCTGAAATAATGTGAAACTCTCGGGTCATAGTATTTTAATCGGAGGGCCCCTTACTGTGGCATATCCTTCCATGGGGATTTTCCCTCCCGGGAACACTGTACGAGCCTGTCTCGGGGTAGCGTCATGGTAGGCAAGGCAATACAGAAGTATGAATGTGTTCTTGCAACTGCCAGAGGGGATCCTGGTTGGGGACAGGAAAGCTTGGGAGTTTTGTTTTTTCTTTCCTTTTTCTTTTTTTCCAGAAACCAACTCCCACAAGTTGTTTGAGCAGATGAATGCCACACTGGAATGAAAACATATCTTAAGAAAAGGCCACTTGGCATTTAAGGTCTCTCTGCATCGTAAAACCATTCTTACTGTGTTTTGAAGACAAAACAGATTCCTGGGCAGTTGAGATAGTAAAGATCCTATAAATCTTAAAAGGAGAAACTCACTATTTAACACCTCTATTAAGATGTTCCAGTTTCAGGTACTGTAAAGGCCAGTATATCAAGAATATATATATTCTTTTTTTTTTTTTTTGACATATTCATAACACACAGTATCTGAGAAGGCCTAGTGTTTTCTTCCATAGTAGGTAAGACTTCCTTGAAGAGAGGTAACTCTTCACAGTTAATACAAAATATTTTGACTTAGCCTTTATGTTGAACAAAACAATGCAGTATAATTTACATGATAGCGGGCAGACAAATGATTCTCGGCACTGAGTCTTCTGAGTAACACTGTGCGAGAACCTTGTGGTCACACGGCCACGTGCTTTAAATAATGCAGTAACAAAAGTCTTGGGGAAGAGACTCAGTTCTGTCAAGACAGGTGTTAGTCAGCATCAGGGACACAGGACCAGGAACCATCATCTATAGACGGCGAGGAGATGCGGGCTCATTGCTGTCCTGAGCACACTCCTTCATCTTCTCTCCAATGCCCTGCTGAGAGATGTGCTCCTGACCTCTTACTAGTGTCCTACTAGGCTTCGCCAGCATGGGGGAGAGAAGGGTCCTGAAAATCATGGTACATTTCAAATACCCCACTATTGCAGACGAGAGAAAGTGGTCGGTTGGTTAAAATCTGTTTTGATGGCTAAATGCGTTACCTCTGTCTTGAATTAGGAAAACCAAAATTCAGCAGCTCCTCCCTGGGATACAGGTGCTACTTCAGAAATTTGCTGCTTTTTCCCCATGGCTTTTACCTTTGATTTGTATAGCTTAAATTGCTGATGTTTTCACTGCATTGATTTTTAAATGAAACTGTTATTTTGCCAAAAACTGTTTATTCATATATGTGTGTATGTACATACAAGTGTATACGTACATATGCACGCAGCCTTTAAAAATAGGCTTTACTGTATTTCCTTTCACAGTGCCTACTTGTACAGCTTTTGCTGTGTTACAGCATTCTGATAGCACACTTCTGGATCTTTCTCTTACCAGTTTTGGACAGGAGGCAGAGCCTTCTTTCTTACTGGTCCCACAGAGGTTCCCAGCACATATTTCTAATGGACGTGTGCTTCCCAACAAGACATGATGGCAGTATAGTGAAAGCACAGCTGTGTTTTGAGTACAGTCTCTGCATGTGTACAGTTTTGAGCTCCTCTTGTTCTTCCTAGATTTTCAGTAAGTCCATGTGTGTCTAAAATAAATGGCGATGGCTATCGTAGCATTTTAAAAACTAGAACAAGCTGTAGCATAGTCCAGTGCAAGACTTAAATAAGGAACAAAACTAAATGAACAGTTATAGACAATTTTTCATTAGTCTTCATAAGTATTCTTCAGCCCTCTCACAAGTATTGTATAGATTGTATTTCTTTAAAGAGCAAATAATGTATTTGTTTTGAATATCAGCTGTTTGGAATTGCTGAGCACTTATACATGCACATTACTCTGCAGCAGTCTGTTGGCATATAAATGTGACATTATCAAATGAAGCCTCATTTTTGTGGGAGGAGAAGGTAAGAGGAGCTGTTGTGACGCTTAAACAGGACCAGTGTTGAGGACGCAACAGATTCAGCTGCATAGGTATTTTGTAGCGTACTGACTGTGGGGGCAGGTGCAGCCTCTGTGTGTAGCCACCAGTCCATACTCCAGCACTGAAACTGGGGGTGCACTGGAGTTGTGCTCTTGAGAGACCTGGCAGTAGATGCTCTTTCAGTCTGTGCCTCACACCTCTTCCTTACAACCTTCGTAGTAACTGTGCGTTTTCCTCATCTGCTAGGCTGCCTTCCTGTCCTGCCCTTTGGGCCCAGCCTTTATACTGAAACTGGTAACAAAGGCATGAGCATGTGGTGGTGAATGTGTGTGGAGAGCGGGGTAACGGAGATCCTGCTCTACAACACAGCGCTGGGTATTGGACTTAGACTGTTCATTAATTTCTACTTCAGCTTCCATTTCAGCCATTTAACAGCTGCGCAGCAAAGACTTGGCAACTAGTGAACTGCCTTGGATTGATGGTGACAGCATTGCCTCATTTTCAGGCTTTGGTCTTACATGCACCAGTGCATATATCACGTCATATACTTTTTTGCACTTAACAGAAAAGGCAGGTTAGATAGGCTGAGGGTATGGCAAAATTGCAGTGTTTGTACTTTTTTGTAAATATGGGGATGATTCTATAGATACAAAGATGCACTTTCAGGTAACGACGAAAACAAGTTTGTAGAATGCAGCTGCTTAGCTCTGACTGCAGCGTTCCTTGATCCCCACCCGTCTCTAATACTGTGTTCTTCTTGAAAGCCTGCTTGGGAATGAGATGCTATCTTCTTCCCATTGCAGTACGTATTTATAGGTGACTGACTGAAAGTTCATATGTATTTTTAAAGAGTTACAAATTGGCTGCTATTCTAAGATTTAGGTTTATTAGACTGATTTTCTAATGCATAAAAGTAATGTTAAAGTTTTATTTATAATGTCAGCATTTACTGATTTGACACTTGGGTTGTAGGAGAGATCCAGCTCAAAGCCTTTCTTTCTTTTGCTATTTAATATGGATGTTTATTTTAATAGTGTAGCCATTGTATGTGTGGAATGCAGTGAAATGAATGCGACGTACTAATTTTAACCTGCAGTTAGACCAGCAGTTTCAATGTTTACAGGACTGTGACTATTGATTGTAAACCCGTACATGTCAGTTGAAACAGTGCACTCTTTCTGTGTTTTGGAAGCATTGTTTCTGCTTCCAAATTAATGAAATAGTTGCCCTCTGATTTAGATTCCTAGTTACATCCCTTTGGAGAGATTCAAATGCAGATTATGACTTTCCTGCTGTGCGACTCATAAGACAGAATTTCTACTGATACAAGTCTTATATTGAACATGTTTTCTGAAAGATGGACTTTATTTTTTGTGAAGATAATTTATGAGAATGTTTTATACGCAGATCAGTATTGTTGAAAAAGTTGGTCTGAAGTCTTGAAATAAATGTGTATAGATGTTGAAGATGTATCCCAAAGCAAAGTATTTTTTAATAGGGCACTGTTACTGGTATAGTTATCCCTCGGAGCTCTCCTAGCGACACACCCACTTAACACGTCACTGTGCACAGCTCAAGTGTGTTATTCAGGAGGTGACTTGATTTCAGAAGATGTGGCTTGCTTTACGTTGTGCGTATCCCGTATTACACCTCTGGCAGCAATTCCTAATATAAGCATCAGCTGTAGAGGGCAGAACTTTTCCCCTGTACAAATCATGGCAGGTTAAAGAGCCCAGAGGCGGCCGTTGTGCTTTACTGCAGGAAGATTTCAAGTCTGGTCACTGTTTGGCTCTCCCACTGTCCACAGGCTGTTCTACACATTAGTCCTTTTGCTTTCTGAAGGAAGGAAGGGGCAAATCGACATCTGCCTGTGTCAAACAGCTAACAGCTTGCCTCGCCATTGCATTCCTTTCTTTGTGCTGCTGATCTTGCCAAATTGGGTAGCAAGAGGTGCTTGAAGAATTACTGAGTATTTATTGTATAATTTTAGGTGCTTATAAAGCCTTCACTGCTACTTTAAAGCAAAATTCTGGGGATCTGTAGCATAGCAATAGCTGTATAACTCCAGCTTTCCGAACATGCCAAAAGCAAGTTATCCTTGGGATAGTGTAATTAGCAATGGTGTAGATAGCAGCAATCAATACCTTGAAGCCGCAAGTTCTGATTATTGGAAGGGAGCATCTCTCCTTTGAATGCTGTAGATTTCAGCGTCCCTCCTACTTACGACCCACCCATGATGTCTTAACTCTTCACAAACTTATGGCTTAACTATTGCTTAAATAACTGTGTTTTTCACCTCTGGTTGTTTAAATCATCCAACTTCAAGCAGTTTTATGAATGCTATTTTAATATCAAGATACTCTAAGATGTCTTATAGCAGTTCTTGTGAATGTTCTAATACGTTGGTAATAAATCATCTTGGCCCAACAAGCTAAGGTAAGCTGACCATTGAACAGTTTAGTTACTGCCTAGTGCTTATTCTTCATGCATCTGCGTAGTAATTCTCAGAAAAAAGCGTCTAAATATAAGCATTGAAGTGGTTGAAAACTGTTTCCACATTGTGTGCCTCAAACCAGTAATGCATTATCACACGTTTACTTGTGGCTTGGTCTCAGAAACAGGCTTTTAATGATGTAACTTGTTTCTCAGTGTCTGCCTTGCAAAAATCACTACGCTGTGGTAACTTGTCTACAAATAACATACCTAGTGTACTAACTGGTTTTTAAAAAATTAATTTATAAAAGATGGACTTTTCTCCTATATTTAAACATCTGTTTGTCCTTGGGTTATGTTCTTAGAACAATTCTGTATATATTTTGCAATATGTGTTTTGTGTTTGATTGTACATTTTGCACTGATTTGAAATTCTGTATTCTAAGTGTTATTTACAAGTTCCAGAGATCTGTAACTAGAATTGTTCTGTGAAAAATACAACATCTCTTCTACCCTGGATGTTTGTGGGGTGGTCATGCTTTAAAAATAGCGAAGTGCACTTCTGCAGAGAGAAACATGCTTTGTTTCAGCGGGGCGCTACTTCTATACCTATTCTGAAGCTTTGCTGTTTGAGATTGCATCATGCGCTGCGAGAGGGTGGCTGTGTTAGTTTCTAAGATGACACCTACAAGCCAAGTTTGACCCCTGCAACATTCAAGCACTTCTAGAAGCCTTATTTTTGTGGGTAGCACTTACTGTAACTGCTAAAAGGACAGCACCATAGTGTGTTAAGCATTTTTGATTTGTGAGTTACTTTAATGATGATCCAGATTCTTCAAGATAGTTTTGTACAAGTGCTTTCCCTCCTCTAGAAACACAAGACCTGGTGTTTTCAGGCTGTGGGGAACGGGCCCATGCGTAGCTGCGTTGTGCTTGGCTCAGGTGAGCGGTGGTAGACCTGGCCTGCACAACCCAAGGGCCAGACCCCATGGACCTTGGCTTGGAGGGAGTTGGCTGGGGCAAGAGGAAGGGGGGCTGTCCAGGGAGCAGAGCCCAGGTGGAAACCCTGCTCCACTGTGGGTGGATAGCCCACCCCTCCCTGGAGGTCAAGACCTGTCAGCTCCTGGACTGCCTCTCATGACTGATGGGGTCCATCAGCTTGACACTTCAACTTAGGAATGTCCCTGCTGCAGTAACCCTTCCCTTGGGGTGGAGCAAGTGTTTCTCCCCACTCTGTTCAACAATTGACTGCAGAACAGGGAAGGGCTTGTTTTTGCCCTAGCATCTCAGGGTAAACCTTATTGCTGATTTGCAGCCCACCAAGGAACAAGCTCTGAAGCAGCTACAACCACATTTAAAAAACATATCTAGAAAAACTCAGTTCAGGACAACTGTTCTAGGAGAAGAGGGGAGGCAAACAAAATACTGACCTTCATGTAGAGGAAAAAAATCAAACACAACACACCCAAACTTGAAGCACTCATGATTTAACCAAGCTTTATGCCTACTAGCTTGCCTTAAAAATGGAAGAAAAACTGCCTTTTCTCTGTTAACTGGGGAAAGCAAAGCAAAGTAGCATTTTCCACTTACTCTTTCTTCAGGTCCTAGTGGTGGTGTGGCACACTAAAACATACTGCTCTTCACATTGTATGCACTTCTTTGCAACTTTGACACGTTGCAACCCAGCATGTATTTCAAATATGCAATTACAGGAGCCAGTAGGCTGTCCCATGGGTAAAACACGTGTACCTGGAGGACTTGGGAAATCTCCGTGAGTGCTGAATATGGTGAAGTCCTTCCAAATGCTGCAGGTGGGCTTGTGGCACAGCTTTGTGAGATAACAGCATGCAGTGAGCTAGGTGAACTTTGCTTTTCAGGAGACATGACCAAAAAATTCATGCTTGTACATTGTCCTGAAAAAGAAAGGGAGTATGATCTAATGCTCCAGTAACAGGGAAGAAGCAGGCAGTGATGAAATTATGATCCTCCTCCTTAGCAGAGCATTGCTAGAGGCTCTGGCATCACACCTGACAGACATCTCCTCGAAGCTGTGGGCATGACACACCAAGCCACCCACCCCCGGGAGGCAGCCAGCAGACATACGCTGTGGTGCAGGTGCCATGTGAGGCTGCTTGTAACGTTGCGTAGTGAGTGTAAAGGCACATCCTCCGTCCTACCTGTGTGCTGGGAGGCCTCAAAACCTTTACCCAAGCCTACATGAGAGTGCTCTGACCACCAAAGGGAAAAAGGAAAAGCAGGAAAGAAAGGCGAGTGGAGGAGCTTCCTACCTGGGGCTCCAGATGACCCAGAAATTCACTGTTGGAGGGATTTGGGGGACAAGGGGAATTTTACCCCTGCCCTCCTCTGAGCTGAGAGAACAGCAACGATCTGCTTTGCAGGCAGTCCTCCCCTTGTGCTCACATAGGGTTGTGCCTTGCAATCTGGCTGTGCTGAAACAAAAATTCATCCCTCAAACCCCCTCGCTTCCTAGCCACCTTCACCGAAGTGGGAGGTGAGGTGCGGCTGGGTAAGAGTTCCAATAAAAGAACACAATAACAACTAAAAGCTGTTATTATGAGGCATTCTTTATTGCAGCGCTAGGCAGCACTGGGGATAGCTCCACCATCAGTGCTCCCACAAGTTGACAGACTTTCAGAGATTATATACTATAGAGTTATATGTATTCACAGGATTTCCGAGAATTCGTTTACATAAACACGAGATTTCTTGGAACTCATTAATATATGCAAATATCTGATACGCATGCGCCGTCATTTTCTTTGGTGGTCTTTGGGGGTCTCCTGGTGGTCTTGGACAGTCTTCCTCACTTGTCTGCTGGCTGAGCCTTTCTCCTGATTCTGCACAGTGGCTCTTCTTTACACGTTTATCTTGAAGAAGGTCCATCAGCAACTTC
>JAVKLA010000074.1:15620061-15645301 GCA_034782735.1 Sagittarius serpentarius | reverse complement strand
TGATGGTGTTTGTCTGCCCAAGCAACCATTACACGTGACGGAGCCCGGCTGTCCTGGAGATGGCTGAGCACCTGCCTGCCTGGGGGAAGGGGTGCATGAACTCCTTGGTTTGCCGTGCCTGCGTGCGCGGCTTTTTCTTTACCTATTAAACTGTCTTTATCTCAACCCATGGGTTTTCTCACTTTTACCCTTCTGATTCTCTCCCCCATCCCACCGGGGAGGAGTGAGCGAGCGGCTGTGTGGGGCTGAGTTGCCAGGTGGGGTTAAACCATGACAACGCTGGACTTCATTTTGGTATAGAGAAACTCTACAGTTCCCCTCAGCTGTGATGATCCCAACAGTTCCCATCTAGTCTTCATCACCTCTTCACAACCCCAGCCTCATCTCCCTGTCTCCTGAAGCCTGCATGTTTCTGTCTTCCTGCACCATACCCTGCAGCAGCTGCTGCACCCCTGCTCTGCATGGCCCTGGGGCCTGTGAGCAAGGGGTTTGCTCTGCCTCTTCTCTTTCCTTTCCTCCTAGCATCTTTTCCTGTTCTTCTAGGACATGTCCCATTATCCAAAGGACTTTTCTGCTCCCATTAGCACTCTGGATATCATCTGACATGGGATGTGGCCTGGTCGGTCCTTGCCTCTGGGTTCCAGGAGCTTCTCAGCAGCTTTTTTCTGCTGCTGTGTCTCCCCCTGTACCATGGTCCACCTGCAGCAGAAGATCTGGTTGTATGCTGTTCACACCACTTGTTGCCCCACGTCAAAAAAGAAGTGCATGAAAAATGTGGGCATGTGAGCACGTTTCCCAGTTGAGATCTCTCTCAAAGCTGCATCTTTACTGATCCACATGCCTCTCTGAGAAAGAGCTTGTGTTAAATCTGTCCATTTAATAAAACTGGAGGTGGTATTTTTAGCAAAAAAAAATGAGTTCTCCGTGAAGGAAGTAGATGAAAAGAGTAAATTGAGTGCTATCAGGAAGAGCAATTTAGCAACTTCAAACGTACCCCAGCCCAGCGCTGGCTACCCACATGGCTAGCCCAGCAGGTTGTAGCAGTGGTCCGCAGGAGACGGAGGTATTTCAGGCATTTTGAGTCTTCAGCTTTTGGTCTGAGCTAACCGTATTTAAGTCTGATGTGATCTCAAACACATCAAGCATATTTTCGCTTGTAACTGCTGTTGAGTGAATGCATTACTTACGTTGACTGTGAGGCAGAGATGCTAAGTTACATATTCACAGTTGTGGCAGAGCTGGAAATAAATCGCCACGTTTGCAGTTCGGAGGGTGATTTACTAGTTTGCCACGGGAGGTGGTCTCCCTGGCTGTGCTGCTGGACAGGGTAGGAGTTGGTGTGCGCATCCATGCTGTATTATGATATATAAAGCTGTGTTTGCATGCAACATTTAATTTAAAGTTCAAACTTGTAATAAAGCATGACTGAGGTATGAAACTTTCTAAAATTAAAACCCGGAAGTTTCGATGACACTGAGATGTCAAAAGGAGTTACTGTGTGACGGCCGAATTAAGTTTGCCCTGGTTTTCCTATTCCCTGCTGAACCGACCAGATGGTGTGTGCAGTTTGCAGAGCCGTGTCTCCAGTGGGACAGTGGTTCTGGGTCTCTGCACCAAGCCAGGGCTGCGGGGGCCAGCCCGCCCCAGACATTTTGCTGCAGAGTACCCAGAAGGTGCCTGGCCGTGCAGGACACATGACGCTCTGCCTATTTTTGCGAGAGCAGCTGTGTCCCAGGAGGGCAGATTCCTGCCCTCTTCGTCAGGGCGGCAGCGCGCAGGCAGGAGATGGGCCGTTTTGCAAAAGGCTGTTTATAGCAGCCTCCATTTTGTACCGGGGGAGCCCGAAGCGCAGTTGCTTCTTCCTTGAGGCTAAATTTAGCCCCTTCTGTTTCTGCACATCCCTGAGCAGCAGGATCTTTGTTTCTCCCCTTTGGTGCTGCTGACTCTGGTTTCAGAGGGGGGACAAAAATAGTCCTGGCTGGCATGCCAGGCCAAGAGCTTTGCACTCGTTATCTCTCTGCAGGGATCCTGGACTAATTCGGGGCGGGGGGGGACGACAGGGACACTAGTCCGAAATGCTCTGGGATCCCTCCTCCTCCTCCCGTCCTGCAGCAGCGCTGGGCTTACCCAACAGACTGCTGCCTGCCGTGGTGTGTTAAGACACTGCGAGCCCCTCTCTTTTCTTTGGTGGCGAGGGCGGTCACGGGTGGGTGCCCTGTTGTGAAAGCTCAGACCTGACCCGTTCAGCCCCCGCAAAGAGATCTGCCCGCCCGTTGGCAATGCGAGCAGTTAGGAGCTGGGCGCAGCCGTGCGGTGCCACGAACCCTGCCCGCTGCCCCACGCCTGCCTGGGATGCAGCCAGCTCCGGCAGAGAAAGGGTCCTGGCTGGCCCGGTGATCGTCCTGGGCAGTGGGTTGGGGGAGCGCCAGGGAGCCCACCGCGTTCGGAGCTGGGCTGGAGCTGCGTGAAACGCTGCGCGGCCCCTTGTCCACGTGGGCAGCCCCCCATTAGGAAAAGGCCACAAGCAAGCAGCCGAGATGGCAGCTTTGCTTTACCAGCCATACCTGTCGCTTTGCTCCTCTGACTCGTAGGGAAAAGGCCTGTTCCTTGGCCTGTTGCTGTCCCGGGAGGCAGAGCACGGAGACCTCCATCTGGGATGCCCTCTCTTTCTCTCCCCCTGCCCCGCTGTCCTCTGCAGCCGCGTTGAGCCAGACCAGCTGCCCCATGCCCGCTCCTCCTTGCACCCCGTGTGCTCGCTGGATGACCGACTGCTATCCCTGCCTGCTGCCAGACCCCCTCCACCACCTCCTTTCCACCTTCTTTTGACTAATGTGCCATCTGCCTTGCCACCATGCATGTGGAGTTAGCAGCAGGAGCTGTCTCAGTGGCAGGACCGATCCTGGACAGTGCTGGGTCTGGGCCACCGGCCTGTCTTGGTCCGTGTGAGTGCTGGCAAATCTCCATCCCTTTTATGCAGCCTTCAAAGAAGTGAAGTCCTGCAGGGTCAGGCTGTGTGTGGCTTTCTGAGTGCTGTGCGTTGAACAGTCATCATCCCGTACAAATGTACTATTGGGCTTTTGGAGATGCCGCCCTCTGTGCTGGTGAAAGAGTCCAGCTCCACAGCTGGAGGTGTCTGGCAGGTGCCTCCTGGCTCATATCGCGGCAGGACTGAGACCGAGCTAATGGGGAGGGATTCAGTGTCTCTGATTTTTCTCTAGGTCCTTGTACCCACTCTGTCCTTTCCACCCCACGGAAATGCATCTGCACAGCTAGTTGTGAAACAGGTGCTATAGCTATACTGAGAGTGACCTCACTTTGCATTTATAGGAAAAGCTTGGATCCCCAAGCAGAAGCCGATGGATCCTGTTTTGGAAAGTGTGACTCTGGAGCCGGAACTGGAGGAAGCCCTTGCTAATGCCTCTGATGCAGAGCTCTGTGACATTGCTGGTAAAATAGTTTCATGTGAATTGGGGGTTCAACTTGTTCGACTACTAGTTTCTTTTTGTTTTTTTCTTTCGTGGGAAATGAGCTATTGAGCTTTTTGCTGTTTATCTGAATGCTGTCAGTTTTGACAGGATTTATTTCTTTGTGAAAAAAGAAGTGTATATTTAAAGTTACTCTCAGCCCATGTGATTTAATCAGGATCATGGACCAAAGCTGTGGAGGGAGCAGAAGGATTTATCAAGGGAACAGTGTGCTGTTTGATCCGTTCTCCTCTCTCTGCCACTGAATCTTGCAAATTACAGCCTGTCATCTTCAGGAACACAGCTTTGTTCAGGCTAAACCTCTAGGAAACAATCAAGCAGACCCAGTGCGAATGTGGATCGCTTGTGCAACCTATTAAAGAGGCTGTCAGGTTAGAGCAGTCTTCCAACAGACGCTCAGCGCTAGTGTTTGTTAAAGAGCTTTTCTAACACATTTTAAAGCTACAGATTTCTTGCGATTTGTGCGGTCAGTCGGTTTTGTGAGTGTTAGCTCCATGGTGGGGGAATCCAGCATTAAAAGGTTGGTGTGCTTCACGATGACTGAGAAGCGGGTCGGAATGCATAGCGAGCTGGAGAGGGGGACAAAGCAATTGCAGGTGCTGTTTCAGCCCCAACAGCCTGCTCTTCACCAGGCTAAACAAGCCCCGGGCAAGCAGAGGACAGGCATGGTCCCTGCCTGAGGGGTGTACGCCTCCCTCCGTGCTAGGTAAGTTCAAGCAGTGTCCCATTGCTGCTTTTCAGGCAGTGTTGTCCGAGTGGAGGCGAACCCCTGCAAGCCTCCTTGCTCTGCCACTTCAGAGATGACAGTATTGGTACCTTGCTGAAGCCAGTAGCGTGGACTTAGCTCTGTGACTGCACTAGGATATGCCTTGGCCAAAGGAGCATCAGAACACCCCCATGGAGCTTTACCGAGCTCACACGTCCCTGCTGCTGTAGCAGTTGATGGGGATTTCAGTGCTACTGGCTGCTGCTTCCAGTTCTGTCTTCTTCAGACTTCCACACTCCCTGGCTATATCCTCCTTGCCAGGAGTCTGTAAGATAGCCTGTAGAATAACCACACCAACTAGACGTCTTCTACATAGTAATATCATATTCAGGCTTAGAAATGTGTTTCTGCATTAAAGCTTCCAACATACGTACCCCGGCCAAGCATTGCATCTCTGGGTCTTGCTTTTTTACTGTACTCCTAGAGTCCTATAAAGCCCTATCCTATAAAATCTGCCTTTCTAAGCTCCAGATCTGTGCAGCAATTATTTTCACAGAGAAATGCTGTTCGGGGCAGCTTGTTCTGCAGTTGCTGGGAGAATACACTTGAAGTGGCAGCAGGAGAACTGGTGTGATACAAGCTGTGCTGAAATCTCAATATTGACAGTGACAGCGTTGCTCGTGCCTGTTTAGCAGGGCTCATTTAGCAGGAGCTTGTTGTCAGCCATGGTGTACTGGATCCCTCCCGTGGCAAGGCCACGAGGATAGCTCTTGTGGGTGTCTCCCAGCACGTCCTGGAAGGGCTCCCGTGCCTTTGGTCAGCTGGGGGAGGCAGAAATGGGGTGCCTTCATTCTGCTTGAGTTCCTTTGGACAATACGCACCAAGTACCAGACTTAGAAACAGTGGGTCCCTCTTGTCTACCAGCACAAACTCTAGCCACAGAAAACCCTGTGTGGTCATAACAGCAGATCCTTCCCTCTTCCGTCTGCAGCCCAGATATTCACAGTCCTGGCTGGTGGAGAGAGTTCGTTGTCAGAATAGGCTGTGTTTGGGGTATATGTCTGTCCCCAAAATGCTGAACCTGCAGATTATTTTTCCAAGCTGTGTTGCACTCCTGGAAATTTCAGTTGTGAGTACATGGCAGAGAAAAGGAACGGCTAAAATACAAACAGGCAAACTCAAAGTGCCCAGCCTCACTCAGTTTCAGACAGAGGCCGCTTGGCTCTCTGCAACCCAACCTGGGATGTGCTGAGTGGGTGTGGGGAAGTGGACACTGGTGGTCGTTAACACCTTTGCTGCGGGCTGTCCTGCCCATGCAACCCAGACCTCTAGTCACAGTGAGCTGTCACCATAACAGATGCCATTCATGTGATGGGCCTCAGGGATAGCTTTCTTCTGCAACTCGCAGCCCTTCTTGGCCAAAGCCCTGAGCAAATGGTGACGGACTGGTGCCAACCAAGCATAAGAGGAGCAGCTCATGGGAAAGCAAAGTGCCTTTGCGGTGGCATGCGTGAATTTTAGGGAGAGATTTATCCTTTATTTTAACCACTGTGGCCACCTGGAGGTCAAGATTTGTTCAAATGTATGTTTATAACAAGTATTCATGTGTATGCATTTTTCTTTAGACAGTCATAAGTTATTTAAAAAAAAAAAGTTGATTAAATAAACATTTTATTTACAAACATGAAATTTCTGTGAGTAGCAGGGTTATTTTCATAAACAGAGACATTGTGCAAATGTTTCTGAGACATTGTGCAAATGTTTCTAAGCCATTGGCTTCCCCCTGCTCATTTGCAGCAGGCAACAATATCAGCAGATAACCCTGGGCACCGTTTCAGTGTGCATTTGCGTATTGGTCTTGCAGTCGTGAGCCTGAGATACGCAAATTGGCAGAAGTGTGGCTTTTGGGCTCTTACAGTCTCTGAATTTTGTTCATACTTTCGCTTTGTGCATTTCAACCGAGGCAGCAGAGCTTCAGCTTCTCACAATGTCAACTTCCAAGCGTACAAAGATCAATTCAAAGCACACCACCACCACCACCACTTGTTGAGTAAAAACATGATGCGCGTTGCCACGCTTTGCATGACAGTGACCTCGTATGTTGCTGGGGTCAGTTTGGTTCTGCGTGGGGCACAGCTCATCTCAAAAACTGGAGACTGTCGCAGTGTGTGGCACATGCCCAGGTGACCAAGGGTGATGGGGATGTACAGGCTTCTGCTGGACTGGACCCCTTAGATTAAATCCTGCCAATGGCATTTTTTTTGTCTTTTATTGTCTTCCCCTCGATATTTTTATGTGATGCTGAATCAAGTCGGCTACTGGGGAGCCTTGGCTATTTGTTTGTTGTCCACAAAACGATGTTCCTCTTCTCCTGTGAATCATGCCACATTGGAATAAAGGAGCGAGCACATTTGAGCCCTGTTGTGTATTTATGACAGCTGGGGGGCTTGGTCCCACCTTTGTATGTTGTTCTGTGCTTGCACAGGGAAAGGTAATGTACTACAGACCCCCATCCCAGGCGGCATGGCATGTATGCTTCTTTTCCTGGCTTTGGAGCCTGCAATAACTCAAGTCGTGTTCTCCTTTTCTTTTTCTGTAGCCATCCTTGGCATGCACACCTTGATGAGTAACCAGCAGTACTATGAGGCACTGGGAAGCAGCACCATTGTGAACAAAGAAGGGCTCAACAGTAAGCGATTTAGAGTGTTAGCAGATTGCAGTGTTTGGCTTTGAAGCTGCTAGCAGAGGCAAAGTGGGAATTATTTGTAAGCTGAAAGCTGGAGCCGTGAACGTCAGAGCAGCCTGTGATTGCTGGGGCCATCTCTGGTGCATCCTCACCCTGTGCGAGTCAGCACGGCCTCTGCTGCTGCCCTGGTGCTGCCCGGGAGTGAGCACAGCCCAGGGAACAGCCCCACGCAGGCAATGTGGCCTCCGTCACCCAGTTTTGGACCCTGAGAGCGCGTAGCAGCAGGCACCGGCTGTTCTCTGCTGGTTGGCCTCAGTGCTGGGCAGCGTTTCTGGATGCACGTGAGTGTAGGTGGAGGTGACAAAGTGCTTGTTCAGTCTCTTATCTTGCGTCTGTTTGTCAGGTCACGCTTCCCTCTCCCAACACTGCTTCTGGAAGGGGGGAAACACAGCCAAAGAGAACATGCTGCTGCTCAGGGTGCTTTCAGTTTCACATGTCTTGCTTTTCGCTTGCAGGTGTGATTAAGCCCACACAGTATAAACCAGTTCCCGATGAGGAACCGAACTCAACGGATGTGGAGGAAACTTTGAAACGAATACAAAGCAATGATCCTGACCTGGAGGAAGTCAACCTTAACAATATTATGGTATTTGCTCCTTTCTGCTCTCCTCTCTTAATAACAGGACCAAACTTTTGATACATGGAAGGCAGAGACCAAGTCTGTTTTGCTGCACAGAGTAATACCATAACACTGCGTGGAGACAGACAAGAAACAGCGGTGCTTCCCCTCTTTGTTTTGGGCGACAGGGGTTGTTACCTGCTGTGGAACAACAGTGTGGGGTTGGTAGCAAGGACGACTCCGGTAGATGCCTGGAAGAGTGGAGCTGTGTTGCGGGAAACCCGTCTCCAGCCTGTCTGGTTAAAGGCATTCTAAGTTGCTTTAATGGTTTAGTCAGGCACATTTGGTAGAGGGGCTGTTTCTGTAAGATAGAATGGTGGGAGGAAAAAGGCTTCATAATCCTGACACTTGCCATGAAAATACGAAGAAACCTCTCGTCTTGCAGGTGGCCCTGTCCATCTCCCACCCAGCCCTTCTGTGGGACTCCTTTACTTCCTGTAGAAAGCAAATAGGGACACAGCACCACTTCTTACGTTACCTCTGGGACACATACACATACTGAAAAACACAGTTTCCGTCTGTCCTCCCTGACTCCAGGACCTCCATCCCATGGAGTCTGTTGAATGATGACATACTAAAATAGCAAGAATGTCGTTAACTGCACATGCACATTAAAAATACTTGTGCCGTGCCACCTGCACCTTTCTATAATGGAAAGATTTTTACTTTCATGTATCTGATTCTGGCTAGTAAGCCTGAACATCCCTTGAGGACACCAGGCTGAGGATCTGGCAGGCAGGCACTTTTTTTGAGTGTTGGACTCATGACTGTGGGACATGGTTTTGGAGAACTGGGGAGTGGCAGTGGAGATGGTAAGCTGCTGGGCTCTGTGTTACGGCTCTGCCGATGGCTTTGACTGCAGGTGATTCCAGATGGTGGGATCCAAATGGTGTGGCAAGAAGTCCAAGCTGACGATACCACTTAAAATTTTAGACAGGTGAAAATTTGTGCATCTGAAAAGGGTATCTAATGTGCTTGGTAAGTGAAAAAATACCCATTTTGTAAGAACTCGGAATAAGCAGCATGGATTTGTTTTCTGGGCTGAGACCTAGCATGGCAAATGTTAGCCTGAAAGATGTTGTATAAAGCAGTCAGAAATGTCTGTGATTTGTACTACAAGGAGATCGTTTCAGGTCTTTCTGGATGAGGCCCTGTAGGTGGAAATTTTCCTGAACGTGACATGAATGCTGCTTCGTGCTGTCATTTGTATTAAAAAGCGCAGGAGCAGTGCTTTGTAGGCTCACAGATCCTAGTTACATACATCCCCACAACGCCTGCGTTCGTAAGCAACTGAGTTTCTGGGCAATTAAGTCACACAGCAGAGACATTGTAGCCTCAAATCAAGGCAGTGAGCTATCAGCAGAGTGGGAAATACACTGAAGATTTTGCCATACTCCTTAGGCCATGCTCATTATAGCAAGAGAACTTGTAAAAACATTTATTGACCCCTTCCTAAAGTGCTTCAATGCATTCATTGATTTGACCTTCGTAAGAAATTTAAAGTTTCATTTAAATGTATTGCATATTCCTTCGTACGGATGATGGCCTAACACAGGTTTTCTGCATTTCCTGTCACAGAATATTCCCATACCAACTTTAAAAGCTTTCGCGGAAGCACTGAAAAATAACACCTACGTGAAGAAGTTCAGTATAGTTGGGACACGGAGCAACGATCCTGTTGCTTTCGTAAGTACTGTCAGCTCATCGTCATAAAGTTGTGACAGGAGCTGTTCTTCGGCAAGGTATTTTCGGAGTAACTGACTGCTTTCGCAGCTTATGGTGCGTTTGGCACGTTCTGCACCTCTGGTGTTTGGTGCAGGTGCTTCAGTTTCAGGAGCACTAGTGAAAGCCAGTGACAGGCTTTGGTTCCTTTGCTTTTTTCATCTGCGGAGATTTCAGGACGCAGTCCTTTAATCCCATTTGGTCTCATATTCGTCCTCAAGGGTCTCCTGGAAAAGGAGTGGGAAACAAGAACTGACTTCCTAGTGGCATTTTATAAAAAGAGTTTGTCTCTCTTGATTTATCCTACGTCAGCACCACCCCATTTGTTTCTGTTGGTACAAAGCCGTACAGTGCTGTGCGCACACCCATCCCTCCCCCTGTGCACGTCCGCTCTGGCTCTTTCATTTATTCCTTTGTGCAGACCTGTGCAGAAGCAGGACTCTGCATTTCTTATGCGTGGCCTCTGTGGGTGATAAAGGGTCTTTCTGGCTCCTGCGAGCTATCCTGAATATCAGTGGGGATGCAGAGAGGTGCTGAGCGTTCTGCCTGGCCATCGTGCTGCTTTCCAGGCTGCATCCTTGCACACTCCTCCAGCACCACTGCAGCTAATTTTTGCTCTTCTTCACCCAGGCCACTCCTGCCTACCTCCACGCTCACGTGTGCACACCAGTTTCCTTTTAGAAAAAAGCTTCTTTTTGGAGGCTGAGTACAGCCCTCGTGTTGTTTCAGGCACTCTGGACTGGGGAAGAAGCCTATACAGACAGCACGGGTGCTGTTGAGGGCCCATGGGGCACTGCGCAGGGCTTGGGGAGCTGTGGAGCCAAGTGCTGTGTGAGTGGGTGCGGGTCAACCCTGCCGCTTGGGCATCTCTTTCTAGTCCTTCTGTTTCATGACGTAGACAGTTCCTCCCATCCAGCTTAAGAAATGAGATCATCAGATCAGGCTGGGGGGTTGGCAGTGTGCCAGCCTGCTTCTGGTCTTATCCACTGAGGGAAGCAAAAGTGATTAATACACTTGGGAAGATGTCTTGGACATGGAGAATCCCTTGTTGTTCAAGACAGATGCTCCTCTCTCTGCCTGCTGTGATGGGAAGCGTCTCAGCCCCACGTAGAAGGAAGAGCGCAGGCAGGGAGCTGCTCAGGCAGGAGGTAGGGCCGACGCTGGCCGCCATCCCTGCCATCACCACGCTGGCTTTAGAAGAGGGACAGCTGAAGCTGCCACGGGGCAGCTGTAGGGGTGGAGTGTTGCCTTCTGGGGTGGCCCTAAGGGTGTGTCCGTACGAGGTTTTGCAGTGGCCTCCAGCACACTCGCGTTCAAGAATCCCCCTGCAACAGGGGGGATGGCCCTTCAACCCACACAGAGCTCACCCACCTGGTGACAGGGAAACCTCTCAACACGCAGGGTCCTCCCAGTGTCCTCCGGAGGCAAGGGGGCTTGAACCCCTGCTGCTCCGGGGTGCTCTGCCCCTGCCTGACTGCCAGCTCTTCCCGTCCACCTCTGCTCGCAGGCCCTGGCAGAAATGCTGAAGGTCAATAACACGCTGAAGAGCCTGAATGTGGAGTCTAACTTCATTTCTGGGTCAGGGATCCTGGCTGTTGTCGAAGCGCTCCAGGGCAATACATCACTCATAGAGCTGCGCATTGACAACCAGGTAAAGCGTGCATGAGCGGGAGCTCTGATCAAGTGGACATTTCCCTGGTTGCGGGAAATTGAGTGGCTGGCCAAGGTGGAGGGTGGCAGCCCACCACCGCCAGGCTGCTTTGAAGAGGTTTCAGCCACTTGTTTCTGCTGCAGTTCCTGGGGGGGGTATATGCTACTACATACAGTAATTAACAAAGGCTGTGGCAGTGCAAGCAGCTTTCCTTGTGCCTGGTGCTGCCCTGGAGAGTGGTGATGCTGTCCAGTATCACACGTTGATCCAAGTTCTTGCAGGGACTTGAATAATAATGCCTGCCTATTTAGTAAAACTGAAATTTTTGCTACCATGCAAGGGAAAGAGAAGGGGAGCTCCAGAGTGTGCAGTGGTATGGATGCCATGGCAAGTTTAGCTCCCCCAGAAACCCAGGGGATAGTAGTGACGCGTCTGAGCTATGGGGAGCTCAGGTACAGATGACTGGGAGTTCAAAATCATAGTTTCTCCAGACGTCTCTTAGCTGCAAATCTATCCAAGAAATAAAGTCTTTGGGCAGGAGGACTTGTGGGAATGTCTGCTGGAGGAATTGGAGCCACTTGGTTGTACCAGGAACAGGCCAGTGGTTTGTTTCACCAGCTCCAAGCCAGAAATGCCAAACTGACCAACAGGTCCAAAGGAGGGAACGGGTGGATATGGTGGATCTAAGTGCTCACTCTGAATCACCCTCTAACATGACCAGCTTGCTTTTCTGTTTTCTGTTTTCAAAAGAGCCAGCCCTTGGGCAACAAAGTAGAAATGGAAATCGCGAACATGTTGGAAAAAAACACCTCCCTGCTGAAGTTCGGGTACCATTTCACTCAGCAAGGTCCCCGGCTCCGCGCCTCCAACGCCATGATGAATAACAATGACCTAGGTGAGTTGGGCTGGCTGCAAGCCAGGGAGCACAGGAAGGTCCTGTGGGCAATTCCTGGTGGGAGAAGGGCAGAACTGCTCGCTTGAAGGCCCCCGTGGATGTGCTTGAATTAGAAACTGGTTCCCCAGTGCAGCTGCTGTCGGCCAGGCGATGGGTTGTGCTCTAAACCTGGAGATGCTGGGCAGCTAAAATTCCCAGAAGAGGCTGCGTTTTTGGCAGTAACAGTGGGTCTTGTTGGGAAGGCGTAAGGGCTGCTAACGTACTTCAGTGCGGCACGTGATACAGCATATGGCACATGGGTTGTGAGCTGCCAGCACTTGTGATTCCTGCCAACTGCTTCTCTTCCTCCAGCTTCATTCCCACTTTAACAAGGAGATGAAAAGTAGTAGAGCTGAACTTTGACGGCAGTGGGACTTCGCCCGTCCCCTTCAGCAAAACAAATTGGGGGAGCGTTTCTAGGGAGAGATGGGAAGCCACGTGGCTTTGAGTTATCTCTGTACCCTCAATGAATTGATCAGAAGTGCTTGTGAAACAAAATGTGGGCAAGTTTGCAAACTGCCGTCTGAGCTAATGCATGCGGCAGAGGCTTTCCACTGCTTGGCCAGAAGCTGCTGTAGTGCACTGGAAATCAGTCCAGCAGCGCAGCATTGAATGCAGCCAGCGTACCACCCATGCTGTACTCAACAGCTCCTAACTGCATAGACAGGGTGGATACAAACACGACAGCGCCAAACTCTTTCTTAGCAGCGGCCGACAATGTATCTGGGAGGAATAAGCAAAAAGTTTGCAGGTTTTCCTTTTTGTACGTTAGGAAGAACGCCTTGCCTGAGAGAGCAGGGGTTTGCAGGACTCAAGAGGGACAGAGCCAGCAGCTGCCCTGACCCAGTGCTAGGCAGAGCCCTGCTGCCAGCAGCAGGGCAGGCTGGAGGCTCCCAGGGAAACCCCCCACCACCACTAACGCTGCTGGGTTCTACCAAACACATCTAGAAAACAAGGGCTAACAGGCGCAGTCTGAGACAAGACGTAACGTATAAATGCCCGCCACGAAGAAATGGTGGAAAACTGGAACCATGTATTTTAACCTGCATATGGTTCACTACAGACAGGGTCTTCTGTCCCTTCATGAACCAACATCAGGTTTAAAAGCCACAGAAAAACAGCTTTAAGTGGCTGCCATGTTTAGACAGATGATAAATACGTTGTGTTTTAAAAATAAATAAAAAAAACCAAAAAAATAAATCTTGCTTCAGCCAGTACTACACTCCCACGAAGCATAGTCAAGCTTGGAGGTATGTGCCAGTTCTTCGGTGACCACACAGAATACTCACTATTACGGTTTGCTGTGTATTTATTCTGTCTGTGGCTGCATTCCTGGTCACTAGAGAGCTGCACCAGGAAAGGCTTGCTATTTTCTGTCCTTTGGAACAAAGCAAGGGCCTTAATGACTGTGCAGCACCCGACATACAAAGTAATCAACTGGAAGATTTGGATCTAGTGTTTTAATTGATCCTGCTGGAGTTCACCGCTTGCCTTCTATGTAACAGTTGTGCATTTTGCCTCTTTGACCATTAAGATCTGCATTTTTCTCTGATTTGGTTCTTGTTTGCAGCTCGTATTCATCGGTGTGATGGGCTCTGGCAATAGCGTCTCAGCTCCATACCTGGACAATGTATAAGTATAGAAAAACTTTATTTTCCTCCCTGTCAGCAATAGCTCTCTGCTTGTGCTCCACCCCAGTGCTCTTGCCTACCATCACCTGATGCTACCAGAACTTGGTTTTGGTCCTATAGTTTCTTTTCTCCAAGATGCTCTGTACGAACCAGCTATCAAGGCTTTTACATTCATCCTCATGAGCTACCTGCTGCATCCTCTTCATACCTCTTTTTTTTTTCTTCCTTGTGCACACACTTCTTGAAAAGTTATGAGTGTAACGGCCACAGCTGTAAATCAACTTTAAGAGCAGATATGAGACTGGTTTGACCACGTTAACCATGATCAAAAGGCTGGAGGCTAAAGGCTTAAAATAAGAAATGAGATAGATTTTTTTTTTTTAATTTGAAATGGCAATTTAGAAAAACTAGCAAAGGAAAAACTGGCATCCGTTTCCTGCTGTCTTTACGTCAGTCAGCATCAGATGATGATTTGGCCAAAGTCAGATTACAAAGACAAACTGTGTGAAGTATAATTGACTGTAGAATAACGGAGGTAAGGGTCAAAGTAGCTTCCGGCCTTAAAAATTCATAGGGGGAGAAAGTTCATCTTACCTTCCTTGATTTTAAACTGCGTAAGGCTGTGCCTGCTGCTTGAAGCAGGAATTCAGAAGCTGATGCTATCCTGTTTCTTTCCTGGCAGAAAGTACATCTCTCAACTCCCTTTTCACAGCAGGTAGACCAAGCCTGCCATCCACATCTTCCTCTTGCCATGACTGACTCCTCTTCCTCTTCTTTTTCAGTGAGGAAGAGAAGACTTGCAGAGTTGAACGGGCCTATTTTTCCCAAGTGCAGAACTGGAGTGTAGTTCTTGGCTATGGAGGTCGTTCCCGGTGATCTGTGCTACACTGTGGAAATCTAAAGGCAATAAGTGCCTTGATAGAGTATTTGTGGTGCCTCGGTTCTGTTTTATGCACTAACAGTTTAAATTAACTAGTGACTGTAGTTGAAGATTTTATCCAGTAGGACTGTTGATGTTTTCTGTAGGGCTGGAAACTATTCAAGCCAATTTCATGCAATCTCAGTTTAGAGTACATCCCAGTGTAAAAGTGACTCTTAATTAACCTGGGACCTAATTTTTCTATAAACTTCCTGCACGGTGTTTCATACAGTTAGGATGTAGTATGCATGAGTGAAAGATACAACTGTTCCACACAAATTACAGAAGTATTAAAAAAATACTTTATTTTTTTTTTCCAAATTGATCTCAACTAACTATGGAGGAGCAACTAGTTTAACAAGCACTTCCGCTATCTGGCAACATGGCTAATTTCAAGAACTGTGAATTACAATTTTTTACCGACATTTGCTGAGTCAGTTAGTTGGAGATGCTGTTTCAAATGCATCCCTGTGTTTCTCAGAAAAAACTGGTCTCCACCCCCTGATTAAATGGAACTTAAGGCCACCAGTTATAAAACAGAGTCTCAAAAATTGAGCAGTTTAGGATGGGTTAGCATCCTTCTATTCTATGCATGTCTGAAGAAAACCATCACCTTTAGAGTTGTGATGCAAAACCTAACCCCACAGAGGTGGCCAAACTAATCAGCAAACCAGAGCCCTCTCTTCTAAGCCCCCCTCCCTTCAGATTCTTAATGTTAAAAGCCTATGTCCAGATACTCACTGGAAACAAATCAAATTCTCTCTCTTTGCTCTTTTGTCTAGATGACCATGTCCATTAATTAAATTTTGTTCTGCTAGGGATTGTTTCTTTTACTGCTGTCCCTAATGTCTGCATAAATGCAACAATAAATGTGCCCTAGAAAAGCTGTTCAGTGAAACACCCCAACCCTGAACTTAAAAAGCTGTCAGACTGCATGCAATGTGTCAGACAGTCTACCACCCATCATCTAGCCTGGGAGGAATTCCCCACAGGCTTGCATAGCTCCTAGATTGAACCAGGCACTATCCCAACCAAAACTCCTGCTATTAGCGTGGGTGGGATCCTGCTCAGTAAGAAGAGTCTCCTGGCAGAAGCACTGATGTACTGAAGCCTTATTTGTGGGTCTGGTGACAACATGTCCTAGAAAATGTTCTCACTTGCTAGAAATGTCTGTACACATCTGTTACGCGTGAAGTTTTGCAGCCTTTTACACACATCCCAGCAAAAGTCCCACAGATTTCTTCAGAGCTTGTGCACAAATATCACCCATGATTTAGCTCTGACCAATGAAGCAGAGAAACACTGTACTTTCAGCAATCTGGGAAACATATTTGTTGCTCTTCAAACCTTAATAAATGTGCCGGTGGTGTCAAACAAAATGGTTCACCACAGCTTCTTCCGCCCGCCCAGCAAATTCTGTATCAGAAAATGAAAAGAATACAGAAGCAAAATACTTGAAAACATACTAAAAAAAAAAAAAAAACAACTGGCAGACAGCCTCTTTCTTCCATATGCACTGCAAAGACTTCAAAATGGTCAACTAAATCATCAAACCACAGCCACGCAGTTCCAGGTGAGCCATCCACTCAGATTTGCATGGTATGGGCTCAGCTCTTCCACTGGCTTCAGAAGAACATAAATGCATCTTATCCTGGGAAATCCTGATGGTGCTAAGAAACCCAGACATGCAAGAAGATGCATCTGCAGAGCAGAGAGCATCACCATGGATAATACAAAATTTTTTCCTGAAAGAAAAAAATAGCTCTTAAAGAAAGGAGGAGGAAAAAAAAAAAAGCAGGAACCTTTCCTTTGTTTCGCTGTAGGTGGCAGGATCACTCCAGGTTCCTCAGTTGATCCTTATAGAGCAGCTTTGCCAAAAGATGCATGCGAGAGCTAAGCACTGTGGAGCCGACTGCTGAGAAGCATCAGGCCCTATGGTAAAAGGCATCAAGCTGTGCAGTGATGAAGCTACAAAATGGTGATATTTAGGAGGAAATGGATCACTGTTTGTTCCAGCAGCTCTCCAGGAAAACGGGAAAAGCCATCTGCTGACTGCAGCATCTGGCAGTCACAGCCAATCCTGCTTAATTCTCACCTCTCCTGGAGCTAACGTGCCTTCTCTCAGGAATTACTGCTGAGGTGCCTGGATCCCACCACACAGCCTTTTGCATGGCAAGTCCTTGTTGGTATTAATCTAACGAAACTAATCCAGAAGCCAGGATACAGAAGCTGCTCATAGGCTAACTTGCAAGAGGGAGGCTTGGATCTCTCTTAACCTCCTCTCTGCAGCAGAGGGAACCTGGCTTTGTGGGCCTCCACCTGTACCTCTCAAACCCTTCTCCTCCATTGCCTTAGTGCAGCAAGGACTAAGAGGCCCCATGGCTCCCCTCCGCCCTTGAGGTAGAATCTCCAGCTGCAAGGAGCTCTCAGGACAATTGTACCTTGTAGCCAGGTCTACCAGTGGCAGACAGCTAGCTAGGTTTCAGCATTTACCTCTGCAGAATTAAGCACCTCCAATAAAACAGGTGATGTGTACTTATGCAGTACTTTAAAAATTACGATGGAAGCACTAAAGGTTATTTATCATCATAACAGTTTCAGAAGTTTACATATAAAATATAGTTGTTGCCATTCTGTACTGATAAGTGATACAGAAACAGCCTTCCAAATAGATTACAGTGTTCCAGACTTGCTGACAGATTGAATTATAAAATTGTGTTCTTTTTAGCCTAATACATGTAGAAAAGAGAGAGTATAATATGCAAGTTGGGGCACTCCCATCAGTGCTCTAGACCAGGCCTGCAAGTAGAGCTTGCATGTTTTTCCACAGACCTTCCATCCCTCAAAAGCACAAAGGTTAACTGGCCACCAAAGCTTGGGAGGCAAGATGCCAGGGGACCATGGGTACTGCTTAGACTTCTGCTGAATAAGTCTACTGATGGGAATGTTCCAATTTCTTCTCCAGTATGAATTGTGCACAGATTTACTATTAAATACCATCCTAGAAAGATTCCCAAAGGAGACATTCCTAAGTTCCCAAGTTTTGCTTCATGAAAGGAATGGACATAAAGACAGTTGCTGAACCCTTGGTTTCACAGTAGCAATACTGGAAGTAAGAAGAAATGCTTGCCATGGCTTTAATGGAACCTATACCCACAGCTTTAAGTTGCTAGTCAAGCCAACGAGGCCTTGCTGAACTCAGCACTGTGGAGAAAGTTACAATCCATATGAAAACAACGCCCTAACTGTCATGAAGCAACTGCAGAAACCTGAGTAAACTGTTTTCTTGCTTTTAAAAGCAGTTGCCAGTAAAAAAAACCAACAAACCAGTAAGTGATTTTGATTTCCTAATGGCTAACTACTATTTAGTACCAAGAATGACAGTAAGTTTCAAAGACATTTTTCAGTCAAGACACATCTTCTACACTATTTATAAAACCTTTTTGTACATTCTACAGCATCAGGCACACAATGCAGCAGGCGGAGAAGTACTTTGAGCTCATGCTGTGGATCCCTTCAAATTCAAAGACAATCTCTCCTCTAATAGGAGCTGGAAATCACATAAACATCTCTCAGCTTTTGAAAAACTCAACCCATGTTTACAAAGCACAAACGCTCCCCAAATCTTGAATTACTTAACTTGGATAAAGGACCTTGCAATCTCCTTATAGCTGTTGCTGACATTTACGCACACATGTCAGCATCACTTCCAGTGCCATAATGCTGGTAGTTTGACAGTCTCTCTGCTCCCCTCTCTGTGTCTCTCTGTTTCAATATGCTTCAAGCTGTCGTTTTTTTCTAGTGCAAGCAGAGCTGAGCCCTGGATATTTCACAGACAAGTTGAAGGAAACAACTGTTCCCAGGGAGAGAGAGCATTGGAATGAGGGTTACTTTTGCTGTTCATCCTACAGGTCACACACAACAAGTACGGCTGCGCAGACAGTATCTGTGGGCTTTTGCTCCAGTTACAAGAGGGGTCCTTACACTGCCTTCAGCCAGTTTTACACAGAAGTCAAGTCAGTGACTTCAGGTAACTACCCCTTGCTTCTCACTGGTATAAAGCAAGAGATGCAGGCAGATGGCGTGTACGTGGAAAATATCTTCAGCTCTAATCTGGTCAGGTACCCACACCCAACTGATACCTCTGTTGTTTTCACAACCTAGCACTAGCTATTGAAGCAAATACATGATCAATGGAGAGGTTGGACAGATCTATCTCCATGCAGGAGGAAAAGAATGGAATTGTTCTTATGTCCCTTCAGTTTCTTTTGAATTGTGAGCAGCTGTGTCCCATCACACATTCTCTGCTCCAAAATCCCCATAGTAGAGGCCACACTGCAAGACTGTACCCAGAAGAGGAATCCTGTAGTGCTGGTGATGGCCTGGGCACTCTGGTAATTCATGGTCAAGTAATGGATGGTTTTCAGGGCATGCTCTAGGCTTAAAGGCAGTGTATGAACAAGACTTCCCCAGCCAACACATTTTCATGATTTCCAAACCTAACTGAATAACAGACAGGGATCTGGTTATAGAAGCCCTTTGCGTTAGCACGTGTCAGATTAGCTAACGAAACAGCTTAATCTTTTCCTGCATCCAGCATTCTTTGCGAGACATGTTCAATAGGTACCCTTGGCCGTCTCCTTGTACATTCACATTCCTCCTTAAGTGTCTGTCCTGAAGCCCTTGAAGTCACCTTGAGCTCTTTCTCTTGACAAACAGGACAGCAAGCTGTAAGACCTTTGTTGCGACAACTTGGACATGTCAGGACAAGCTGCCGGCAGTGCTGGCTGGAACAAAGTTTATACTGGTCCCACAGTGTCCCACAGTATCTGCATGCTGGAGGGAGGAGGAAAAGAAAAAGTTAACACCCGCATTGCCCCATCTGTCCCCCTTGCAGAGGGTTCTCCATGGCACCAGGGGGCTGCAATCTCTCATTTAAGTGGCTATCTACTGTCTTCCAGGTTTTTAATTCCTCCTTTAGCTTGATATTCTAGAACCTAGTTCATTTTTAAACTTCTGATTTTGACGTAAAAAACTTAGGACAGCTGTCTCTCAGGAAAAGGAAGAAGTGCTCACTGTAGTTCAGATTAGACAGATAGAAAGATTCTTGCTGCCAAGAGAAGAAGAAAGATATGCTGGTGGTAATTAAGCTACTATGCAGGAACATTGCCTGCTGGGGAAGAGGGTGCCATGGGACTTCCTTCCACCTAAAAGCAATGGCTTGTGCAGATGAGGTGTCATTTGCAGTCCTGGTAAAGTCCTCCCACAACATCAGACAGGTTTTAACCCAGTTTAGCTGTACCATCAAGAAGGTGCCTACCCCAACACTTCCACTTGAAACTTCTGTAGGGATGGCTGTGATGTATCCAGAGTGTGTTCTGTTTCTACACCAAGCCAGGCACCTTCAAGATGTATACGGTAATCGCAGAGGAGGAATGAGAGGTTATGCTCAAAAAGTTACCCACACAGCACCAGCACTGCTTCCTAAAAAGGGCTACAGCCAAATTCCGTCTATTTGTACCTGGCAACTGAGAAGAAAAAAACAGGTATTTCATTTGCGGTATCTGAAGAGCAACTCCAGCCAGAAGACCAGGCAATGTTCTTAACAACTTCAACTAGAGATCACTGAAAGGCTACAGAAACTTTTAAAGTATGAAAATAACAAAGTGCTGTAGAGCTCAGTGCCACCACTCTCCCAGTGCCTGGCAGTCTGTACTGATGTTCTATGAGATTACTGGAGCAGAGAACAGCTGATAGCAGAACTATTTAATGCTTCAGTCACTTGGCCAACCACAGTCTGATCAGCACTGTGGGCAACAAGTGGGTAACAACAGCAGTAGTGCTTGACATACATCTCCGTAGCTGCAGATGGCTCATAACAGCAGCTGTTCTGCAGGGGGTGCTTCCTTTTACTGCTTCAGTTTTAGGGAACTCTGTTTAGTGACCCCCTTTTCTCTCATTTCTGTTTTATGTGTTAAAGCCATAGAGTTGATAATCATCACAAAAACTGATGGCACTAAAACATCAAAGCGAGTATGAGAAAGAACTACACAGACCAGTTTGGCTGCCCCTATCCTGCACATCTCTGTAGAAATGATTACAATAGCTTCCCAGCCTTCTGCACTTACATTATCTAGTCCTACCTGAGATGATATCTTCATTGGAACAAATGGAGTAGCGATCATCAAATACAAACAGCTTCCCCCTGTAGAATCCATCTGGAAACTCTTCCAGGTACTTGTGAATTCCACCTTTTAGCTGGTAAACCTCTCTGCACACTGCCTGTTTAAAGCATATTAGCAGAAAAGCTGAAGGAGGCAGCAGCAGTGCTGGTGTGCCAGAGTTCCCAAAGCAAATGTTGTAAATGCCAGGTGTCAACAAAAAGCAGCAGTTTCTCAGTGACCATCAGATGGTGCACCCACAATTCTAGGCAGTGCCACCAGGGATTACTGGGCAGCTCCACAATGCTGGCTTGTTGACATGAACCCAAATGTACATTTAATGCTATAGTCAAAAAAGGCTGGTAATGTCCTCAGCTGAGGAAGGTTTGCTGCCTAACAGATCAAATGCTTTTGAACCTCTGTGAACCACTGCTTATTCTGTTTTTATGTAGTGAGCTTTTGGCAGGAGCAGAATTCCTCAGGGTTCGCATCGGTGCAGCAGAGAAAAAAATCAAGGTTTTAATCTCTGGAGAACGTGTATGTGTGCTGTTCCCTTCCTCCTTGAGGGAAGGATCCAGAAGAGTGGGTTGGAAAGCACAGTTAGAACAATGCAGTGTGCTGGATTTAATTCCACAAGACTAAGAAAACACTGACTGGCTTATTTTCACCACTCTGAGATGCTCAAGCTGTGCAGTAATGACCACAGAGCATAACCTAGACAGAGCTTGTGGAAACACTGTAGAATGCTCTCAAGCCCTCCTAAAACACAGGGCAGACTTACAAATACCTCTTCTCAGCAAATGGATTATACGACTATTTTCAGAGAGCAATCACTGCTGTGACACTAGTCCATGCAGATCATCCTGAACTATATTAAACTACCCACGTCCTTGACAGTGACAGCATGAGGCAAGTGTGCATCAGAGACAGTTATCTCCCCACCTGCTCAATGAGCAGTTTGTGCTCAGTAAGAATTTACCAGCAAAAGACAGCTGCCCTTAAAGCATTCTCAACTCCCCGACACTTGTGCCCTCAGAATGACATCTCACCTTGCTCCGTAGGTAAGCAGAGCCTCTTTCACAACGAATCCCTCCTGTGCAGTACATCAGGACACGCTTGTCTTTAAAAAGCTCCAGGTTTTCATCTACGTAGCTGGGAAAATAGCTGAACTTCCTGATATCTGGAGCCAGACAGCCCTGGAAATGTCCCTGCAATAACAACAGATGGCCATATGACTAGTTACAAGCAGTCTTACATGTTAAGGTCTGTGCCTCGAACTGGAGGAAGTAACAAACCTTTGGGCCAGAACACTCAGATCACTGCAGCTGCTTTAGGTAGTTCCTCAACTGCGTTTATGCATCAAAATACCTGTTAAAATCTGTAAAAGGATCCTGGACACAGCACGTCTCCTCATCCAGACATAAAAGAGGGAGCTAAGCAGAACAGAACTGTCAGAGAGAGGATGAGCCACAACAGTGTAGGAGGGCTGGTAGGTGTGACAGCAGGATGACCCTATTCCTTTTGACATATGGGACAAGGCAAAAATGCTGGAAGACATCCTCAGAAATTATGCTACTTTTACTTCAAACTGTATAGTATTCACTTGTAATGTTGTATGGACCACTTTGTCGTCTCCTTGCCCCAAGCTGTATAAGCACTTAGCCAGGCAGGCTTCATGCCAAGTCGCTGAGCAAGTCCTCTGCTGCTTGTGTCTAATATTCGTTACTAAACTGACCTTTGTACATATTACAGTCAGTCTGGAATATGGAATCTCTTCTTCCAGTAAGGTTACACCCTCACAATGTGAAATGCTTCCCCCCAGCACCTGTAACACGCTGCAAGAAGCAGGCAAACAACACTTACTATTTTACTTTCATAGAAGTTCCTACAGTCCAGCAAGATGGTATCACTTTGTCCTTGACTGGCCTGAGACAGATACTGTTCTACTTCTCTATGAAATTCCCGAGGGGATAAATGGATTCCTTTAACAAAAAAAAAACAAACAAAAAACACAACAACAAAAGAAAAAAAAAAGGAAGAAAAAGAAAAATAAGAGAAAGAAGTGAGAAGCAGAACTACAGAACAATGTTATGTATGATCTCTCTGATCCAGATCCTCCTCAGATTTCCAAACAAAAATTTTCTGTAACAGTTCAAAGTTTTCATCCCAACTCAACCAGCCAATTTTATCCATGTTTGGCTTCCTATTGGCAAATGAAAAACACAACAATATTCCATGTGACAGAAGAAGCAGCAGATAGTCGCCTGTCTCTATGATCTTTGTTATGTCCCCCAGCAACTCTTACGAGTTGTAAAAGAGTGAAAAATTATTTCCTTTCCCTTTGCTCATCTCTCATCAGAAGTGTACAGAAATGCGATTTTTTCCATGAAACTCTTCTCTGTTGATAAAAATGAAGAATTTCCATAAGGAAGTATTACTTTCAGTACAACTTCAATTTACAGTTTTCTCAGCTTTCAGGTTGCTCGGGACTTAGGACTCCCAACCTACTGAAAAAACAAAAAACCTCCCTCATCAAAATCCCTTACCTTATTAAAAAATAACCCTACAAGCAGCCTGCCAGAGTAATGGGAACCATCTCCATAAAACAATATAAAATAGGAGGAAAAAGGAAGAAAAAGGAAAAAAAAGAAAAGAAATATCCAAACATACATCCCACAAACTGCCAAAAAATGCGGGGAAAAAAATAATCCTCTGCCAAAACCACAAAAAGATACTGTAGAAATTCACCACCAACAAAACCTCTTGGAGGTAAAGAGCCCAAAACTGCTCGGTTAATTGCTACTTGCTGTAGTCCTGCTTACCACCTACATAAATGTCCTCATAGCAAATGCATAGCCAGTAAGATCTTACCAGGCATAATCCATACTAAGCAGCTACAGGTAGCAGAAGACAAATGCAGCCTATGTTAGGGGAGTGGCATGAAGCTGATGCAGAACCTGGCTCTGCTTCAGTGTAAAAGGCAGGAGCATGGCTGTCAACTTCAACACAAGTAAAGCCAAGTCAGCAGTCCCTAACATGTGAACATGTATATACTCATCTGTAAGCTTCAGCAGGATGCTAGACTCTTCTAAAAAAAACAAAACAAAACAAAACAAAAAAAAACAACAAAAAAACCCAACAACAGCAACAAAAACCCCAACCAAACACAACACACAACCCCTCTCAGCATCCACAGCACCAGAATCCACTGGATCCACAAGACGACTCCATGGAAAGCTCTTCCTATACAGCTTAGTTCTTACTGCAAGCTAAACACAATGAGAGAGCATTGGAGCTCTTCATATGGTATAATTTCTGAGCACTCTCAAGCATCTACAGAACAAATACGAATATATTTGTGCATTGAAATGTCTTTCCTAACCATCATACATAGTTTTACCTAACATCTGCCTTTAGCAGGTGTTCAGTGACTTACTCCCTGACTAAAGCACAAGGTATGTCCCTACCCCAAAACAAGGTAACTGCTTGATGTCATTTGAATTATTACTGTTTGACACAAAACAAAGTTAATTCTAAAGTTTTTTGAGGCAGCTAAACACTTAGCAAACCAAAACCTGGGCCAGAAAATTCCCTGCACCAGTAACTTTTGACTACCAGTAAGAAATCAATTTCCATGTCTACTTCTCCTGTGTCCTGGCCACCGTGCAGAAGGAAATTATTTTGATGAAGGTACTTTATTCTTCACTTACCTCTCACTGGGGTGAGAGGCTTTATTTTTCATTAAATCAACTTACCAGTTTCTTTATAAGACACTTTCTTTGGATCAATGCCCATAGGTACAATTTCTTTGAATACTCCAACTCGAAGGTCTGGGAAACAGTGAGCTCCTCCTGCACTGCTCTAGGAAATTAAACACAAAAACAATCCACTTAAATTTGCCAGGTGTCAAAACTGAAATTACCCACTCACTTTAATTTCTACAACTCGCTAGAATATGGAATTGTCTCAGTGGCTGATGGAAAGAAATGTATCTCCCGCTGAAATCCACACTCTAAATCCTGAGGTTTAGGCAGTGGACCCCTACCGTGACCTGGCAGACAGGTGTCTTAGGCCCAGTGACTACTCTGCAGGTGAGACAGGCACCGTTTGGCACAAGGTTGCGGAGTCACCAAGGAGTAAGAAGAACAGATCTTAGTCAGAAACAATGTCACTAGCACCTATCATGAGAAAGTCAAGGCCCTATGCTGACCCCAGCATGCTGACCCTGACAGGAATATTAAATAACCTCCTCCAGTAACAGATCATGTTAACACATATGGGCCCTGCAGTTCGCTTCAGCCCCTCTGATGCCCAACACAAGCACAGCTAGGCCTGCAGTCACAACACGTGCCATGGGAACTGCAGAGTTTCATGGGTGTGAAAGAGACATATAGAAGGTCAGCCAGGCTCAAGATTTGTTAACAGTGGCATCTGACACCCCCTGCCCATCCCAAACTCAAGGGCAGGATTTCCCCTTCGGACGTCTCGGCAAGCCCTTTTTGGTAGGCATCCCCACTGCAGGCGACAGGAAGTGAGAATTTCTGCAGGGCTGAGCCTCAAACATGGCTTAGGCACTATCAAGCATATAAACACTCAAACAAAAGTGCAGTGCTGTGCAGCACTGTCCCAGCTATCACATAAATCAGTCTGCAGCAACTACAGTGGC
>JAVKLA010000074.1:15580996-15591264 GCA_034782735.1 Sagittarius serpentarius | reverse complement strand
TCAGATTCATACTATGCTGTTTGTTGTACAAGAGAATAACTTTTGCCAAAATCATGATTCTATTCAAAATTGGAAAACCGTGTAGAAGTGTAAATTGAAATAATATGTAGATCTCATATCAAAAGCAGGCCACATTCTTAGAAATGTGGAAACCTGGCATTTTTTAGGAATTTTTTTTTCAATTGCTAGTGAAAGCCTTGCAGTTATTCCACAAAGCTCATGTTGGAGTCACTGTTGTGTGTGGGTAGAGTGAGTAGAGCTGCAGTCAGTGGCTGCTCAGAACATATCAGTCTGACAGTGCCATGATTATGTTCATTCTTGAGCCAGAGGAAATAACACCCTGAAAGACCTACGAAAAATGCCTCAGTTGTTTAAGCTGTTCAGTTTCTTCACAGCAGTTGTTTTCTCCCTCAGCTGTCATTCTTTTATAAATAGAAATTGATAAGGAACTCAAGCTGAATTTGCCTGCATTAATTATTTCACGTATTCCTTACTGGTCTGTTTGTGTTGCACTTTATTGTGCTTGAAAGTGGTCTGTACCTCACAGCTGCATAGGCCAGACTTTCAGAAGCGATGCCACTGAGAACAAGGGCTCACCTTTGCATCTGCCACTGGACCTGTGGCCCATTCCCTAGGGGAAGAACTGAGCGCCTAGAAGATACCTATGCAAGATGTCACCTCTCTTCTAAGTACAGTAAAAACATCAAAAAAGCAGGATTTTTGTAATATATTAAACTTCCTACCCAAATTACTGACCTTGAAAATGTGACGATTACAGTCTGACCTACTTTTTACTGCCATTTAACTGGATCAGAAGAAATTACATTACTGCAATCTAATATCCGTATCCTCTTTGTTCCTTTGTATTGCAGCATGACCAAACTGAGATGGAGGTTTCAAACCCAGACTAAACAGTCATGTTAGATTTTTATGAATAAATCAAGATTACTTTAAAAAATATGAAGTGCAAAAGTTAAGAAAGTCTGCTGTTCTGCTTGATCATGCAACATAAATTTTCCTCTCTTGCATTTATTGCAGTTCAGTCTTTTGCTTCTTGTCAAGCACTTTTTTCTGAGTCTACAACCTCCCAGGCACACAGGAGAAATGGTGCCTGGACAGCCGGACACTTGTCCAGAGTTTGTTTTCATGCCGCTCACCCTACTCCCGTGTCTATGGGAACGTCCTTTGATTTGGTTCAGACTATCAGCAGTACTCACAAGGCTTATAGTGCTAAAGAGTGATCTATGCTGCAGATAGTGATTTAGCAATATGAATCAGTAGTCCCTGGGCCTATAAGCAAGGTTGTGGTGGTGACTTCATAAAGAGAAACTTTAACATTGAGATGAAATGTTTTCTCAAAGTCCTAGGTCTGTGTTTCTTGGAAGATCAGGCTAAGTAATCAGAAATTCTTCCTGGCAATACAGAAAGACAAACAGAGCATAGGATGCTATCCTGGGACTTGAAAGTCAAGTGCTGAGTCTTCTGTATGATTCATTCGGTTATTTTAATTTTCCTTCCTTAAAAGGAGCTTTGTTACACTTCCTTATTTGACAATGGGTGGTTGTAAGGATAAATACAGTGCAGGCTGTGGTTCTTAGATACTGTGGCATTTAAGCACATGAGTAACCAAGATAAGCCTTTTTTCTGAACAGCTTGTAACTTCTTTAGTCAGTAACTCGTCTCTGCAGTTACCTGCTAGGCTGCTTGCGGCCCCCCCCCCAGAATCATGGCAGTGCCTGTAGCGAATAAGCACTTCCATTGAGTACAGAGCACTGGCTCTGTCCTGAAATGAATAGGTACTGTAGAGAAGAGCATACTGTCGCATTTGAAGACTGTTGCAGTTCAAGGAGGGTAGGCTAACGGTAGCTCCTTCATTATGGTGATCTGACAGGTACATATGCTCTGGTTTGAGTATGTCGAGGTCAGATACTAGGACTTGTGTCTCTAAGGCCTCGCTTCCAGTTATGATGCTTGTATTTTTTGCTTTTGTATGTATGTTAACAGAGTGATACGTCACTTTCACAAGAAGCAGAAAAGGTTGTTAAACAGAATCAGAATGCTTTATGTAATTGATATAGATCCCCTAATGTGAGGAGTTTTAGGCTAAACTACCCAGCTTCCTAAAGTATTTGAAATTACCCAGTAATACCACTAATGTAGAGTTGCATCAAACCATCTCTGGTTTTATCTGAGGCTGGAATACTTTACACAGATTGTGTGTGCAATGTCTTTCACAAAATATAGATGATTGCTGTGCTTGTGGACAAGATGATTCGGACACAAATTGTTGACTGTGCTGCAGTAGCAAACTGGATCTTCTCTTCAGAGCTTGCACATGATTTTACTAGGTAACAAGAATTTGTCTTGGGTTGTTACATGTCTCTGAATTAGTATTTTAAGTGGCCAGTACGTAGTTTAATCTATGAAAACTCAGTAGTGGAAGAAAAAAGTACAATTAAGCTTTTTCTCCTACAAAGTATGTACTTCAGCATTTTTCTTTCTGAGTTGGGATATGAATGTTTACATGACAGTGCAAGGATGTTGCTAGTGTGTCATTTTACAAGAAGTCTCTAAGCCTGCCAAAGCAGAACAACACTGGAACTATTTCTAGACCAAGTCTATTGCTGTGTGTTACATAGCAGCTAGCTTAGTGTGGTCCTGGTCTTTGATTGAGGTATGTAACTTGTACCACCATTGATACATTGCTTATTGAGAATGGGAGAAGAGTTTGGTCTGAGAAGTCAATTTGATGTTGGCAGTCTTGCAGTATGTGTATGAATGACAATGTTGGTTTGGAAGTGTACTGCAAAAAATAGGAAAGAAATTATTGTTAAGCTTTCCTACACTACAGTAAGCTTCCTTATAAGCAGAGTGTTTGCTCACTCTAGTAGATGTCTTAGATGATACTAAGTTTTTTAAATTCCCTGTATTTCTGTAAGAAACTACATTTAGTGTTCTATCTTGGAGTAGTGTTTTGAACTTTGTGTCTTTCCTAGGTTTTATATCTGGGAGATCTTACATTCCACAATTCGTAAGATGAATAAGCATGTTCTGAAGATTCACAAGGAACTGGAGGAGACTAAGGCAAGATTGGCTAGGCAGCACAAAAGAGTGAGTAATTTTTAATTATTTAAGCTACGGTATATAAACCTGCATGCTATCAGACTGGCACAGTTTGTTTTGGGAAGGACTGAATCAATACATTTGTCAGAAAGCATATCTGCAGATGTGGTCATCCATAGCACTAAGACATCAAAAACTGGATGCATGTTCTCAGTCTGCCTTTCTAATGGTAGCTATAACCTAAGAATTCAGTAAAATCTTTAAGGGAATTCATATGTATTTGCTCTGTTCAAGCTCGCTCTCACAAGTTTATTGTCCAGTATGAGCATGTCTTCCACTTGCCTTCTAATCTGGATTCCAGTTACCTTATTAGATAACAGTAAGAACAGTGACAAAATATTTATAGTAAGTTCTGTTAAAGAGTACTCTTGTGGCTTCCATGCAGAAGTGCACGGAAACAGCTATTTGCTATTGAGAAGTTGGCTGTTACTGTTCTTCTGATGGATGCTGCTGGATTCTGACACTGGCATCTGTCACTTCCTTCTTCCAGCTTATTTTTCTGAATACCTTTGCATGATCTGGGTTACTATATACAACAAACTGATGAGCAAGCAGCTGCTGTTGTGTTCTGTTGTCCCAAGTGGGACAGTAAAATGGGGTGAGAGAGCGTCTTCTGTGGCAGCTGCAAAAGACGGGCCCGAAGGAAGCTCGGCTGAATGCAATACTTAGTCATGACAGAATGAAGTCAGTTTATAAACATGCTGAGAGTTGCAGAAAGCAAGAGAGAATTTCCATGTTTGTATGTAGTCTGTGAGTATGATTACCAGCATAAAACCCTTACCTAGCACCAAAACTTTGGAGGAAGTTAATGCCAGAATTCAGCAGATGGCACACAGGCTACTGATGGTTTGTGAAGAAACCTGCACAAGTCAGTCATTTTTCCAGAAGTTTTTGTTGAGAGATCAATAGTACCTCGCAGTTTGCCAGTGTCAGTTCATCCCAGCCCCTTCGTCTTGTTTCCTTCACTCCCAGCAACAGCAGTCCTAGTTGCTTGCATCCTCAGTCTGCATTGATCATCAGTTAATAAATGCCCGTGGTTGTTGAAGACCTGGATGCAGTCATTGATCTTACTGTGTGAGGCAAAGAGCTTCTCTGGCATCTCTAAACAAATATACCAGTGTTTTCATTTCTATACTTGTCTGTTGCTGCAGCTTTTTATTACTGAGTACTTTAAATGAGTATTACGCCAGGAAGAAACATTGGTATGCAACAGTGAGCAATTCTGCAGGCTGTTGCTCTGCTGCATGACCATTCCTTTTAGAGGAAGTATGCTGTCAAGTTGTGATGTCCCCAGCACGAAGTGGATTGCCTTACTATGGAATGAGTCCAAGGCTTACGTGCTTTCTCTTAGGTCATATTGGTCTTTTAGCATTTTGAGTTCAGGAGACCTCTGTAGATGGGGAAAAAGCAAGTTCCTATAGAGAGAATAAAATTAAATTCTCACTTGCTCTGGTAAGTCATTTGTATTTTTTACGCTGATTCAGAGCTGTAACTGTCTTCTGATTGTGAGTTTCATTTGCTGTGCAGTAGGTGAGTTAACACATGGCCCTATATTTGTGACAAGTTGCACATGCTCCTTTTACAAATATTTGAAGTTTAGAGCTGTTAATTTATGCGTATTTTTGCACAGAAACAATCCTATGAGACAAGCAATATCTGTATTTAAATGTACCATAATCCATCAGATTCTGCCTTTCCTCCTGTGTCCCTTGTAGTCTTGTGGAATACTTCATTACCTGAGCTCCCAAGTCTGGTACTTAGGTGTATTTTGTGGTTTTTGTTGTGCTTTTTTGTTTGATTGTTGAGGTAATGAGAACATGCCACGTTCCTAGTTAATAGTTTGGTTTCCATACTGACCCTTTCTAGTCTGAGAGCATCCCTTTTGATCATGAATATAGGGAGTCCCCCCTTTAACACCATGGGCTGCAGTCTCTAGTCTTCCTTTTGTGCTAACCAGCCGGATTCATGTGAGTTCTTGTACAAAGTACTTTATTTTTTTGAGCCCTGAGATTTCAGAAGTGTTTGTTGAATTAATTACCTGCCCTGCTGCAGTAGACACAGTTTAAAAAATCTGTGCTGGATTGTTTTTTAAAAAGCTGTTCATTATCTGGTGATGATAAAGTCAGCAGGGGTATTACCTTTTATTGTGTTTCCACTAAATAAAGGACTGGTAAATCTTAAACTTGCACTGGTTTCTCTGAAATCTGGATTATTTTTTTTTTCAGGGCTCTCCCATATTGGCATTTTTCCTTCCAAATCGCTTTCCTGAATTATATTGAAAGTTAATGGCCTTCAAAATACAATACTTACCAAGCTACAGAGCAGCTTCAGCTGTTGCTTTTTCAGTTGCTCTGCAGACCTTTTCCCATGTGGAAACGGAGGGCGTTAACAGTATCCACAGGTTGCTAGTTAGTCTTGTGTTGTCACTTACAGCGAGACAGTGATGATGATGATGATGACGATGACCGAAGCAGCGATCGGGAAGATGGACCACTAGAAGAGCAAATAGAGCGCTTGCAGGAGAAAGTAGAGTCAGCCCAGAGCGAGCAAAAGAATCTCTTCCTTGTTATATTCCAGGTAATGATGGGTAAAGTCTCCTCTCACCTTCACGTTTTAAAGTTACTGGATTTATAACCTTTCAGATCTCAGGCATCTTGTTGGAGTAAGAGTATGGGAAGGGGTTGATGGGTTTACTATGGGTTAGAGTCAATCCAGATCATCCCCCTGGAAAGACTGCTTCTGAGCAGTTCAGTTTCAGGTGTTCAGGAACAGAGGAGTTCTGCTAGCATACAGTTTCCTGAACAACCAGAAGGTAACTGGGTTTTATTTGCTTACTGAATTCGGTGTTTGCCAAGCAAAATAATTACTCTCGCATTGCTGTTCAAAGCTTCTGTCCCCCAGATCCTCTTACCTGAGGTTAGGATCCTGCTTTCATTTGATGAGACTGACCAAGTGTTCTTTTTCCTCTCCCACAGCGTTTCATTATGTTGTTAACTGAGCACTTAGTGCGCTGTGAGACTGGTGGGATTGATGTATTTACACCTTGGTACAAGAGCTGTATAGAGAGGTTGCAGCAGATCTTCCTGCAGGTAAGTTTAATTTCCCTGTTTGGAAGGCTGTGGGCAGGGACATGCTGGATAGACAAGCTTTGTGGCTAGAGAACAGCACTCCACGAGAGCAGCAGTAGGCAGCTGCAGCACGTCTTCTCTGAAGGCTAGTGTGGGGCTAGGTTGCCACTCCGGTTCTGGCCACACCTCTGCCACAAACTGGTGGAGGGACTGGTCCTTGGTTAATTCCCACACTGTGAGCGTACTGCAAAAAGATACTGAGGTGTGATTATGAATTTCGCTGAGCTCCTCTTAACTGCGTGTTTGTAGTAAGGGCAAAGTTGCGAGTGAACAAGAATACTAAAATAGAGGTCTTTTAAATAAGCAGATTAAAACACTGCAGAATTCCTTTTAATAAGCTGCATAAATATCTATTAAAAATAATTTCTGAATTCTTGAATCAAGTAACAAGCACAGGTGGCTGGATGAAAGTGATAGTAATAGAAAATTATACTTGTGTGAGCAGAAGATATGTTAAAGAATGGGAGAGGTGGTATAATTCTCCCCTGGGCTGAACCCTTCCCTGGTAGTAGATGTGGCTTCAGAGGAAAGCAAATATAATGATTCTGAGAGGATATCTCTGCAGTTGCATGGTAGCCTGCACACAATTCAGGGTCCAGGAGTGAAGAGCTACAGGGAGCACAGTGCTCCTCAAGACAGGACTTCAGCACGTGCTTTCTTCTTGCAGTCAGTAGCGGCTTTTATGCTTTTCTTGTCAGTGGCTACTGTGGTGTGGAAAGGAGATATGCTTAACCATTTTGATGAAAATGTGATTCTTGCATGTCTTGACTTCTCTACCTGTTCTTATATAAAGATAGATGAAAATTATAAGGGTTTGTGTTCTGTTTTTGTTTTTTATCTGCCAGCATCACCAGATAATCCAGCAGTACATGGTGACCCTAGAGAACCTCCTGTTTACAGCTGAACTGGACCACCACATACTGGCTGTGTTTCAGCAGTTCTGTGCTCTGCAGGCCTGAGGATTATTCACAGGCAGAGTCTTGTCTGCAGGACTTTACTGAATTGAATTTTTTTTTTTATGGGAAAACTTGACATGGGGATGGAAGAAATTTTTGACTAAAACTGGCTTTCATGTGCTTCTATATAAAACAATACAGTACTCTGACCAACAGCAAACTGTGTAAGCATCACAAGCCTTACAAGATATGACTGATAGGGGATAGATGCGAAGCAAAGCATGAATTCTTTGTTGTCTTTTAATCTGGTTTGACTCTTGACTTCATGATAGTATTTTTGTTTCTCCCCTGTTGTTTATATAAAAATAAAAATCAGGAAAAAAAAAAAAAAACAGTAGAATTTGTTACCTCTGCCTGGCCCTTAAATCAAAGGAATTGCAGAAATGAGAAACAGTTTATAGTGTTTTGTGAGTATGAAAGGGAATGCACCTTCTCAGTGAGCAGTGTGGTAAGTTCTCTAGTCTGGCACAGGGAAAGTGTCTTAGCTTTGCAACACTTGAGTTAAGTGGGCATGTGAAACACTTGAGTTAAGCTTTCAAAGTAGTATAGAGCATATGGATTTGTTTATTACCAGGTCAGCTAGATTTTCCGTTTGAAAGAACATGGTTGTAATACAATTTAAATATGTTTTTGAAATGTATTGCCTAGTGTCTTATTACAGTAGCTACAATTGGTAGAGGAACTTCATGGACAGCTTCTGAAAAACGCAATCATTTTTGCAGTATAGTTGAAGAATCATGAACTGCTCCTGGCAGCAGTCTTCACTGGTAAATAAAGACAGTAAGCAAGAGTTGCAGTGAAAGAGACTTCCGACTTCTGTACTGCAAGCCTTACCTGGGTGTTGGGAACTCCAGCCCCAGATGCCAGGGGAGAGGGCAGGGCAGTGTTCAGCTTGTTCCTTTATTTCAGCCTGTAACTAGTTGGGCTGCCAAGCTTGAGCTGGGCTGGGCCTGCAGTGGTGCCAGAAATCTTTCTGGTAGTGACAGTGGATGAACCGAGTGCCCTAGCCTCATCTGGCTTCGTAACAACTGCTTTGTGGTGGCTGCATCTGCTACCCTTCCCTGGCTTTAAAATGTGACAACAGCACGTGGCTCCCATGTCTTCCGAAAGCATTTTAATGCTAAATTAAGTGATATCGTACAGGATACTTAGACTGGGAAAACACAGCCTGAAAACAGAGTAGCCTTAGCTCCGAGTTACGCAAATAACGTTACGTACCTAAATGCCAAGCCAGAGTGGTCTGTGTTACAGTAAGCAGTGATGAGTGGCAAAGAGACTGTCTTAGGTGCTCAGGCCTGTCAGTGCGCAGTGTATTTCCAAGCTGTTTATGGTCTCTTCATTTGGCAGATGAATGTTTAAAGAGTTTCCATACTCAGTGCTATTCAGTTTAAGCTTAGAAGGTGATGAGCTTTGAGTAATTTTGTTCCTGTACAAATTATTTTTTTCAAGTAATATACCTAGTGATGCATTTCATGCGTACATTGACCAACTGACCTCCTGATCAAGTGAGGAGGGTAAAAAATGGAACGTCTGCTTTGAGTGTTGATTGACCTGAGTTTGTGTGTGGCCTGTAGCAATCTGATAAATCCTCATAGACTTAGATCTGTTACTTCTGCTTTCTCTGCTTACCCTTTCTGATTTGGCCGATCCCTCCATTCTTTCAGGATATACTGTTAATTGTTGTAAATTTGCTTTATGCAAGGGTTTTGTCAGTCATGCACAGACTTCTGCTTCAAATATTTCTCTGTTAATGCTCCTGAGTAATCAAATAGTTGTTCTGTTGGTTTTTTTTTTAAAGAAATACTGAATACTGTAGGGGTTTTAGTTGGGGTTTAATAGTTTTTTCACTGGCTCGGATCAGTATCAGAGTTCTGGTATTAACTCGTGGGGGTCTGACTATAAATGTGACTTCTGTAAAACTGATAATGCAGTTAGAACTTGCAAGCCTGTAACTTCCTCTGAGCCTTGACAAATACGGGTGCTGGGGATCCAGTTGCAAATACCTGTGATTTAAAACCAAATAGCAATGTCTTTCAAAATTGATTTGACTTTCATGGTGAGCATGGGCTTTGATCACATTTGAGTCTGTTGGACACCTTCCCCTCTTTGGAGGTCCAGTGGTGTACACCTGACTTGACTGGGAAACTGGTTGCATCTGTAGGAAAGAGAACGAGACGCTTGCATAGTGATACCAGCAGCTAACTGGAGAAACTGAGAACTGCTGAGGCATGAGGTGGCGGATAGTGTAAAGATGCTGTAGAAATGTGGTGTGGTTGGAAAAAATGCACAATTAAAGACAAAAATAAATGAAGGTGAAGCGGATTGCTACTGGGAGTGTTTGTCCTACCTATTTTGGGGGGCTGCTGAAGCAAAGCAGTCATGGCAGGGTTACGCTGGTGTTGAATGCTGTCAGGTTTCGAGCAGTTTCGCTTCCCCTGCGCTGTTGCTGGTAGCCTAACTCACAGGCCTTCACCTCCTTGCACTATGGGCTGATAGAACACGCTTCCCTCCCCCGCGCAGGCAAGTGAGGCAAGCATGCGTGCTCTGCTAGGTGCCCCGAGGGTGCTGGTGTGGAAATTCTCCCTCTCCCTTGCCACCTCCTGTCTTGTGGGCGGTGCTGCGGCAGGAGGTGAGGCAGGGATGGGCCGGTGTTGCTGCTTGTTGGGGGTGGCTGGTGCAGCCTGCCCACAGGTAAGGGATTCTGCAGCCAGTGCACACCACCCAGCTCCTCTGGAGAGGAGTTTTGGGACCAAAGGCAACACCGGCTCCTGGAACTGTGATGTTGGAGGACTACCTCCAAAAGCTCTGCCAAGACCTGCCTCCCACCCTCCAGCCAGCCCCCCATGCCCCTTTCCCAGCCCGAGTCCTCTGTGCTTGATGGGAAGGCAGGGCACTGAGGGCTGCAGACGGTGAGAGTGCTGGAGAAGTGAAGACCTATTGGTGGAAGCATCATCCACCCACCCTAGACACCTTCTCTCCTCTGGAAATACTTCAGTTCTGCACAGCCAGGGGCCCAGGCTCCCCCAAGAAGTCTCCAGAGGCTGCAGAGAGATCTGCCGTA
>JAVKLA010000074.1:15546260-15557239 GCA_034782735.1 Sagittarius serpentarius | reverse complement strand
GCCACCGGGGGGGGGGGGGGTGGGGGGGGGGTGTGGGTGTGGGTGTGTGTTTGGGGAGAAGAGCGTTAAAGCTCGGCTCAGGCTGAAAAGCACTCAGGATTGTAGACCGGGGAAGGCCGACAGGATTTTCTATCTGCTTTCATCATTTAATAAATATTTGTAAATACGTGGGTCTGGATTTAGCCTAGGAGTCAGGCCCCATTTTTGCTGGCACAGCCCACATCTCAGAAACTTATTGCCCAGAGCTTGTAGCAGCTGGAGGAAGAGCTGCTCTTTGTGCAGATGTGGCTGTCCTAAAGTAAGCAACAGGCACTCAGGAGGGCAGCAGAAAACCAGATGAAGCAGTAGTCTGTAATTTCTACTAGGAATGATATGGTAGTGAGATGCCCTGTGCTTTTTACAGAATTATCCTCTCTTGCTGTTGTAATATTTTCTCCTTCAAAGTCATAAAATACAGCTGAAAAGCAAAAACACTCCTTTAAGAGTAGCCCAGAGAGCAGCGAAGAGCGGACTTTTGCAAACTATTTGTTCAAAGCATTGTTCCTGGTCTCGTCGCCCACAAGCCATCCCCACAGTTCAAGGTACAACAGTTACACTGATGCTTTAGATACACATACAACAATGGGCAGCTCTGTAAGGCCATAAGATCTGCATCACCTGTGATAAGAGAAGACATGACATGTATGCTGCTTTGGCCTTAAATCCCATGGCAACTGTCCTTCCTCATCCCCCAGTTCTGCTTCGTGACCCAAATCTTCACCTAAATACCATCTCTGTGTTTTCTTTAGCTTCTGCCAAATCCTGCAGGGGATCTTGTACGTATGAGAGCTTCTTCCTCAGACTGCATACCCCAGAAAAGGTTTTAACAAACATAGATGGACAGAGGTTTTGTGTTCCCCTGTTATTCCTTGCAGCAAATGCATGCCGACTGGGGGAATCAGGTTGTTTTCTTGTTGAAGAAGTCACTGGAGATGAACCTCCTTTCAAAGTCCTGGCAGGATAAAGCTGCTTCTCCTGGCAGCAGTCGAACCACATGCCACGAGAGGTAACACTGGGGTAGGTGGCATCCAGACTCCCAAAGGTGGAGGAGAGCTGGCTGGTGCAGGGAGGTATTATTCATATAGCCCCTGCATCTGCGTGGATATCTACCTGACCATGTCTTCTGGCAGCTCTGCCAGCTTTTTTTCAGTCTGTGGAGATTGCTGGGGTGCAGGAAGGGAGAAGAAGCCCCACTCTTCAGGGTACAGATGTTTTACACTGTGGCATACAGCGCTGCTGAGGAAGATGGACAGGGAGATGCACCGGCTGTGTCAGGACCAAGGTATGTCTGCACTGGTCAGTGAAACAAGAACTGGGTGCCGGCCTGAGCACACTGCCACCATCACTGCTGTTCTGTGTTTCTCACTGCCCTTGCCACTGCTTTGGCTCAGACACTCGCAAACAACACCCGGGCCTGTTAGCACTCCACATCCGCAGCCTGGACATGGCTGTCCGGTGCGGTGGGGGGTAAAGAGGGTGTAACCACGCAGACATGGGTAGAGCTGTGCCAGTTGGCCTCCAAGACGTGGAATGGTCCTGGATCCTTTGGGAAACTGCTGTAACCATCCTCATCTGCATCCCTTCAAAGTCAGGCCAAGTTCAAGCACACCTATGTTCCCAATCGCACAAGTGTTCCACCAGACTACCTGCACTTCTGGCCCTTGGGCACCATTTTTCCTTCAGCCTTCATTCCACTGACCAAAGCCAGCCCAAGCTCCCGAGCAGCAGTGCTGGCAAAGCAGACGGTACAAGTGTCTATACACATTTAGGTGACCTGTCGCTTGGCGGGATCCCCTGCAGTCAGCACTGAGGAGGATCTAGAACGTGTTCCTGCCAGGGCTGTAGGGAACCGACCTACACCAATGTGCGATAACACAGAAACAGCATGGCCTGCTGTGGTACACCCTCTGGGGTCATCCCCAGGAGCTGGCTGAATGCCTCTCTCCCTGCTACCTCCCAACCTGCTGTGCGTCACAGGGGCTGCAGCCACCAAAGGGAAAGGGGTCTGGAGCCTCCATGCCCTTGCCCAGGTAAGGACAGCTTTGGTGCCTTCTGTAGATGTAAGAGGTGCCACACAAAGGATCCAGGTCCCAGACAGCTTTACCTCTCCTGCCATGTACCCCAGCTCTTGGGAGTATGCAGGAAACCTAAGGATAAGTTAACAATAGTGACAACAGGCTTGTCTGTATTGCCTGTCTTGCTGTGGGGCCCCAATGACCCTTTAAGCAGCAGGAACGGCACTGTGCAGCACTGGCCCGGGGTGGGTGCCGGCTGGCTGCTTGGGCAGGCAGAGATGCTCTTCGGCTGTGCCCAGAAAAAAGAATGGAGCTGGGAACCAAAGAGAGAGGGAGCCTCGTCCAGCAAGAGAGAAGAGGGGCCAGGGAGGGTATTTATTTCCTTGGTATTCTGCTCTTTGCTCCTGGTGAGAAAAACATTCATGAGAGTCCTTCTGCCGTGCTGTTGCAGCTGGGTCTTCGTCACAGCATCCATGAAGGAGAAGCAGACAATTCTCAACCTGTCTGATTGCTGCTGTGGGCATGGTTTGTACTTGCTTCATTTTTGCCTGTCTCATTGCTTCACAGTTCATTTGGCTGAACTCTTCACACAAAATAACATGTTAGACAAGCTCTGTGCTGGGAACGTTGCGGGAAGGCACTAGCTGTCCAGGGAAGGGATGGGCAAAGGGACTCTGCTTTCAGCATTCGTACCGACTGCCTACTGAGCAATTGTGCTTGTTTGCTTTGTCAACCCATCTAGAATAATAATAACGTTTCAAGTCAAAGAAACACACCTATGAAACCAAACCTTTCTGGCCAGTGGCTGTGCCGCTGAGCCTCCTGCAGCGTGTCCTACCAGCTTGTTCCAACTCCTTGCTTTGTGTTAAACAAGGAAGAGTGAGACTAGCACGTGCCTGATGTTTTAGTGGAAAGAACCTCAGTTACAAGCAAGTGGAAGAGGTATTTCCCTTCCAGACCCTGCAGCAAGGGAGCTGGAGAGGGGACCGGGAGGGATGGCACTGCCCCGTGCCACTGTGGTCCTCCTCCGTCCTGCCCCACCACTGCGCATCTGGGATGGGGGGGGCACCAGGGTGAGAGGCAGCGCAAGCGTCCCTGTCCCTGTCTCAGCTGAGCCTGCTGCCAGGGTGGCTCAGAACGGGCTCTGGGTCTGGTGGCAGACTGAGATGTGGAAGGCCACCAGAGAAGGTAGGGACTGGAGGTAAGGAAAGATTAGAGGAGGGTAAAAACTTAGTTTTTTTAGTGCTGTTAGTGGAAAGAGTCGGCTGAGGACATTTGAACTTGTATGTCATGTCCAGAATTGCTCTTTTAACTTCTGGCTGTGAAAGCCTCATGGCAAATAGTGGTGGTGGCCGAGTGAGGGGTGGCTCATGGGGGACGCACAGACCCCAGCTGAGTTCAGAGACGTGTAAAACAAGCCCTGTTTCAATTATTCCAAAGGCTATAAAGCTTAGAAATGCTGAAAGCTTGCCTACATCCCTAAATCAAACAACTGTTAAATCCACACCCTAGGGTCATAAAAATCATGGAAAAATATAGATTAGAAGAGGAACATATGGAGGCCCCTGGTCCAACCCCCTGCTCGAAGCAGGGCTCACCAAAGCTAGGCCAGGTTGCTTAGGGCCTTGTCCTGTCAAGTCTGGAATATCTCCCAGGACAGAGGTCCCACCACGTCTTATCTGGGCCTTGTCTGCACCACTGATGGGAAGGAGTTTTTTCCTTTTATCCGACCAGAATTTCCCCTGTTGCAACCCATGCCTGTTGTCTCTCACCATATCCTTGTGCACCTCAGAGTCTCTCTCTCTCTCTTTTGTCTTGTTCAAGTAGGCAATGGCTAACTGCAAACAGATCCCACTGCAGCCTCGTCTTCTTCAGGCTGAACAAGCCCAGTGCCCTCCTCTTCTTCCTATAATGTCCTGCACTCCCATCCCTGGGGCATCTTTGTGATCCTGTGTTTGAACTCTTTAGTTTATCAATATCCCTCCTGTCCTGGGAAACCCAAAACATCTCAAAACTCCAGATGTGCTGAGCAGAGTGGCACAGTTGCTCTCTGCAAGGTTTGGGTATGCTTCATGCTAGCCGGTTTTCAAGATGTGTGCTGACACCATCTTTTGTTGATGGATCTACAAGCCGTGCAGGAAGGAAAGTGATGGCTTGTCTTCACAGTGTATGCCTTCTGCTGCTGGAAACTGTCTAGATGGCTCAGGGACAGTGGAGTTTGCTTGCGTACAGTAGCACGAGGCTGGCTCGGAGCTCTCATTATTTGCTGTATGCATTTTGAGAGTCCTGTACAAACCTCTAGCTGCACAGGACTATATTGCTTGCCCAATTAATGTATTCCATCCTACAGACTCATATATGAACTAATACTGTTTTTAGAAATCCTCTGTGGAAGTACAATGTGCCTGACATACTTCCACTGTTCCCATGTCAGGAAACATTCCTTAAAGGCTTTATATTATTTGATATTTACATCGTTTCACTCTATGTTCTTGCAATTGCTAACTGGCATTTATTTACAGAACAGAGTGCAAGAAGTACTTTTGACAAGCACATGTAGTGACTGGTTTCAGAAAGATGGGGCAGGGCTCGCCTTACAGACATTTTTAGGCTTAATTAGGAAAGGTTGTGGGGAAGAAATAGCTGCACCTACATTTTTCTGTTTCCCACTGGTTTTAGCTGCTGTAGTGTGGGATACACTTTTTTGTGTATGCAGTCAAGTTTGACCAACTCTTTGTAAGCACAATGGTACAGCACACTGGAGTCTGCTCCCGGCTTTCAGTTGGGCTGGTCTTCCTCAGAGGAATACAACTTGAGGCTGCGGAGCACCCCGAGCAGTTGTGTAGCCAGCCTTCTGTTAAAGCAAGAGAGGCTGTACCAGTGTCAGGGATTTTGTTTACAGCACAGGTTTTACACAGACATAGCTGCCTCTTTAACCTATGCCTAGGAAAGATGGTCTTTCTGCTTCACTACGTTGTGACAAACGGGTTGTTGGAAGAGGTTAAAACAGCCTTTGAACAGGGGTCTTGCCTTCTCGTACAGTTTTCTGTTTGTTTGCTCTTGTTTCTGCAGCAGTACAAGGCAAGGAAGAGACAAGATTCCAGAAGATTCAGCTGTCTCTGAGAAAGGAGATGTTACCATGAGCAGAGACAAAAAAACCAAAAAGGCCGAAGTCTCTTGTACAGCCTTTCTGCTCCCCTCCATCTACCAGAAAGTTTTTTTAAAAATGCAGAAAATTATTTATTTTCTGACAGAAATAGCTAAGAGATTTGACTCATCACTTGCCATCCTCCAAAACCAGAAGTTGCTCCTGTAAGCTGCTAGCTGCCTAAACTCTGTACACTGCAAAGCAAGTTTGCATTTCCCCAGAGGTGATTGGAAGCGATCTTGCTGAGTTCTCCAGTATTAAAGTTGATGTATATTTCCTTGCATCCAAGGTTTTTTCCAGGATTGCACAAATCAGGCAGTTTAGGAGCAGCTTTATTTCACCTTTTGGAAATGAATGACTTCTGGGTTATTTTCAAGCTTTTCAATAGTCAGAAGAGCAGATTACTCAAGCGTTCTTGTTAAACAGATTTCAGGAATGGCTGAAATCCCAGGAGCTCATGTATTAAGAATATATAACAAGTTGATTCTTTTGCTTCCTTGTGCTTTGACAGTGCATTGTATGTCTGAAAGGCTTCAAAATGCCAGGAACAGATCAGATGCCCAGAAGACAGTCATGTCAAGCTGTGCTTGTTCATTTCCATACAGGCAGGCTTCAGAAATAAGCAGCAAAGGCATCGAGGGTGAACTCCAGACCTATGCATCTTCCCAGCAGAGTGGCCATTTATACCTATGTATTTACCTCTAGTTAAATTGGATGTGTGTGTCTTCGCTTTGTAATGTGTTACATACACAGCCATATCTGATGGTGGCATTATGCCCAGTATTGCCTTCTGTGAAGTATTAACAAATTGAAAGGCAAGGTGGTGTCTTATAATGTGAATTTTTAATGAATAATGAAAGTTAAATTCATTTTTCCCCAAACATTTGGGTTCAAGTGTCACGTATTTTCCCTGTCACCACTACTGCTATTGTTCTAGTTGAAAGCTGAGATCCTCTTATAATCCTATGTCTATGGAAGCAGGGTTTTTTTAGAAAAGTGTGGAGCAATGTAAGACTGAGAAATCTAACAGAGCTTGTGGCAGCACACCCCACCACGTGCTGGCTGCCACAACACGGCAGCACATTTTGATGGTTAGGTGCTAAAATGAATTGAGCCCCGCTCAGAGTCACTTAACTCATGAGAGGTGCGCCAGCACAGAAGGAGACGTGAGAAGACATCATTTGGTTTGCAAGTGATCCTGCCTGCAGTCAAGCTCAGGCCATAACCATCAAGGTCATCCCTGTCCTTCCCCAGGTGCAGAAATCCCCTCAGGGAGGGAACGGAAACGAACTGCTGGTGAGCCAGCGCACAAAGTTCTCAGGCGTTCAGCAGGAAAGGGGCTGACCTGCAGCCCCGATCCCTTACTGAGAAAGGCAAAGGTGAAAGGGAGAGGGAAGTCATGAACTGTTCTTTGATGCTTCTTGCTGTTTTGCATGTTGGATTACGCACATTAAGAAAAACCTTGCTGCTGTTTGGATTGGACTTGCTAGATAACCTTCAAAAACTCATAAGGCTTTATCCCAAAGATCATGTTTGCTACAGGGTCAAGAAATTTCTTTCCTCATGCCTTTCTGCCATAGTGGTCTGGTGATAACACTCTTAATGATATTACTAGTTGGGCCTCAGTAGAGTCTTGTGGGCTCTTCAGGACCTGAAGATTACTTCTCAGTCCAGGAACATGCCCCTGTATCTGGGGTATGACACTTGTGTCTAGCAACATTGCAGGCATGTTCTAAGAAAATATTCACTGTGGGTTTTGTATTAAATTTTGCCTGGAGATGGAGAGAAAGGTAGTGCTTGGCTTATGCCTCTAACTATTCAATAATCACTAGGTCCTTGTGACTTTTTCATCTCAGTTTAATTTCATTGTTGTGAAAGTGTTCACATCTACATGCCTGAGGAGACACATAGACACAGACAGGCAAAAGCTAAATTCCACCTGTTTGGTTACAACCGTTTAGCTCCTGGTTTCTCACCTGGCCCTTTTGCGTTGTGGTTGCAAAATTCAGGAAGGACTGAATCCTCTGGCGCTTGAGATCCTCAGTGTAAGTGCACCCAAAACAGCCTTTCCAGAAGTGCTGGGCCTCGAAGCTATTGCTCATTTTAAGGAATGGCCCATGATATGCCAAAATAAAACGCTTCTCTGCCAGAAAACAGATGGAGGAGTAAAACTTCTGGGCTCACAAACCATATTAGTGTGCTGTCCAGAAGACTGCTCAAGGGAAAACACCATTTCAGCTCAAACTTTAGAGTATACATGAAGAATGGGTTTAGTTACTCCAAGGTGGGTTTTTTTAAATACATCTCTATCTTAAATATGTTATTTTATGCATCTCTAACTTAATAAGAGAAGTGGGTTATAGGTACACCAGGAAGGTACTAACACTTTTTCAATCAGTGTTAATCCTGTTACAGAGTAAGATGGGCTACCTGCTGTTCTGTACTTACCAGGAGTGCTGAACAAATTGTAAATGCCTGCTTAAGTAATCCTCTGTATGCTGATAATTTGATTGATATGTTCTGGTCTGTTTTGTTTATGAGACATGTATAGTATCACAAATACAAAAGACTGTCAGAAGGAGTGGTAAAATTGCCCTGGAATTACAGTCCTTCAAAATTCTAATAGTTAATGTGACTGCTCATTGCTTCGGAAATGGTTTGGGCGTGATAAAGCTTTATGTGCACATTTTAAGTGCATATAAAAGATAGAATCTGGATGAGGGGAAAAGGGTGCAGCTCCCTTATTTTTGCCTTAGGGTGTCCAGGACATGACAGGGCACGTCCTGCTATTTTCTGTTCTGGTAGATGTGAACTTGAAACCCAAGCCTTCAAAAGGTGGGGAGGGGGAAGAGGAATGCTTCCAAAGATAAGCAAATGAGGTATTTCCACTACAACAATTAAACCTGTTGAACGTGATATGCTTAATGTACCCCCAAAAGTTATCACAGCTCAAGTGCAGAATCTGGCTGGGATCTGGACTCCTCTACAATCTCTGGATAGTTTTGCGTGAATCCCTTCCCTGATAGCAGCTCACACACATCACCAAGGCCAGCAAACTCTGCTTTTATATCTTCTGCTTCTGAATGCCTGGGATGGGATTCCTTGCTTCTAGTCACCAGGCGCATGGGAGAGCCCACATCCCAGCTGAAACCAGCACGAGCTGCAGCCCACCGGTCTGCAAGGGGCCAGTAACCGAACGACTGGTCACGTCTCTTCTCGGGCAGAGGAGCGGATGGGGGCAGAGGAGCGAGCGGATGGGATCTCTGTCAGGGGGAGCTTGCTAGCACAAGGAGTTACTGAGAGGCAGCCCCAGCCTGCCGCTGCCTCCCTCCCCTTACCACTTCACTTCTCTCTGCATGGCGTGCGCTGTCTCCTGCCTGCCAGCCCCGCCAAGCTCTACCGCGGCTGCCAAACACAGGCAGAGCTGTTAGGTGCACTTCCCTGCACAGGGGTGAGCTTGGGGCCTAGAAGAGAGAAACAAGTCGAAGCTTAATCTGGCTGCGATATAAGGGATGTTGGCTGGTTCCTGGAAGATGGGGATAAAGCGTATCTGCTTTGTAGCCGAGGGGCGTCTGCATTTGCAGCTGCGGCTCTCTCCAGGTGAAGGGGCTGCCTTCCTTGTTGTTCCTCAAGGACTGGGTAGCAGTGACTCTGGTGGGACTTCCTTCTTGTTCCTGCTGGCCAGCAACCGCAGCCACAGCTTTCCGATGCTGACACTGCTTCTCATCGGCGGTGCAGTTACCACCTGGAGATACAACATCACAGTCACTCCACATGAGCTCCACCTTAAATCAGCCTGGAAGTTGAAGTCAGGGCAGGGTATGGCAGCTCCTTACTAAGCTGGGTATTTTTCTGCATGCAGATGACACCATAGCGTGCTTCTGGTTTCAGGGTGGAGTTCAAAACGTGGCTTCTGACCATTAAAGCCTTTGTACCCTGCTGTCTCAGACCTACCAAGGAAGTATTCAACAGAGAGGCCTTTTGGTTTAGTAGGGGTAAGCTGCTCAAGGTCTGTGTCCTGCAGCCGACCCTTAACTTTACTCCTCTCACACCTCTGGGGTCTGAAACCAGCAGAACTCAAATCTGTGACCCCAAAAGCACGACGCAAAACTTTTGTACACCTGAGATGTGCGGTTGGCTGGGGAGGAAAGCAAGTCAGGAATGCCCATGCTCATGGCAGGTGCAATGTTCCTGCCTCTCCCTTTTCACTGAAATGTTTTGCACTGTGTTAGCATATACACTTAATTCATTTGGTAGTAAAAAGGGCTCCATTTAAAATATGTGCCTGAGCACTCCAGAAGGGCACTTTTTTGCTTCTGTCCTGTACGTGACGGTAAGTAAATGATCCAAACAAATCCAGGTCCTGCCATTCCAGACAGTGGAAGAAGCAGAGATCCAAAGTTGACTCCACACTAAAATCAGTTTTTTTCTGAGAGCAATTGTGGGAAACCTCCCACCAGCTGTTGCTATCCAATGGATTTGAAATCTACTGTACCCATGCAGTGACTGAGCCAATTGTTTCATTTTATCGGCCTGTGAACACTTTTTCAAAATTAAAATGTGCTTCTTTTCTCAGCTGTGAGAATGGTACAGCAATACTGTGCCTATGGTGACATAACTCAGAAAGTTCCCACAGGCAAGAGCTTATATTTGTTGTTTAGTTTGCAGTGGAGTCATTCTAGGTATGATTAAATGTGTTTGCCTTTTAAAATAAGTGAAATCCACAGCCTTTAGCTACTAGCAGAGATTCCTAGCTATTCACATAGCTCACACAGTGCCAACAGCTAGTTAAGGAAATAAAGGTGACATAAGGGAGAAATTCAGAGAAAAAGCCCAGCTGAAGGACCTCTCCAGGAGGAAGGTGGTGCTGGGTCTTCTCAGGATCTTCTGTAAAGTATTCTCTGAAATGTTGATCGAGAGGGTCCCCTGCCCAGCAAACACTGGTGTGAACTCAACAATGACCTACAGAAAGGGCCAGGTGCAGAGGGAACCTCTTCTCTTAGCCTGTACTGTGCCGTAAGAACAGTTCTGGATGCATTTCCTGTAAAGTAAAACCAAAGTTTTCATGTATCTCACTTGGAAAAGGCATGTCTTGGTTCAGATCTAATAACTTACAGCGTTCACTAGTTATATGAGCTACTCCTGAATTTGTCAGTAAAATGCTTTTTCCCTAAGAAAACAGCGAAGCACTGAAACCTAAGCTTTTAGAGAAATGTGAAGATAAACAATGTCTAAATTTCCCACCTAATACTTCATCATGGCAAAATGAACTTTGAAATGCATGGACGTATGGGGTCATCCTGAGAAAGATGACTTAGGTTTTGTTCTGAAACTCTACTGCGGGCAGTGAACTGCAAGTGCCCCAGGAGTTGAGCATGTTAGTTTCCATACCAGATCTTTAGCTAAGCCCAAGCAAAGATCAACTGCGGGTTTCTCTGCGTGTATGTGAGCTCCACACCTGCAGTAATGTGAAAGGAAGCATCATCTGCTCCCTACTGTAGCAGCCAGATGCTGCAGGCTATGTGGTGCCCTAGAGATTAGCGTCCTGCTATTCATTTGGGCCTTTTTGGAGTGACAGGTAGAGTCGTGCTTTGGCTGCAGAGCTTTGGCAGGCATACTCTAGGTATTACTCACCACACAGCTTTGCAGGATGTCAGATTAAAGCATGCCCAACCTACGGATTAAGCCAGGTTTCTTTGCTGCGTGTAACTCATTCCAGTAGCTCACTTTTTGTCCCAAGATAATAAAAGCATCAGTGCTCCTTTTTTCTAATTAGT
>JAVKLA010000074.1:15534450-15546160 GCA_034782735.1 Sagittarius serpentarius | reverse complement strand
TTTCTCCTTTTTTCTAATTAGTGATACAATGTTTACAAGGCATCGTCAGTCCGTTTCCTTCATGCTATCTGTTTTATTGTCTGGTCAACAATACATGAACTCTCTAACTCTAGGGGTTTACAAAAGATGGATTTCCCAGCTAGTTTTCACATATAACAAAACCTTTTTGCTGGTGCCAGTATGAAATTATGAGTGGGTGTTCTTTGTTACGATAACAGGGTATTCAGAACAGCAGGAACAATACCGACATGCTGGTTCCCAGGTTGGGCCAGCACCAAAGCATCAAATTGATAAAAGAAAAGTTTCTGTCTGCAAATGATGATGTTTTAGGAAAGGAAATCTTTTTGCAAGAGTTATTTTTGAATTTTCGAGCATTACTTTTGTGGCTAAACTGATGAAATTATGGATTTCACAGGGGAACTGCAAAGTGGGTGGAAAACTGGACGGACCATCAGGGTCAAGCATAGCAGTCCATCAGTCAAAGAGCAGCTGGAGGACGGTTGCAAGTGCCATTTCTCAGGGGTCAATACCAGGCCGATACTTTTTAACGCCTTTATCAGCGTCCTATAAGAGGGGATGTAGGGCACTGGGGGAGAAGCTGGGTGACAGCGCAGCCCTTCAGAGGGGCCTCCAGCAGGCTGCAGAAATGGGCTGCCAGGAACCTCCTGGAGCACAGCCTGGGCAAACCATGTGTCCTGCCCCTGGCTGGGAGGAGCCCAGCGGTGGTGCAGGATGAGCCCCATGGTCTGGAGAGCGGCTCTCTGGACCTGGTGGACAGCAAGGGTCACTGGCATCAGCTAGGGGCCTCGGTGGCTGACCAGGGCCTGGGTGGTCCTTGCAAGCCAGTGGAGGGAAGGGCTTCTCCACTGCTGCATGGCACTCATCAGGCAGCATCCGGAATTAAGCCCAATTTTGCGACACCCAGTCCAAAAGAAGTTTTGAGAAAATAGAGACAAAAGTTCCCCGCAAGCATGGTGCAGCCCTGGGACAGGGCCCAGAGAGGTGGCAGGATCTCCACCCTTGGAGATAACCTGATCTAACTTAGTGGTGAGCCCTGCTTGGAGCAGGCGGTTGGAATAGGGACCTCCAGACAGGCCTTCCAATCTAAATTTTTCTGAGCTCCTTTAATTACATTTCACAGGACTCTTATAGCAGGAGTAAAGTTGAAGTGGAGAATTTGTTTTCACCGAATGCAGCTTCTTATGCCATGCCCAGGAGACCTGTGCTGAGATTAGGTGGTGACTTACCAACAGGAGACCATGTGCTCTGACAACAGCAGGATGGCAACAAGGTCCCAGAACACACTTGTGCCTTTTCTCCTTCTGATACCTCAAGAAACCCAAACCAAGAAGAAAAGATGCTGAAGTAAGCAGCGTTCTGAGGCAAAACTATCACCCTGTAGTAACCCCTGGATCCTGCCCAAAAACCAGCTTACCATCAGCAATCAAGAGGGACGAGGAGGCTCAGTGAGAACGTGATACCTGCCGTCCCTCATCCACTGTGTCACCCCGGGTGATCCTGACCAGATTGCTTGGCTATACACATCTCCATGCCTGTGAGCACGTAGGTGTGAGGTAGTAGGGGAAATCTGTGAATAAGTACGAGCGAATGAAACCAGCTTTGCTTAAAATTAAAGTGGCTTTCCTGGTCTGTAAGAGCTGAGGCAGATCAACCCGTTGAGGTGCTGAGAAGACCCACTCCCAAGAAACGACAAAGCATTGAGTCCTTGGTAAAGGTGAACTAGGGATTCCTGTGGGTGCCTCCACACATTTTGATAATACAGAGATCAACAGGAGGTCAAGGATGTAAAACTTAATTTCTGGCACTTCTCCAACGTGACAGAAGTGAAACTAAACTGAAACACACACTGCAAATAGACCTGAAGACACTAAAAAATGGCAGTTTGGATTTACCAAATGACCTTTCCTCCTCCCAGGAACACATGGATAATTGCCTGCCTATTTGAATGGTTCTACATAGCTACACAATGTTGGAGAAAATGCTACATCAGAGCAATGGCTGAGAAGGAATGGATGGAAAGCGTGCATGCCCATCTGCCAGATACTGTTGCAGGCTGAATAATCCCGTTGGGCTGCTGACATGTTTAGATCTTCAATTAAGTACTCATGTGAGTAAGCCCCAGGGTCACATAAATAATCTTCAGGATTACTCAGAAATTAATTTTTAAGACATGGTTAACACATGACTGGGAGCTGCAGGCTTTGCACACAGAATCACGGAAATATTCAGGTGGGGAGGCACATCTGGAGGTCTTTGCTCCAACCCCCCTCTCCAAGCTCAGCTGACTTCAAAGCGGGGTCGGGTTGGTCAGGGCCCTGCCCAGCTGAGTTTTGAACAAGTCCAGCAGTGGAGATCCCACCACCTCTCTTGGCCCTGTCCCAGGGCTGCACCACTCTCACGGGAAGGAGTTTTTCTCCTTACGTGCAACCAGAATTTCCCATGCTGCAATGTGTCCCTTTTGTCTCTTATGACAAGGGACAAACCAAGATGTTTTAAGACAAGACATCCCTGTGCACTTCTGAGAGGAGGCTGGTAACCGCCTGTGAGGCAGTGGACATCTGCAATTAGGTCTTCCCTGAGACATCTCTTCTCCAGGCTAATGAAGCCTGGTTCCCTCCATCTCGCCTCAATACATCAGGTGCTCCAGGCCCACCAACCACCTCTGTGGCCTTGCACTGATCTCTCTCTGATCTGCCAACAAGGGGTGTTTGCCTGCACCCCGACATACGTACACACGGGAACCGCAGCTGCCCTGAGAAGACAAATGCTCTTCTGATGATATTTTAATGCTCATATGGCTGTGTACCACTTTGTCAGTACTGACAAGTGTTGTTCCCCGCAGTGATGCCGTGGCCTCTGTCCTCTCCCACGTGAGCCCGATAGAGGGAACAGCATGAGCCCGCACGGCAAAGAGGTGCTGTTTGCCATGCAAGGCGTGAGCGAAGCCGCAGGAGCGTGGGCAGCGCGGGACCTTGCGGTCAGCCGGTGGCAGCCCTCTGGACTCCGGCTGGGTTAGAGGATGCTTAGAGGCAGGATTTCACTCCCAGACTTGGGCATCATCTTTGGCTGACAGCCCAGGCTCTTTCCATGTCAGTACTGAAAAAACGTGTAAATAAAGCATGCTACATTTCTGTTACGCACGTCTTCCCTTCTCCTTTATTAGTTTGGCTTTTTCTCTTTTTTCTTTGCTTTCTTTTTCCTGACAAAATGGTCTTGCGTATTTTTCCTTAATGATCATCAGCTACTGGGGTCATGATGCTCTGGCTCCAAGTATTGCTCAGCCACAGAGAAACCCGTCTGGCTCAGGCAAATGGCTATTTGCTTGCAGTATCGTCCTGTATCTGGGGCTTTCCAGTATAAGCACAAGCTCCAGACAATTACTGTTGAGCAATGCTGCAAAATCTGTGGGCCAGATCTCTCCCAAGGGCTACTCCAGCCATGCCAACAGCACAGTCATGGTATCACGTATAAATCCGCACTACCAATTGAGCAAAAGTACGCAGGGGCCCTCTCTGTGGCGCTCCAAAATATGTTAATACCACTCAGTATCTGAGGGATGAAACATACTGAATTGCTAAGAGAGAAAAACATTTGATGTTAGTCTCTGAAATTTCACGGAAACTGTTGCCTATCCATGAACCTCTTCACGTGCGCCACAGCGCATTCACTGCTCACAGGTTCACCAGCTGGGGTATGGATGGTTTTAACCTAACACGCTGATTTCAGCTCTCGCACTCAATATTGTAGTTTAAATAAGCTCACCACACGGCAGCCACGTGCTCCACCCAGCACACTGCAAAGTTATTTACTCCTGCTGAACACTGCACCTTTTAGCCTGTTTGTTGTACCCAGGGGATAGTGACCGGAGCTCTGCAGAACACCGTGGGGTCTTGCTCCCTCCTGCAAAGCTCTGACCAAGGCCAGTCCAGGCTTCGGGGGAAATGATTTGCACTTCACAGCCACCTTGGCGACTTCCAGCTTAACCCAATGGCCTCTCAGAGATGCAGCTGAAGTTCAAGGGCCTTAAATACCTGCTGCCACAGGCAGGGCAGCCCACAGTCTGACCTCAGGTTAAAAGTAGCTTTTTGCAGATGTCAGCTGTGCTTCATGTAAAAGGACAAGCCTGAAGGAGGGTGTAAGAGTAAGGTGAAGTACGCATTAAAAAAAAAAAAGCCAGCATTTCCGATATCTAAGTGTGGTGCTGAGGAGCATGCGGGTGCTGCTGGTTAACCTGGAGTCTACAAGAATCGCACAGAAATGCATGTCAGAAACCTGGGGCTAGCATGGCTGAACCCCCAGGAATGCTCCAGCATTCATTCCTCAGCTGTACTTGTTTAGGCAAACCAGACAAAAAGTACCTGATTTAGTCTGAAGAGGGAAGCTGGAGTCCAAGGTAAACATGTATGGGCAGCACTTCTGAGTAGCTTGACTTTCAAGTTTCCTGACAGCAGTCATGCCCACGGAGTCGGTAATGAGAAGGAATTTGTTTGCTGAAGGATCTCTGGGGCTCTGTGCTTCTTTTCCAGGTGGGGGCATTCAGACAATTGATGAATGAAGCATTTTCTGTCTGGGACGGTAAATATTTAACTGGAAAGTTTAGAAAGATCCATGCTTCTGAGTTTTCAGGACCTCCTCAAAGAAAGCATCTTTCCTGCAGTCACAAAACAAAAAGCACAGAAAGGGCGACAGGGGCTAGGAAACACAGGGAAACCAGAAAAGCTGTGTCCCTCTGTAGCACTGTAGTCCTGCATTGCCTTCTCTGCAGCACGTGCGAGAAACCTGCTGCAGCTGCCCCTCTTAGGTATCTGCAACATGCTGCTGAGCGCTTCTGCCTCCCTATTCAGTTTATTTCAACACCCTCAAAATCCCTTTCGTCACATTAGATCTAAGCACTGAATGTTCAGTGCGTTTCTTTCCTTGGACAATCAAGCAACACAAAATGTGACCTGCCTAGAAATCCCAAAGTGATGAAAAAGGGTAGGTTTTTACATGAAAATGTCTTTCTCAGTTTTTTCCACTGTTTTGTCTGGCAGCTTTTGGACATGAGAGTGGCACCAGCAAGTACCTGGAACCTTTTGGCATGCAGCCTTTAGTGGCCTGGTAGCCAAGCTGCAGGATGCATTGGGATGCTTTGTTATAGCATCTTGGCATGGAGAACCACGGGCTTTGGGGGACTGATCCAGGTAACAGCAGAGGATCCAATGATTCCAGCAGAAACTGGAGTTGCTCTCAAACATCAAAACCAGCTAAATCCTCCCACTCACTAACTAGGTTTTATTTTGTGGTTCGTCCTGGAAAAGCAGCTCCAGACAAACAGTCTTAACAGTTGTTCTGTGACCGACTTTACCAGCTCAAGAAAGAGCTGTGTCTTTTACTGCGTTCTAAGATGTCAGAGATGCAAGCTGTGCGTGCTTAAGGCCACAGCACGTTTTGTAGTCAAGCACAGTGGAAAAGAGAGGTCCCGGAGGTCTGCATGCTTGACCGCTGCAACCGACTCAAGGGCCTTCTCCCTCCCGGCGGGATGCATATGATGTCGCCAGTGAAATGCCGGCCTCGCAGAGCTGTGACAAGGAGGCTTGAATCCACACTTAGCCACTCTGCAGCTCACCCAAGTGGAGACTGGAAAGAGGATCTGCTGGGGACAAAGTGTTCTTAGGCAGGTAATGCAGTCTGCTGCACTGAGAGCAGTGCATCTCTTCACAGCTAAGCACCGGCAAGAGGAGTGCAGGAAGGACAGAAATAAAGGAGCAGAGAAGAGATCTAACAGGGAGATTAAATGGGCTTTCTCTTGGGATTAGCATTTCTCTGGAGCACGTCTCTGCCGATCTTGATGGTGGGGTGTTGGCTGGTTCTCTGGGCTGCTTCCACAGGGTGATTCACTTTCTTGTTGAACGTAGTCAGAAGTGGTCCTTTCGGGGTGCCAAATCTCGAGCGGCCTGTAATGGGAGAGACATTTAGGAGAAAGCTATACAAGGAAGTGGTGGCAAAAACCCCACTTTGATGTAACAGAGGGTATGCACAACTTCATAGACAGTAAGGGTGGAAGAGAAGGATGCTGGGCTTGTTCAGCCTGGAGGAAAGAAGATTGAGGGGGTACCTAGCTGCTGTCATCCACTGGCTCACAGGGTTACAGAGGGGAGAGAGAGAGAGAGAGAGAGACAGGCTCTTCTCACAGGTCCGTGGGGAAAAGACAAGAGGCAATGGGCACAGGTTGCAACAGGGAAAATTCTGGTTGGACATACAGAAAAAATTGCTTCTGCAAGAGTGGTGCAGGTCTGGGACAGGCACCAGAGAGGTGATGAGATTTCTGTCCTTGGAGATTCTCCAGACTGACAGGACAAGGTCCTGGGCGACCTGACCAATTTTGGTGAGCAGGGGGTTGGGCTGAAGACCATCAGATGTAAACCTTCCTGCAATTCTTCAAGAAGCTCTGCAGTGATCTTTCTGAGACCTCTCTCAGTCCCATAAACTTCAACAGCAATATGTTGCACGGGTACCTATACAAGGATAGAGCCTAGGCTATGGGGAGAAGAAGGGATGTAGGTGTGCACATGCCTCATACTGAGAAGAAATCTGCCCGACACTGTGCTTTGAAGGAAAAGCCCCTCCTTCACTGTCCTTCCCAGCTACTGCTCCCCTGGAGACTGTTACATAGTCCTCAGAACGCAAAGCTAAACTTTTCACCACATGTGCCTGATGGCCATACGTAAAAAAATTTATGTCATGAATGCTACTAGTGTTTGATTTCTGCAGAGCGAAGCCTGTCACATCACTGATCTTTGGAGGAACGGCCATGTCATGGCCAGAACAGCCTCAAACCTCTGCTGCTGGCGATTTCCCATGCTTGGCAGCAGGTGGGAAGAGGCATGAAGGACGCAGGGAAACCAGGGACAGACGGGGGCTCTGCAGAATGGGAAAGGCAGGGATGAAGTTGCTGAGCATGGATCAGCTGGAAAGGTCCACAGACTTGGCAAGGATCTGCTGAGCTTACAGTGGGGTGCTGCACTAAGGGCTGCATGGGGATGACATGGGAAAATGAAAATCAGGAAGCCTGGGCAGGTTTTGGCTCTTCTGCAGAGAGCACAGATTGAAGTTGTTGTCTGAGGTAACTGGCTGAATGGAAAACCTTGTGATAGGCTTGTGCTTGTGTTCCTCCACTGTTTGAAAAGGCCTTGAGCCCACAGGCTGCTTCGGGGCAGCGGTGAGCCCCTCCTGGGCTTACATGGTGTGAGAGGAGCTGGTGGAGGGGCCAGGCTTGCCCTACCTCCTCAAGATGGAACTGTGTGAAGTCCTCTCTCCTGGAAAGGCCAATGGAGACCAGATGTGGAAGGGATGGGGCTTTAGCAGCAGACAGGCCAGCGGTGCCATCACTGCATACCTCTGGAAGGATGGAGGCAAGCAGACAAGTGGAAGTGAGAGATCTCCAGGCATGGCTGGGATGGCACGGGTAGGCTCTGGAGGCTTATGGGGATGCTCTGGAGGTAAACGGGGCTGTCACCGGCAGCGTATTCCTCAGTATGTCTGTCTTTTGTGCCTGTGAGTCACCAGCAAGCTGGAGGAACGGCTCATGCAAGAATCCCCCCACGCAGAAGCGCGTGCGAGCTGTCCCTGTGCACTGTGGCGCACAGCTCCGTCGGGATGTCATCTGGCAGTACCTGGCAGCAGCTAGCCCTGCCCACCGGGAAGCAGCTCTCCATGGGTGTGTAAGCCTGCATTCAAGCTTCAGGTTTTTCAGTGGAAGATCTCTCCTTTTTTTCTTAATCTTCAAACATTTCTCTTTCAACAATAAATGGTTTTTCATAAATCCTGCACAAAATTTCTCAACTATTTTTTAACCAAAAAACCCCATGCCTCCAAAGTTTCCCACCTTTTAACAAAGGATTTGCCATTTTTGAGAGGACCTCCCCTCTCGCCAAAGTGATGAGTTTCTCCCCTTCCCCCTGAGCCTTTCCTAGACCTATATGCATGTCTGTTCCTCCCCTTTTCCTAGGGAGAGAAGCCAGGCAAAGTTTCAAGCTGTTAAGCTGAAATATGTTCTGATCTCAGCCCCATGAGACAGAAACTGGAAGTAGTTTGGGGAACATTTTGTGCTTTCCTGGGGGCGGCAGACAAAGGAGGTGCAACAGCACTGGAGGTGGAGAATGGGACATCTGGAGACCTTGCCAGGGAGGCTCGGCACGTGTTGTCTTGCAGCAGAGCCTGTCCCGACAGATGACTCCCGTGCCTGAGCAAGCTGGTGCCCCCAGCCCTCGTGCGTGGAGCACCCAGCTGCTGGCACCTCTGCGCTTGCTCTTGACTCACTGCAGTGACACCAAGAAAGGTTACGTTTTGGGACTGTTGATGTATGCTGGCTTCAGTCTCCACTCAAGAGGCTTAGGGAAATTAAACTCAAAAGTCTTTATGGCACCCTGTCCCAGAAGAGACAAAGGAAGCAGATGACAGAGAGACAGGACACAGTGAGTAACAAGTGCTCTCCTGAAGTTTAATAATTCCAAGCTCTCCTTGCCTGCTTCCACAGACTTCTCAGGGCAGGATGCTGTCACATCCCAGGTTGCTGCTCTGGCTGGTCATCGGAGATTTGCACACACTGTAATCCTGGCCGCTACAAAGTCTGTATTGAACAGATTGTTTTGTTCTTTTGTTCTTTTAAATTTAGGGTTTTTGTACCCAAGGCAAAGGTTAGGGTGGCAACCCACCTAGAAGTACGTCTGTACACCTAGTTGGCTTTCACTTTTACATGTTCTCACAAGCACAAGCTCCCTTCTGCTTCCGAAGATTTCTCCCCTCATAACAGAAATGCCCCAGAAATGACAATGACAAGCTAAATACACTGCATGTGTTTGAGGCCTGCCCACCAGCTCCTTTCTCTTCTCTCCAGCACACGTCATCTGAGTTTTTGGGCCTCTCTCCTTTTAAAGCCCAGAGAGCCTTTGCCAACAGTCCTTATGTAAATGGAAAATTTATGCACACACACCCATGCATGTGCAGTCATCCCTTCTGCTTGCTCACATACTCTCGCTCTCTTGAAAAGGCTGTCAGACATTTCAGTTTTTCCAGTCAAGGCCTTTCTTTCCAGTTGCAAACTTCACTGGACAAATTTTGAAGACCCATATATCTGTCTGTTAAATCCAGGTCTAACAAGGCCCAGGTGGAGCCTGGCACCAGTGTTGTGCTGTTCTCGTAAGTGCTGTAAGTCCACTGATTTTAAGAACTGCCTCCCAAACTGTTGCCTCCCATTGCTGTGCACTCACACAGTACCCTTAGGATGGCAGAATGGGGACTATGTCCATGCACTACAACCCGATCTCCTTTTAAACTAAGCTGTGTCTTAGCACGAAGGAAATCGGAAGTGATCATTAAGTCTCAGTACCCCATTTTCCGTCTTGTCACCCTGTCATACCACCTGACACCTTTGTCAGAGTGGGCTAACTCTGTGAAGAAAATTGTGTTTGATATCTCTTATATCATACTGGGAGACATTTTACCCGTGCAGACTGAGCCAAGCAAGTGCTACCTGAGGTTATTCCCACAGCATACTCCGCAGAGGGGTATGGGTTCCCCATCCTTTGAGAAGAAAATGCAGAAACTGCAGATTTCATACTGCAGCAATCACGTGTGAAGGCCTACAACAACAACTCCCATGACGTGTGAGCCGCCCCAAAATGCTGAAACATTGTGGCTGTGTAAGAGATCCTGGGCTGGAGGAAGCAGTGCTAAGCTTCCTCCCCTTTCCGCCTGGCTTCCATCTGAAATCTGCAGCAGCCATGCAGGAAACCAGGGAATTGTGACTCAACGCTAATTCACACCCGTCAGTGATCCCGGATTCTCACCAGTCCTGCCCAAACTCCAGCTAAAGGCACAGCATAAACAGGAGGATGGTAATTACAGCAGTTAAAAGGCTTTGCCAGCATCTTCCACTTAATCTCATTTTAGGTTCCTAATTAATATCCCTTGAAGATCTGTGATGTACTTGTCACATGCATTAAAAAGCAAGCAACTGATAAAAAATAACTTTCTGTGGAAAGTCCTATTTCTGACTATTCCTGACACACAGATCCAGCAGGCATCTGTTCTCGGCACATCGCTCCAAAGTAGCTGAAGACCTAACAGAAGATGCTGTTTCTGGTGAGGTTTACAGCTGGCAGAGGCACAAGCAGAGTGGTACCTATACAAACACATAGGTATTGTGCCACACCTCCCACACATGGAGGATGCACGACTGTCAGCAATTTTTGGAGAGGGGGGGCTCGCTGAAATGCGTGAGAAGGACTCAGTGAAACCACCTGAGCAGCCCAGAGGGGAGCAACGGCTGGGAGCGTGAATGCGTCACAGGTAGCCATGGGAGTGGGTGGTCCTCTCTGTGCAGCTCTAATTAAGAGAGGATCATGGTTTGGCTCTTTGGTACAGATAGACCAGCCCACTTGTAACAACATTACAATGGTCATGGGATTGTAATCAGAAACTGCATCCCTCCACACTTCAAAGAAATTAGCAATTAAAGGGTTTTTAAAGAATGATTTCTGTAAGACCCTGCCTGAGAGGTGGTGTGCCCATCACCCTGCTTCTCCTGAGCTCCATCCTCCTCGTGAAGAGAAGACTTGTTCACAGCATGCAAACACCCAGGGAGGGCAAGTTTCTGACCGTGCGTGGCAGCAGGCGAGTCAGAATGTTTGTTCCACTTCACCTGGACCAGAGGGAATCTTCCCTTTTTCTTCCTTTTAGAGGGTTTTCACTTATTTAAAAAAAAAACAAACAGTTCAAGGTGAGTTTCAAACTGAAAGGTCCTCATGAAACAAGAAAGCAAAGGAGTTCATTTGGAAAATGTCAAAATGTGTTGTTTCCGCTTTCAGGAACTTTTACTCCCTCTTTTCAATTAAAGCTATTTGTCAGTTTGGATCAAATTCAAGAAATAATGTAGTTTGCCACCAAAGCACACCTTTTCTGGCCGAAGTGTGTGTCTGGAAACTCCAGACATGGTGCTGACCCTGCTTGTCTGCCATCACAGTGTTCCTGTGTGCAACGAAGGGGTTTGTGTAGGAGCATCACTATATGTGAAAATATACAGACAGGCTTCAACTGCAGTACAGTACTACCTTTACCAAACCCATCCGCTTCGGCTAGAGCAGATCTTTCAAAAGAGGCAGTCTGACTTTTAGGAGTGCATAATTAAATTACTGACAAACTAGTAACCAAGCCATCCATGGTCTGATTCCTCACTGACAGACTTCTGTCTCAAAAATGCAAGAAATCCCTAAGTAAACAGTGCAGAGCTGTCATCAGATTTGGAGATGTGTAGCTTTGAAAGTTATGAGGAATTCTTTTGCTTGAGTGCAAAGGCTGTAACAAGTCACTTAAGCCTCTAGTGCCAGAGCCAGGTCTGGATAGCATTTACCAGCAAAGCAAAGGTCCCACCAACACTGGCATTGGTGTTTGACACGGTAGCTTCCCTCCGAATTTGCCAGGCTGCTTCACCAGATCCCCCACCTGATCTCACAAGACAGGAATGCGAGGACACCAGAAGCACCCACCTGCCCAGTGCTCCCTGGGAAGGGACGGCATATGAGCCTGGCCAGGTCCCAGGGCTCTCTCTGACTCCCTCTTCTCTGCAGTGGCTGGTGTCCAAGGCTTGGGCTCACCCTGGGCACACAAAGTTAAAAACCCCTTCAGTGTGCTTTATGCAGTCTGTTAA
>JAVKLA010000074.1:15346981-15364769 GCA_034782735.1 Sagittarius serpentarius | reverse complement strand
GCTGTCTCCCCTCCCACCTTTCCTGTGCCCCTCCAGCCTTCTTGCTGGCCGGGCAGGAGAAGCTGAAAAGTCCTTGACTGAGTCTAATCACGACTGAGCAACAGCCAAAACCATCCGTGTGTTATCAACATTCTTCTCATACTGAACTGAAAACACAGCGCTGTACCAGCTACCGGGAAGACAATTAACTCTATCCCAGCCGGAACCAGGACACTTGGGCAGATTCATTCTACTTGCTGGCGTACAGCTCTCAGCTCCACTCAGCCAGCACAGGAGAAGAAACAGCAACTGTGAGAACACCACCACTCCTCTGCCCTGGTGGGGATTGTGATATTAAACAGCACAATCAGAGGGATGACAATCTCAATGCAGCAAATCTGGACCACGACAAAGCATTCTGCTTTCAGAAAATTTCCCTGAGCCTGTGTGAGCTGGCAGATGAATATTCCTAGTAGGTACTCAGCACAAAGGACATGCTGAGCACTGTCTGACCCAGCCAAGCTGGTACTGTGGAGACAATGCTGCATCATTTTGAAGAGCTTTCAGGTGCATTTTGGTCCCATGAAAGCTGTGACTGAAAATAAAGCTGTCTTTTCAGAATGACCAAGGTCAAACAATCACAGTCAAAGTATGGTCTGAGGAAGGGGTGAGAAAAATGCTGTTCTACTGTTGTAGATACCACTGGAGCTAGAAAAAAAGCACAGCTCCACCAGGGCAAATGACAACCACAAAGAAAAAGATGATCACAGTTACTTATGTAGGAGAAAGTCATACGCATTTCAATACAAACCCTGCAGGCTCTCCCAAGTCTTCTCCTTCAACTCTCGGACCACTTGCAAGCGATTCTTATGGCGAAGAAATGCTGTTTTCTGAGAATCCAGGAAGGTCAGCTGGCTTTTCTGAGCTGCTCAGCAAGAAAATCAGAACATGAACATTTGTGCAAGAGAATCAGAAAAAGCATTTTTTACACAAGAAGTGTGAATGAGCACAATCCTTCAACAAGCTCAGAAGTCAGGTGCAAAGCACACAAAAGGACTCAAGTGGAAGGCAATCCAAAAATTATAACACAGGAGCCCACCAAACAAGATGCACCTGGATGCAGAGTGAATTAACCTGCCAGACAAGCATTTTCTAGAACAAGAGTCTGTTTCTGATACAGGAAGAGCAGAAAGCTCTGTGGCCAAATCTCTTTAGATTAATTAGGTTTGAATTAAAGAAAAAAATCCCTCAACTCATAAAGCCTACTGCCCATAGCACAAAAAGGAAGCCCAACCAATAGCAACCAACCATCCTTCCTGGATGGAAGGGAGAATACAGCTATCAAACCCTATTTTTCAAAAACTACTCATAAAGCTTGCAGGACAGTCAGCCATTCTCCTAGTCTATAGCTCTGCTGTCACATGTGCTCTAGAACAGGGACTGTTCTGTTTGTTCATGGACATGCAGACACAGGCCCCTTTGCAGTTTGTGACTGTGAGGTCTGGAAAAGCTCAAAAGAAGCCTGACTAAGCTAAAAAGAGCCCATGACACTGCAGGGCTTCAAGGTGCATTGAGGAGCACCAAATGCAGCTAACTGAGCAGCATCAGTCAGGCAGAATCAAAACATCCTTTCATACAGCTTCTAGTACTGGAGTGCTGTGACTTCCCACAGACCCAGTAAAGACCTTCTTCAGCCTCTATGGCACAGAGAAGTCTCAGATTCTTGCACAGATTCACCTTCCAGAATAGCAGGTTTGAAGTTGGTCTCCAAGATATCCAGTCTACCATACTTGTAAATCTGGACCAGGGAAAGGAAACAAGGTATTATTTAAGGATCTAACCCAGATTCCATCCCTCTCTTCTTGCACTCTAAAGAAGTATTTCCACTCTGGTTCTTGTGCTCTGAAAAGTCTTACCAGTCTTAAAGCCTCTTCCCAGAGAGCCCCTTCTAAGAGCAGGAGAACAGCCTCTTCGTAGTCCTAGAAGGAAAAAGCAACCACGTACTGCTACTGATGCGAGTAATACACACTCAGGTAGCACCTATTTCAGATGCACATTTCTACGCAGCAGTATCACAGTCAGGACAGGAAAATAAGACTGTACTTTGTACTTTGAAGGTACTTTGAAGAGCTGACATAAAAAAAAACCCCACCAAATAAATTATGCTATTTCTCCCATGCTGAGGGGAAATCCCTTTAGAACTCTGTCTTCCTTACTCCAGCCCTCACGCTTCAGCTCTGTGCGACAAAAACTTTGCATACCAAAGCAGAGGCAGCTTCATGAGTGGAAAAACTCAGCGACACAGCATTCATCCCCACCCTGCTCAATGCATCACCTGGACCTGCTCTTCCCTCTCCACACAGAGTCAGCATGCATGGACTCACATGTGGCCCAGCAGAACAGAGAAAACACAGATGGCACATCTGTCTGACAGGGCTATTACTGGGGCACAGATGGGAGGGTGATTACATTACCTGAGTGTACTGCTCCAGGAGTATGGCTGCCTCTGCATGCTTTCTCTGTTCAACTAGTTTTCCTACAAGAAAAGGGGAGTTCAGCTTTTCAGAAGCAGCCGGATTTTGTGCCACAAAACTACAAAATAGAGGAAAATCCCACTCACTGAGGCGCTTTCTACCTGCTCACACACTTACTCAGTCTGCCTGCTAAAAAAAAGGGCTGCCTGATGCCAAGGGTTCATTAACTTGCAACATCATCAGCCAGTTGCTTGTGAAATTGCTGGTGCATGTCCCTCAAGACCATCTGGAGAATGTTTTCCCCCCAGTTTGAGACAGAAATAGTAAAGAGTCTCTTAAGTAGAGGGGGCCAGGATGTAAAAAGGAAGTTTCTCTTGAAAGCTTCAGTGTATCACAGCCTTGCGATCTGCAGGGAGCACTTTGCCGTCTGCTCTCTGTGGTGTGGACAGCAATCATCAAGCCTGTGGGATTCAGTGCTTCTAGTTCCCTAAAAGTCAGAACTAGCTTTGGCACTGGCTAGTACGCTAGGATGCAATGTAAGAGCAAATGATACACAACACCAGAAAAAAACCCAATGAAATTACCCAAGCAAAGCAATCTCATCCAAGGCAGCTTGTGTCTGCTCATTTTGCTGAACTACAGTTGTGAATTAAAAGGGGCACTAGAAAAAGTATTAGAGGCAAGACATGCAGGATCCAAATTACATTAAGCAACAGTAAAAGAAAATACTGATATCCAGCTCTGGAAGACTACACTCTCAGGAGCTATATTGCCATTGCGTAAGTGGGCCCTTCATAAACTCTGCCTCTGAGTAAGGCAGAAGTCGGGATGATGCTCCATTTCTTTTGCTGAAATAATGCCAGGTCCACAACACATCTCAAACATGCAGTCCGATATGCCCTAGTGAGCACAAATTCTGAGACCAGCTACCTTTTTTGGATGGCACATAGCTTTACATGTACCAGTTGGTCCTAGCTGCTAGCAGGCTTTAAGGAGAAAAACATGAAGACGCAGCTCTGAATTACCCAGTAGCCTTTAAGGTCTGTGACTAGGCACAGTACTTACGTCAATGATGTCTAGAGGCCTCAGTCATGTCAGACACTGCAAAGAATCTCCATTCCCTGAGGTTAACCAAGGAGGCAATTTGGCATAGCAGTTCAGCAACCGGTAGCAAGGAAAAAGTGCAAGAAGCAGTTGGCATGGGCAGCCAAGACCACAGCTAGCCTGGGAACTCCTAGGTGCCTACCAGCTCAGCTCCAGCATTTTTTGGTGCTTTGAGAAACAAAGGTGATGTGCAATCACACAAACACTTGGGAAACATGGGATCTTTGTTCTCCCTTTAAGAAAAATGCAGCTGAAGACTGAGGTTTTCACTAAATTTTAGGAAAAATCAAAACGAACCAAAAATAACAGCAGCCAGTTTTGCTCTGCACACTTCCATCTCCTCAAGGCCTACCTGCCATGCTCCGTGCCAGGCTGGACAGCTTATCCTTTGTGTAACCAAGCCGTGATGCCATGCACAGGGCTTGCTGCCAGCTGCCACTGTTCTGAAAAGCATCAAGTGCTTTTGCAAAGATGCCAGAACGAGCAAATATCAAGGCAGCCTGTTCATATAGCTGCTTCTGAATCAAGTACTCCCCGTATGCATCGCTGATATCCTGCAAGAAAGGGACAGAAGAGAAATAAGAAATCAGCTCTAGAGTCAGTAGCAATCCTCCATTCATAGAATTACATGCCGAACTTGAACACAAGCAGCTGCTGTCTCATTCCTGCCCTCACTCAAAGCGTCAAGGACGTGCAAACAAACCTGTGAGAATAAAAAGCTTGCACACTGCAGTGTCACATGCTTACACACCTTGTACTCCTGAGTGCTAGGAGGGTACAGCTTCATGGCTTCACAATACTGATTCTGATCCTTGACCAAGTTCAGAAATTCAGAGAAGTGTTCAGGACCTGCAGAAATAATTTATTTTTTGTAGCAATAAAAGAGAAAGCACATGGCTCTCATGGCTCCCAGCCAGTCTGGGTTCATCACATTAAGAAGGTAGAGGTGCTTGGATAGAAAAGCACAAAAGCACCTCTTCTACTGCTGAAAAATCAAGGTGTTCATTTCCTTGAGGTTTGCTCCACTTTTGCCAGCAGTATTAACTGGGGACAAGTCACCTACAACAGCAGCAAAACCAGACTTATGCTTCACAATCACAGAGCGTAAACATTCTCACCCCTTTCGCCCTGCGCCAAGCTACACTACAAAAAACAGGTAGCAGAAGTAAGTTAACCATGCACTACCAGGAGGGAAGATGACCTTGTGTAATCCTTCTCTCTCTTCAGATATTTCCCCTCAAAGGCTCTCTAAAATGGAAATGTTCCACTGTGGAATTTCTCCCTAGAGACACTGCACGTGCAGGACACCTACCACATTTGCTGAGGTGCCCAAGAGCTTTTGTGTATCTCTTCAAGTGTCTGTCTATTGTATATCGCTGATAATTGGTTTCCATTTTCCGGAGGGTATTTAAGAAGGGCAAGTATTCTTTTGGGTCCTGCAAATAATAAAAACTGCAATTGAGCTCATCTGGTAAGATCCTTATTTGCCCTCATCTTCACCAACAGACAGTCCCATATTTGAAACTGTATGATAATACACTAAAAAGACTTTTTTTTTTTTTTAAAAAATGTAAGCCATCTTAAAGAATCAATTCTGTGTATGTACTCTTACTAGGAATGACTAACTTAAATTACCAGGCTCCCATGCGGACTTCAGCAGTATCTAAAGGCTGGCGACATTTAAAATTCAAGGCTATGTATCACATCAAATATTGTTTTCTGTTAGCTACTATCATGTGTACATTGCAGCTGTAAAGCTGATCAACTTCCTGCACACAACCCCCAGGTCATAAAACCTGTTAATATGAATAGGATGTTTTAACTGATGGACAGCAGGCTCTGCTGCAACATCAGGAAACTCTGAAGATCCTGATGAGCATTTCCATTCAGTGATTTCAAATAAAACCTGCTGGAAGACACTATTATTGTGGCCACCACCAAATACACGAGAATCAAAAGAATACAGAATTGGGAACTTAAGACATGCAGTCACAACACTTCAGCCCACAGTCCCAGGGCTACTTTGCGGTGCTGCTCTAGAGAAGCCCTCTTTCACCTTGAGCACAAGCAAGTTTCCAAAGCTGTGCTCAACAAGTACTAAGAGGTGCAGAGACATGCTACCTTCCCAGCATCATCCCAAGCACACACAGGACTTCTGAGCAACTGGAATCCTGCCTGGATAGAGAGCTATGACTAACAAAACATGTGGGCTGATCCACAGACTACAAAGAACCTTTGGGAAAGTAGAAAAATAGTTCCTTGGCTGGAACTGTAAGTCAAGACCTTTTGAGACTTTTCTGCCACCATGATGACTAAATCGAAGTCATACGTCCCCAAGGAATAATCATACAATTCATTGACATCCACAAGGAAAAGCAGGTACTTTAGTGCTTCTTCTGCACTCACAGCTTTGGCATCTGGAGTAACGCTTTCTGTAATAAGATAAAGCAGCATATGATCAGTTACACCATCAGCAGCGGAACCCTGCTCTCAGGGCGGGATGCATTATCAAGCACATCCTTCACACCAGATAGGGACCATCAAACTAATGGCTTGTTCTGTCTTGCAGGAAGGGTTACTTTGCCTTTGCTGGGCAACTTCAAGGACCAGCCCAAGCATAGTAACTCGTTAAGTGTGCAACACCAACATGTCAGATGTATCAGCACTGAATAAAAGCAAAGTTTGCCAGCTTGAGATACCAGGACCCAGAACGGGAACCTCTATTCCACGCTGGGAGAACCAGAGTTCTGACTGGAAAGAGAAAACAGCTCCAACTCTGGGCTATCTACTGACATACCTAAATAAAAGGATGAGCTGAGGGCATGCACAGCAGTGTATCTTAGCTGATATGCTGCTGTTCCATTAATACACAGCTAGTTTCAAGTACACTTCTGTTTTCTGGCTGACTTAATGAACAGCCATCTTAAAATAATTTTCAGAGTGAACCACACTAACAATGAAAGCTCCTGCAAACCACCCATTTTGAAAATTTTTGAGTTCCTGATACAACACCTCGAAGATCGTGAACCTTCTGGAGAGCAATTTCCAGTTCTGGAGGACTTTTCTTTACATGTGCTGTCAGTATTGATAGGCAGTATCTGAAGAAAACAGAAGCAGTAAATGAAAAAGCAAGAAGGCAGAAACACTGCTTATTCCTATTTTAGCACAGTTTGTGCAAGTTCTAGTTTACATTTTAGTAAAAAAATCCCAAATGACTCAGGTATTTCAGTCTTTTTAAAGGAAGGCAGGAAAAATGGGAAGAGAAAAGAATACTCCAGAAAGGTATTTCTACTCAGCATGTCTCCCCAAACATGTCACAAGACTGGAGGCGTGTTTTGAGTAGAACGAGCTTCCTGCAACACCAGCGAGCATAATGAGGAAAGAACACCTCTCTCTGAAAGCTCAGATAGCTGGACACAGTTTTCCAAATAAAATTTGGCATGAAAACAGTCTTTTTTATAAAAAGAAAGCTTTCTAGGAGGTTATTTCCACTTTCATACATTTCACATGTACTATTTCAAACTAGCTTTCACAGCTAAGGGGATGCTTTGTTTTCCAAAACCGTTTGCTGAAAAGTGTCTGAATTTTCAGGGTTCAGCAGCAACCCACCATCTGTTGCTCCTCCAACCACTGTTTCACATATAAGATGACAATGGTTTAACACTGCTTCACTAACCACTGTTATTATCCTATTTTCCCAGCCTTTATCGTTGCCTGGTGTTGATTTATCCAAGGAGGGTGGCTACCAAAAAGGCAATCATTCAGAAATATGCAGCTGAAGATTTACAGAAGTAATTCAGTCTCAAATGGAACAGCTAAGATCTTTCCAAAAAGCCAGCTGCTCCAAAAAGCCTGCATATCTCCCTGAGATGACAATCTTGCTCGTGTCTCTCTGTCCCCTATGCCACACAGACTGTTCCTAAGTTGAGTGTATTTCTTATAAGCATTCTGCATCTATTACTTTAATTCTTGTTGTAAGAAGTTGTTTTGCTATCTGTGCAATTATTAGATGTGGTTTTCAGAACAGCATCCTCAGCAGATGGAAGGTATGGCTACGTAAGTTTTGTAGAGCACAAGCTCACCTCAGATGATCTGAAGCAAAGTAACTGATGTTAAGGACAGCTTCACTTTCTGCAAATGACTTACTAGAAACCTCTCTAGTAGTTCCTTCACCTACAATAAGAAAATGCTCACTTTTGAGGGTCAATGTGTTCCATGGCAACTCTCATCACATCACATATGAGGTTTACTTTTTTCTGATCAGGGTGCTGGCGTGGCTGAGCATTACTGCTACCATTCAGAGATGGGTATGTACTCTTTGTGAAATCTTCTTCTCTAAATAAAAACAGATACCATGAATACCAGTACAGTCCATCACATAGCCCATCACAAAGACAGTAACATTAAGAAACACAAATGCACGTAGAAAATAACTACTCAACAAAATAGCTTATATGTCATTCTGTACTGACACACAACCTGCCACACTATCAGAAAGCTCTCCAACATCTCTCATCCATCCCAATTAATTTTTAGCCAAAACAGACATTGAAAAAAACTGGTCAGAACAACTACTTTATTTGAACAAAAAATCAGAAGGCAAGAGTTTCAAGATACAGCTGTCTTCTACTAAATCCACTACAGAGATGCTGAGCACAGAGCACTTCTGAAAATTAAGCCATCTGCTTTCATTTCTAGACAAAGATTTAAGGTCAGGTCAAAACTGAAAATAAAACAGAACAGTTAAGTGATAGCTCCAGCTCCTAAATAATTATTTACTTCAGCAAGCTTGAGAAGTCCTGAAGCTACTAATGCCCTAAAGCCTCATCACTCAACCTTTGAGAAAGAAATTAGGGGATGTAATTTGGGAATCTAAGCAAGTATCTTGGCCTCAGCCTTCAGATAAGCAGTGCTGTTTTGCTCCTTTTTATAAGGGAACAAAACTTTCTCCTTCACATTTACCCCTGCATAGCAAATCAGAAGTCAAAGCAGTCAGATGATGTACTAATCACTTGCTGGAAAAATCTAATGGCTGCCTGCAAGCTGGAATTCCCAACAAGACATGCTGACTGTCCCTGAAACTATTGAGCTTAGTCGAGTCTTTATGACGCAACATGCGAGATTTCTGACTGACTCCTTGCATCCACATTGAAGGGCTGCCAGTATTTTGACAAAATAATGTACCACGACTACATGCATGCTTCCATTTGCAGAATTATACTCACTTCAGTTCTGTGAAAAACAAGTTGATATAGTTCACAGAATCTATTTGCCTGATAAAGGTTTCTGCGTTTTCCAGAAATACCTGAAACAAATATTACTGCTGTTACTCTGAACAAGCACATTAAGTACAAGAACAAATTCAAAGACCTTCTCCGAAAGTACAAGATGAAGGAAATGCTAAATCTGATCTGCCCACATCAGGATATAGTGATGCAGACCAGCCAGCTCTGCTGAAAGGAGAACTGACAGCACCACCTACTTTTTGGGGCCTACTGTTCAATGTCAATGGATTCTAGGCTAGATGGATATGGAAAACAACACAACGGAACTGGGCATACTTACCTTGGGACTGTGGTCATAGAGAAGATTGAGGTTGATTCGCAGCTTCCTCATACACTGAAATGCTTCCCTGAACATAAGCCTGAAGGAATGAGTCAAGTGGCATAGTTTACATAGTGGATAGGTGCAGTATCTGCACATAAAGGCAACTGATTAGAGGTAAGCACAGACCTGGGAAGGGAAGAGCCTAGGCAGTAAACTGTGTAGACTGCTTTCCAGAAAAAATGTGCAAGGTCAGTCCTGTTCATTGCCAGCCTCTGCAGTGGGACAGACCAGCATGCCACATTGAGGAAGCAACACAGGCCTTGCATTATTTTTTAACTCTCTTAAAGCAGAGAACTACATTTTAATCTAATGGACCAGGTTCTGTTTCCAAAAACTTCAATGTAAATAAATTAAACAAATAAAACATGAAAAACAGCAAGCTTCATCATTAAGTGATTGACATGTCTGGAGAATGGAGCAGATGATTTCTCCCACCCAGTCTCAGCACTCATATAAACCCTTCAGTGGTGAAGTGAGAGGCACTTGGGACTGCTGAAAGCTGGACTCCTGGCTAGTAGCCCCAGAAACAGTTTCATTCCCACTAACAAAGTCACTACCTTTGAGTTTAGCCTCCCTCCCTTCTCCAGCACAACAAAACCAGGCCAGTGAGTGTCTAACAACTCAGACTGGGGAAGAGAAGACCAGAACACACCCAGTGCCATTTACCTGTCTAGCCACTTCCGAATCTGGGCAAGAACCAGAGCTCGGTGGTGAACAGTCTCCAGATTTCCTCTCGGCATCTGTAACACAAGATCCACACAATCATTTATTTGTAGTTGCTCTGCCTACATTGAAGGCAAAGTGAGGACTAGCCAATTTTCTAGGCCTGTCTGCTGCTCGCAGGTGCATGGGCCTGTTCGTTCACTTCAAATGACATGCAATTTCAATGACTGTGGAAAAGTATCTGAAAATTTTCTCAGCTCAGAAACATTCCTTCCTCAGGAGGCTGGACTCCACTCAACTGGGCAAGACTCAGAGCAATCTGATCAAGCTTTCAGGTTAGCCCTGCTTTGAGGATGTTTGGCTACACACCTCCAGAGGTGCTTTTCAAAAGACATCCTGCTCCATTCTGTGAACCTCTGCTGGTTTTGAAGAATGAGCTCAGCACTTCAGACAAACTTAGTGCCAAGGCTAATGGAGGGCTGCTGGCAAATAGAGCCATTACTAAGAGGTGAGTCAGAGATTCACACTGAGAGGCTACAGTATGTAGCACTGCACTACCTGAGACATTAGGAATTTGAATAGCCCTTTCCGGTTCTGTACATACCCAGCTGCCTGTGCTGCGCCTGACTCCCACAGGCATGCTCAAAACCCCACTGCATCCAGCCAGGCAGCTGGAGATTTATGAGACGCTGTGCTGCATCAGTACAAGGCAGCAGCTTTGTGGCACTGCTCACATTGTTTGCAGGTTGACCAGCTGCCTGCTGAGATGGCCCCCCTACACTCCCCCGAAAGCAGACCTCAGCAGACACGGGCAGAGCACTGACCTGCAGCACAATCTTTGTGTCCTGGGGCACAACAGTGACGATACGTGAACCTCGCTCCACCTTGCGCAGGGTCTCGCTGTTGGGTGCAGCAGCACTGCTCAGGCCAGCCTGAAGGGCTGAAGACAGCGTATTTATCAGCACACATGGCACACCACAGCACAGTGCCCCCAGTCAGGCTTTCCTATGCAGCCCTGCAAAGTTGTACTGGACCAGCTTAGTCAACAATACACCAGTGATCTTCAACAGTTCTGGACAGGAAGAGGATCTCTTAGGGCTAAGCACTGCTGTATACAAAGTAGAGATAGGTCCTCTACAGAACAGGATCACAAAGCTCAACAGACCAGCTGAGAGGAACACTGACAGATGTAAATGACCAGTAAGTTGTCATCCTGCCTTTCCCAGGTTCCTTATACCTCTCATAGCCAGATGTCACCAGAAACTCTTTCTACTGGGATCCCTTCTCTACCACACACCCTCAAATAGCACACAGCCCTTTCTTTTTTTGGACGTAGAGGGGAGGGAGAGAATGCAGGGCTAAGCTGTTGAAACAGTGAAGGGACAACAACTACTGGACAAATCCTGCTCCTTGGGAGGAGCATGTAATATATAAAGTCAGTTCTCTGTGCTTCTTCCTCTCTGATAAGATTTTTGAAAGCAGCTCTCTTCCTCCATCTCTTAAGCACTTGCTCTGAGTGACCTAAATACAGCAGGTTTGGATGGGAAAAATTGGGACATCTTGTGGTTCCATAGAAATGGCCACGAGCTGCCAGCAGCAGGCAGCCAGAGCCAGCATTTACCTTTCACTGATATGTTCTTCAAGCAGAAGCATTGACAGGTGTGGGAGTTGGTTGTCACCAACAAAAACTCATTGTATGTTGCAAATGAGGTGATGTTGGAAGCAACCTGTAGAAAAATGACGGAATTTATTGGTGTATAGAGTGGTACACGAAAGCTGCCTTTGGCAGAGGAAAAGGGGATGCAAGGAAGGGCAAAAACTTTGGTACCTCAACATCATTAACAAAAAAACGGCATCGATCTGTGAGGCCCAAGATTACCTCCTGTAAATAGAAAGGATAACAAGTATAAGCTATCAGTGTCACAACCTCCAGTGTTTCACAACATTGACTAGCACTGGATTGAAGTACCTTACAATTAGGTACTGAGTATCTCATATGAATTACTTAAGAGAAGCTGGACAGGAAGTCATGCAACCTCTATAAGAGAAGGGCTTACTTAAGTGTCTTTAAACACTTCTGGCTGGAAACCCAGCTTTGTCTACCCTGTAAAAGAAACTGCACAGTAACAAAACAGAAGCAGAAACCACATCAGATAATTTAGTTTTTTATTCAGCAGCATTTGGTCCAAAATACCAGATGAAAAGCACTAGTACAGAGCAGAGCAAAGCAGCTCCATACAGCATTCACCTAGATGCACACTGAAGCAAAGAAACCCTGAAACTACCAGCAAAATAGCTGCTTGTTCCTTAAGCTGTTGTAAGTATCAAGAAACCATCACCAATAGGAAACACCAGTAGCAGTAACTCAATGCAGCCATATTTGCTAATCAGGTAAGTTCAGATAAAACAAAAGAGAAATAGCAAAATGCTGTTTTCAAAAAGAGCAGGGCAGTGACTGCTGGAAATTTGAATCTGAAATGTCTTGCTCTTCAATGACTTGCTCTTCAATGACATTATTCATTGTATTCATAGAATGGGAAGACTGGGTGTTAACTGCAAGCCATCAGAAATGCTCTAGAAGACAAGGAAAGGTATGCTTTCAGCTCTGCCAAGGGCCTTATGAAGAACGGCTGTTAAGAAATATCACTGAACGCTGGGCAGAAGATCAGGACCCTGGACATAGAGAACAACTGAGTAGAGAATTTAATCTGCTCGCAGTCTTACTTACTTCACCACTGATCCTCGTGAGAGAAGTCTGCACGCAAGGGTAGGGGAACCGAACAGCAGAGCCATCGCTAGTCCGCCAGGGCTCAAGGACCGGAGTAGAAGCCTCTAAAGAGCAAGAAAGATCAAACTGTTTTCCAGCCAATCAAAGATTCAGACATTATAACCACATGACGTGTATCTCAAGAAAACTAGAGCTGTGAATTAGCTACACTATCTGACAGAGAGGAGCAATGCTGACACAAAAGTCAAAGACGCAGCTGACAAGAAGGCGGTAACTTCTAGGGGCTCAGCAGCACCTTTATTCCACTGTGGAACAAACAAGAAGTGCCAAGGACACAGCAGTCAGTCACTGCTTCTGAAATGACTAACCCAGTCATCATCTTCTCAAATCATAAAATCTGAACTATCATTCTCAACAACATTAACAGCTTTCTGACACAAATTGCTAATTTTGGCCCATTTCTGGGAGGAAAGCGAGCATGAAAGGCAGGACCAGCTACCAGCTAGAGTCACCTATGTCCCTGAAAGTCAAACCATCTCATTAAACCCCTTCAGAAATCTGTAATGCCTACACCTCAGGTATTTTAACAGGGCCCAGCTTACCCCAGAGGTATTTCAGGATCTGTCTATCAGCCAGCTGCAGAGCTACAGTTTTGGTCACTGGGCTGCAGCACAGGCTGATCACTTCTCCCTCTACAGGCACAGAAAACCTGGGGCAAGACACAGAAGACAGAACATCACTCACAGGAGATACATTTAACACCTAGATTCTGCGTTTCTTGTGGCCAGATGGAAGGATGCACATCTCCAGCACGGACTGATACCTCGTTCACGTAAGGATCTTCTGCAGTCTTTTTACACCTAATGTCAGCTAACATTGGCACCACAGAGCACCAGCAACCCCAGCCAACAGGCATTTGCCTGACTGTGCTAGTCATCATCTGTGTAGTTGCAGCACTCTGCAGAGCCCACACTTCTTTTGTTCTAATCTATAGTTCATAAGCAAATCAGCCTGTCTTTGATGTGCAAGTGCTGCAGAAAGCAACTCTCAGGATCCCTTCGGGAAGCAGATTTTTGTAACGCAGGTGGCTTCCTTTTGTGATGTGGTTTTAGTTCAGCTGACCCCACAAAGCCCAGCAGGTGAGGAGGACAGGAGTAACAAGGGCTACTAGTCCCTTCTGGACCTTGATAATGGTAGGCAAAGGGTAGAATGGAGGAATTCAGTTCCCCAAGGGCCTCGTATTCAGGCAAAGGAAGAGAGCTACCCTGTACTCACACAGGCATGCTAGCATGCACCCTCTCGTCAGGCTGGGTGTAGGCATTATGACTAGTGGCAAATGCTGACCAGTTGGCAGCTTCATGAGCTGTTTGGTTCTGCTGCAAGAACAGAGCCAAATTCCCCAACCCACAACCTCCAGCTTCCATGTCTACTGAAAGACTTAATTCCTTCTAGGCACTGTCCACACGAGCTCTCAGACTTCACCCACAATTGACAGATCTCTGGTACCGTAAATTCAGGCACTCTTCTTCAGCTCCAGCAATGTGAGGCACTGCAGTCAGATGGTGAAGGACAGATTGAGCAGCATCCTGACCCTGACCAACCACCAGGAAGCTGTCATCTGGCAGCCAGGTGAGAAATCGAAGCCCCAGAGGATTCATCATTTCATTGCTGTTGCTGCCTGCATCAACTCTGTCACAAAAGAAGAGAGACTGGGAAGTAAATAGAATCTGATTTCAGTAGGCCACCTTACTGGAGAGGTTAAGGTCTTCCTAGGCACAGCCTGGCTGTTCAGACACACAGCATGGGTAGGAGGGCTCCAGTGCACAAACACACAGTCACCCAAAGCATGAATCCTGCCACAGGCTGGGCTGGAGAGAAGGACAAGACGGAACAAATGCAGACCAGGGTGGCTCTTTACCTTGTCATTGTCCATGCCATGTAAGCAGCTCTGTTGCTCAGTGTGCTGTGATCATGGGCCTGGGCACTGCACAGCCATGCCTTTGGCTCTGGGAGCAGGAGCACAACGTGCAGCACCACAACGCCAAGACCACCAGGCACAGGAAAGGCTATCTCCGTGCTGTCACTGACGGTCACTGCTCCCACCAGACCAAGACCTCAGTCAATGGCACTTCTCAGGATGAACTGCCCACTGTGTTGCCCAGTTCTTAGCACTAGTTGCAGCCACAGTGTCAGCACAATGAAACCATTTTATCTGACAGCCTCTTCAAAATCTTGAGACAAGTGGTCAGAGCTGGGACCATTAAAACATCCAGCCAGGCACTATCCTTTTGTCCTCATTACAGTTGTACTAGTTCTGTATTACCTGTAGGTTTTGTCCAGGTACGGTGTTTCCAGAGCTGCTTTAAATCCATTTCCACCCACAACTCCAAAGCTGACAGTGGGGTCATTCGTTGTGCTCCGTCCTAGCAAACACAGAACAAAGCAGAGTTTAGAGATCCCACCAACAGAGCCCCTTCCATCTTCATACTTATCAAAAAGTAGATGCTACAGGAAACTATTATAGGAGTCAGAAAATACCATCCCTACATGTACAGCCAACACTTAATCCTCATTAACAAATACCCTGAGGAACATGGTTACCTTGTAATGTCACAGTACAAAACTCAAGAGACAGCAGCAACACTCACAGCACACCAAATATTACACTGTATACAGGACTGCTTTGGGAAGTGCTGGGTGCCTCAGATAGACCCTAGGTAGCTATTCCCAGACATTTCCAGTGCCAATCAGCAACGTGCCATCAGAACAGATTACACAAGATACCACTTGCTGCACTCTATTCAAGCCAAAGCTAGGCAGGGGGATATTACCAGCATAAGCACGTAGCCAAGTGCTGAATGCTGCCTTCTCACAAGACAAGGCACCACGAAAATGCTCCTGTGCCACCCAGACTAATGGAGATGAGAGAAGTGAGGTTGAACCCACAGGTGAACCAGATGTATCTCGCTCCTGACTACTAAAGCTTTGAGTGACCATCACTCTACTAGTCCCCCAGGGTACTGCTCTCAGGGACAGAAGGTTTCCTTTAACAAGACAGTGCAACATGCTCTCACCATATCTGTACACAGAGATCTTGTTAGCAGCATCCAGGAGAGCCATGTCTCCACTATGTTTGGGATCTGTGTGAAATGCAACCTGATTAACCGCCTGTCGGAGCTGGAGCTCATTGGTACACATGGGTGGAGGCACCACAGCATGCTGGAACGCAGTGACACGCACTTTATCTGTGGAAGAAAAGAGAAAAAAACCCCAAGCTGTAACCCAGTCCAAATGTTAGTGAGGCTATTGTTAGGTTCTTTACTGAAAGTAGGAACAATGCTACAGGAAAATACAGTTGCTGTGCCCTTAGCAGTTAACCCCACTGAACCACCTCTGAAGCTTCCATCAGTTACATGGTCCCCCTCACTAACAGCTTTGTAGGAACAGCAGCTAACAGAAGAACTACCATAATCCCATCCAGCCTGCATCCAAAAGGCTACGCCACCTCTTCTGCCTCTAGGGCTGCAAAACAGTCCCACTGCTTACCTCCATCTATGACAGCCACATTTGCCACATGCTGGCTATTCTTCCCCATCCCATGGTCTGTGGTCCAATGCCAGTCATAGGAGAGATAATGCCAACCTTGGCAGAGTATGTGCAGTCTATACGGGTTCTCTCGGTCCCACAGCAGCGACACCAACTGATTTTCCTCCAAGCTACCAAAATGTAGACTTTGCTTCAGGTACCAGTGATAGTTCCCTGTGGTCCACAGCTGAACTACAGAAAAACACGATTACTACAGAGTATTACTTGAGAACCTTCTCAGACCCTCCCCATCACCACTGCTCTTCTAGGGGTGGATTAAACACAATGAAAATAATAGTTCTAGCCTTCAGCCCATGGTCAGTGTCATACAACACACAGCACAAGACAACAAGACTTTGTGCAAAAGAGTCAGTCCTAGAATTCTTTGAACTCCCCTTGTGAGAAGGCACCCATGTTTTACGAAGAGCTCACACCTTTAGCAGTCCATTAATACCACTTCCAGTTACAGCAGCCTGGAAGATGCTTTGAGCTCAGGCCGAACTACCAGTTCTTCCTGACCTGCACAGGGGTCCAAAAGCTGTAGGTAAGCCACCTCAATGTTTCCTAACTTGCAGGCAAGTGTAAGAGCCAGAGCCTCACATAGTGCTCTCACCGTAACTGCTTGGGTTGGAGTTTTCCACCTTTAAGTCTTCCAGCCATATAGCCAGGATCGTAGAATCTGCATTCCAAAGCAGTTCATTAACCTGCAGAAACAAACATGGCTCTTACTGACACTGTTGCTTCTCTGTAGGGTGGGTATGCTCCCAGCTGGTTTGTAAGACCATGAATTGCTCCTTATTTTCAAAAATGCAAGGTGCATGGGTTAATATACTAACATAGCCCTTGCGTACTGCAAAGCTCCCAACAGCTGGAGCAAAGTATCCTGAAGCAGAACCTGTTACAACAGTTCCATGCCTTCACAGAGGCGATACAACCACAAACATGATGGCAGTGTTCTCTTTGTTTTCCTTGGCACTGACGAAGCATCTGCCAAAAGACTTCTCAGCATCCAAAGGCAGAAGTTGAAGTAACATCCTACCAGTACCTTCTCACTTCTCTTATTTGGGATAATGTGAGTATTTCACTTCACTCTTGCAACACCTGACATCCTTAACAGCATTTTTGAAGCATTTGCCTAGTAGAAAGTACACAGGGGCCAGAAGGACACCAGGGCTGCAATCCTTATGTACTTGTGTCTCTACTACAGGCCTGCAGAGGGCACATCATCTTCTCCACAGGCTTCTTCATTGTTCAGTTTTCAGGTCACTTTTTTCATTAGGACCAGCACTAAGTGTTAAGTTAAAACTTCCTCCTGACATCGGGAAAAGATCTAGTCCTCCTCTCCATTAAACTCTAATCAAAGAAGTCCAGGCACAGCACTTACTTTGACCTGCCCTTTCTGGAATGGTAGGGTGAACTCCCCGTGAAGAAGTCCATTCTTCTCGAAGAAAACCACATCATGCCTGTTCGGTTTTTCTTGCGTGGATGCTATCAGGTTTCCAGAGGGCCTTAAAAAATAGTCAAATGAAAAGTGGTTGCTCACATAATCACTAGCTGTCATTTTAAACACCAATCATCTCACATTTTCTTCCAGAGAGATGAAGAAAAGGGCAGCAGAGGATGTGTTTTCCTCAGCACTATTCAGACA
>JAVKLA010000074.1:15253156-15264174 GCA_034782735.1 Sagittarius serpentarius | reverse complement strand
CACCAGCCATTTCATAGCATGGGGACTGAATGGCTCATTCTAGGCAGTTCTCCTCAGCATGAACACAACCTATTTTTCCCTTTCCTGCTCTCTCAGCCCCATTCCTTTAGTGATAGCTGTTGAAGCTGTAGACTGTGATGCTTTCTCTTACGGCTGTAGAAGTTCATCTGGAGGCTACTGGACCCCACAGTCCTTAGGTTTCTGATGGGCTTGATTCCTCAGTGGGATAAACACTGTGGAGAAGGGTGGTCATGATCTTTCCCAGCAGAGCCCAGAATTTGTGCCTCTCCTTCTTTGGCTTAGAAGGGTGTGATCCTCATCAGCCAAGCAGTGGGAGACTCGGGCGGGTGTGGCTAATTTCCACGACTGTCTGCTTCAAAGAACATTTCCCTTTTGCTTCAGGCTAAATCCTAGAAAAATTATGACAAGCATAGTAATTTTCATTGAGCCAAAGGGTTGATCATCTGTTAGTGTCCTAAATACTTGTGCTTCTAGGGTTAGTGTGAGAAAGAGTCTTTTATTTTACCTTCATAGGTTCAACCTCTTTTGCAGATTTCCTCTATTGTCTTCTTCCACCCCAGGAGGACAGAGGATTTTTGTCTTCATGCAGCATCCTTCTAGAATAATGCAGGGCTGCAGGCAGACCTGTTAAAAGACAGCACATTCCCGGTGTTGAGTGCTGCCCAGTCTCTCTGCTCAGGGCATCGGCTCTGTGGCCACTTGGGTGGGCTTCTGTTTACTTTGACAAATGGTCATTCCCAAAGTGTTCAGCACTGTTGCAGTTTTCTATGGGACAAACAGTACGATAGCTGTCATCTGACCGGGGTAGTTCTCAGTTCTTTTACCAGGTAGCGTTGAGTGGATGACTGCTTTGATCAACCACTGCTATAATATCTTCTGGGACTCTTTGCTGAAGTTTATTTCCGATTTGCTTGTTCCTGCTCAAAGTTTGTTAGAAGGCCAGGCCTGCAAGATCTGTGGTTTACTTCTGCCCCTTGGGAATAACTTTTCCTAACTGTGCTGACAGCTTGACTAGGTGTAAGGGTTGGATTACCAAGATAAAACTGGTAGAACTGCTGGCTAAAGATAGAGGGTAAAGAGGAGTCTTTAGGCCCAGAGAAAAGTAAAGGTACTAATTTAAAGGACTGGCATGCAATAAAGCCAGGAGCATTTCTATTCACTACCAAGGGAATAATAACACCAAAGAAATAATAGTTATTGATAAGTTCCACATCAGCTCCTTACTCAGGAATCTCACAAAGACCCGTCCTGTGCCATTCAGGTTAAAATCTGGGACATCCCCAAGCACTTGCTAACAAAAAACATTACCAATCCGAAGAAGGAACTTCTTGGGCATGCTCGAAAAGTGGACCTCATTGAATGGCATCCCACTGCTAATAACATCCTCTTCAGCTCTGGCTATGACTACAAGGTAGGTCTGTTCTCTGTGGAGCTCTCCTCCAGGGATACCCTGTTGGGCAGGGTGTTTTGAAATTTGTTTTAATTTCAAGCTGTTAAGATAATACTGAAGAGTTCAGAAGCCTTCTTCAGGGGGAAATTCCCTCATGACCCCAAAGACAAAAGGACATTGCTACAAGTTCAAAACAACTTGCTAATTTTCCAGCCTTCTGATGAACTTCACTCTACTCTGCCCTTCTCCTTTACTGGATTGGGTACAACATGCAATGCCATGCACTTTTGTTTGGCTTCATTCTTGTGCTGGTGGAAATATCTGCACTCACGCTGGCCATTTTTATGTATAAAATGTGGTTGCAAAGGAAATTAGAATATTGGACATTCTGAGGAGACACTGTGTCCCTGATACATTGCTGTAAGTACGAGGAATTATTTTAAATGCTGGAGAACAACCACTTATGATGGTAAGACCTATACATTTAGAGAAAAGAGGAAGAAGTGAATAGGGTACCCAGTTGGTCAGGCAGCAAAGGGCTGATTTTTATGTTCTTTTGCTCCAGATAATGATCTGGAACCTTGACACTAAGGAGGCTGTCATCTCAAACCCGGTGAAGATCCTTGATGCTCACAAAGATGTGGTCCTCTCCATGTCGTTCAACACAGATGGCAGTCTCCTTGCCACAGCCTGCAGGGACAGAAAGATACGTCTGATAGACCCTCGTGCAGGAACAGTCCTACAAGTAGGTTGGGTTCAGAGGTTTGTGGTCCAGCTGATTTTACCCCTTGGAGTGTTTCCTCTTCTGGGTAGATTCACTGCCATTAAAGAAGACACAGCTGTGCCCCATGTTGCCGAAGGCACCAGGTGGTGCTATTGCATTCTACTTTTCATGGAACACTTGCTGTCAGTGTAGAAAACAGGGTTTCTGCACCTTGCTACCATGCTCCTTGCTCCCTGGAACCCTTCCTGAAGTGCACTGTTTTCGTAGCTCCCTCTTGCAGTCCTCTGTGGGATGCTTTGGGAGGGCTTGTAGAAATCAAGTGGACAGGTGGATGCAAGTGTACATTTGTCCCACTGCCAGGGTTGTTCTTGTTGCCTGTAGTTTGTATCTGTTGGTAAGGTGAAGCTGACTGTTTCGTAGGTGTTTGCAGAGATTTGTGTACACAGAAAGTCGTGCCTACAACTAATAGGGATTGCCCTCTTGCAAATATGTGAATCAACAGTTTGAGAGATTGATTGGGCTTTTGGGAATGGTCCTGAAGAGTTTAGGCCACCTTTCTCAGATCCCCATGAAATCCCGCTTACTGTAGTTCAGCCAGGCTGAGCAGATCTTTCAGATGTGACTGAATCAGATGTCTCATGTAACATGCAATGTAGCTGTGCAACAGGTGCTGTCTCTTACTCACGCAGTGTCCTTTCTCTTCCTATAGGAAGCCAGCTACAAGTCTCACAGAGTCAATAAAGTCTTGTTCCTTGGAAATGTGAAAAAGCTGTTCTCTACTGGAACATCTCGGTGGAATAATAGGCAAATTGCATTATGGGATCAAGTAAGTTGGACCAGCAATCTTAACCACACCAGCTTCAGTTTTCTCTCTTTCCTGTCACTTTAACCTTTCTATCTGCCAAATACCGAAGAATTGGTTTATAACAGCAATTCAGAAGTGATTTGTCAAACTCTTAATGAGTGATAGGTCTTACTGCTATGACACTGTTAACTGAGTTTGAGTTTCTGAAGAAGCTGTCAAAGCTTTCAGCATAGAAATCCACCAGAACAAAGAGAATGCTGTGCCTCCTACAGGAAGAAGTTCTTCAAAGGACCTTTGGGTGGTCACTGTAGCTCTGACTTAAAAGCAGCTCTTACTGATCTTACTGGCAAATTATTACTGGTACTGGAAAGAGAAATGAGCAGTAGACACAGCCTACTCAGGTGAAGCCCTCAATGGAGAAAAAGATGTGGGGTGTTTTTGATTTCTGATGATTCTTAACAGTAGGGTATTGAGGTAGCACTTATTGGTCACTTCCAAGACATGATCTCCTATCATGATGGCTGCTAGCCTTATGAAACCCTGCTTTCCTCTATGCCTCTCATATGCACTGAGGTGCTTTTCCTTTGTCAGCATCTCAGTCCCTCTGTGTCAACCAACATGCAGCACAATATTTTGCTTCTTTGTTGTGCTGTTACCCTTTGTACCGGACAAAGCTGGTATAGCAGGTCTATGATTTGCCATTTGGCTATGTTTGGACATGGCTTCTTTGCACATGTGAGAGGCAAAGCACTGTGCTGCTGTCTAAAGGCTTCCACAAAGCTGAGCAGAGCTCTGACACACCATGGGTCTCACATCAGGGTTTCACTGCCTTCAGAGCTGCTAGAGGAGGTGGCCACACTTAGTTTGAGAACACGGTGGGAAGACCTGTGAGGCCAGGTATGTGCAGCCTCCTTAGGGACAGGCATTGGCAAAGGACCTGCCCAGCAGGCATCTTTCTGAGGTCCACATCCACCCATGTCATCATTGCATCTAAACAGAATCTCTGGCTTTCTGGAGCCTGCAGCTGTGTGGTTTTGCAGGACAAAGTATGTATTAACCCTATGCTAAATACATATTTATGTGATAATAGCCACAGTGGCAGCCGTGGGACCCCATACTCTGCCCCATTGGTTGTCCCAACATTGCTCCCTTCAGCAGTGTAGGGACAGCTTTGTATAAGACATGACAGCTTTGTGTAAGGAGTGGTGTGCTATGTGCTCCTACATGGTTTACCTGCAATAGGCCAACAGGAGCTTTTGCCCTTGCAATGGGCACCTTCCCACCGTGCAGTGTGGAGACTGCTTGGCTGATGCAGACTGTTCTTGTAGTGGGTGGTGCACTATTGTGGAGGTATTGCCTTGACTAGAGGTAGTGAGGGAGCATGAGTAATTCAGTGTGTGATGCAGATGTGCCCTGAAGGCTACTCCATCTCCCTGAGTCTGGTTGCCCACATAGAGGCAGGCAGTGTTTCTTATCGTATCTACCCTTGAAATGTCATCAGGTGCGTGAGATGTTTTAGTGGTAGGAACTGATGTCCTGAGGTGCTGCACTCAGTCAAGAGCCAGGGACAGAGCACTCATTTACCATCCTTAGAGCTTTGATGAAGTCTGTGCGTGGCCCTCTGCTCAGGGCAGCTGGCCATGGCCTAGGACCATTATAGAGCTGTGCTCACATGCCACTGCCAGGTGGGGTTCAGGTAAGGTGTCCCTGACCTGAGGTGACTGACTGGTGATCACAGCTGTCTGTTTTTCCTCTGTCCTGCCCAGAATGACCTTTCTGTGCCTTTACTGGAGGAGGATCTGGATGGCTCCTCGGGACTTCTGTTTCCCTTCTATGACTCAGACACATGCATGCTTTACGTGGTGGGAAAGGTAAGTGCTTTCCACGTCAGCAAATGCTGGCCTGTCTGATTCTTCTCCTGGCCTGTGTTGCGTCAGGCTGAAGTCAAAGATGCTACTGAAGCACATTAACCTACGGATATAGGCTGATGGGATGGGGCCTGAGGCCGCTGCAGCATCAGGCCACATTTGCCACTGCAGATGTACCACGTTTACTGTGGGGAGGCACGCTGTAGAGCCCTAACCTTCCCACATAGGAATTTGGCAGTAAATATTTGGTTCATTCTTGACCCTGCATGGCTTCTGGGGCCAGGCATTCTTCTCAGACCCTCGTGCTGAACAGCAGAGCCTGGCTTATGTTGATTTTCTTTGCCTTTAGGGTGATGGAAATATACGGTACTATGAGATAAGCCCTGAAAAACCGTACCTGAGCTACCTGATGGAATATCGTTCTCATTTACCACAGAAGGGAATTGGTGAGTGGCAGCATATGTCTAACGTTACAACAAGATAGTGACTTCTTTGTTTTACAGGCTGTCAGAGTCCAGGACTATCCAAAATACCATTTAGAAAAGAGAGTGGGTCAGATTCCAGTCTCCACCCAGGTTTACAGGTGCACAACAGTCAGTTTGGCCCAGCTCATCTATATATCACAGGTGGTATTACAGGGTGATTGGAGGGATCCCTTCCGACCAGCAAGGCATGGGCTGGGCAGCTTTACCAGGTGCTGCTGCATCCCCTTTCACATACCTGGTCAAGGTGGAAGGGATGATAGTCTGGATTTAAAAGTGGAGGATGCTCCTTGCCCTTTGTGAATCTGCTCCAAGATTTTTGGCATTGAACTCTGTTGACATTGTTTCCACTCTGGGATTTCTCTGGTAATGAGTGCTCCACATCTTAATGCCTTCACTCTTATCACTTGCCTACCTTCTCCTGTACTGGCATTTCCCAGTCAAAGATAGATGTGCTGTGATTAGGTCACCTCTCCTCCATTGGAGACCCCTACTTATTAACCTGTCCACATACTACCCACTCTTTAACTCATTCAAGCTACAGAATTTGGCTTTCAGCCCTCAGACCTTCTTGGTAGCCCCTTCTTTTTCCTGTCTACCCTGTAAGCCATATTCCTCTACAGACTGATGTGTTTTTAGGACCATTTGCCACCCTTCACAATATATGTGGACACTCCCATTCTTCCAGGACATTGGTACAGATGTTTAGCAGCACGGGATTTTGTGCCTGCAGGTCTCCTTCAAAAAACTGTTACTGGAAAGGAATAAATTCTTTAGAACTTGACTGGAAGATGTCTCTGTTATTCAGCTTTTATAACCCTTTCAATGTACAGCATCCTGATTTTATGTTGTCATAGTCTCTTTAAAAATCATTCCATGAAAAGGAAATGTACAAGTGTTTTTAAAAGGCCTGAGTGAATCAAATCTACTTCCCTAACCTGATCAGTTCTGCTGATCAAACATACTGCTAAGGTTATTGCACGAAAGCTTCTTTCCCAATATTGCCAAAACAAAATACAATGTAGAGGAGTGGCAGTTAGATTTGCATTTAGATAAATGCATAATGTAAGGAGCAACAGTCCTTCAAATAGAATCTACTGTTTAATGAAGTCATTTGGTATTAGTAGAAAACAAAGCTGTAGGACACCATGAAGCGCCTTGCTCCTACAAGGAGAGGCAATGTCTTTTGTTAAGGGAATTGACATGGTTGTAGGCTTTGGACTGTACAAGCTCATGGGAGAGAAGTCCACTGAGGTTACCAGGTACTTAGAGACCTTGTGTGGCTTAGCCAGTCCTAGAAACACAAATGGTGCTGTATGACAGAGTAGGTGTTCATACCCTTCTCATACTGCATTCTGCTTTGGGACAATATTGCGGGGAGGATACTGGGCTTGAAGGGCTTTCATCCTGACCCACAGAGCTATTCTGGTGTTGTTTAGGTATCCTGAAATCCCTTCCTGGTGATCCTGATAGTTGAATCCTGTGGGATCTCCTGCTAGTTCTGCTTAGTCCTAGTCACTATTTGCAGCTCATGAGAATGAATAAGGAACAGGAACCTTAGCACGAAAACCACAGACTCTATGCGTAACTCTGTGGTCTGACAGAAAAAAAATACTTAGTTTTGTCATTTGTGACATTGAGCCAGTTTTGAGTGCAGATTTCAGACCATGCTGCTGTGGAGCTGATGCTGTGACTTCTTTTGTTGTTTGGTGCCCCTTTTTCTATAGTGGATGACATTAAATTTCCTAGGGAGATTTATACTCTCTTTCATGCCATCCCACCAGGAATGATGCCAAAGAGAGGCCTTGAAGTGTCAGCTTGTGAGATTTTCCGTTTCTACAAACTGATCCCAACTAAAAGCCTGATTGAGCCCATCTCCATGATTGTGCCTCGGCGGGTAAGTTAACCTCAGGTCACGTTCATGTCTGGGACAAGTATCAGTGAAAAAGAGGGCAGTGCCTCCTTTCTGTGACTCTTGCGGGCATGAGAGTAGGTAGAACAAGGGATTTTCTCTCTCCTGGTCTGAGGGACAAAGCTGGTCAGTTTGTGGGGCAGCCCTGCCAACAAACCCTGGTTGGGTAACTCCAGAGTTAAGTCTCTGTGTAATGCTAAATTTCTAAGACATGCTCACCAATCTGCCCTGCTTGTGTGCAGCAAGAGGTCTCTCTGACTTTCTGGTCAATTAGCTGGCTGTAAACTTCCTCAGTTGGTGGCATCTGTTTGACATAATGACCAAAGAGAGAGAGGGCCTGGGGATGATGTTGGGTGACAATGAAAATCTTGTAGAATGAGGAAGAATCACCCTGGGGAAAAGGGAATGATGGGTTCGCAGGTCTCTACCCAGTGGGTGCAGTTGTTTTACAGACAGTTGTTCTGCAGCACGTAAGACACGACCCATTGCACTGAGAGTGATGTAAAAGTAAGTCTCACAGCTGGTGTGGCTAGAGAATGACACAGGTCGTGAATCTGTAGCTAGCCAAGGTAGCTCCCATGTGACCGTGTGAGCAAAGGTACATCGGAAATGTCAGCACTGTGCCCTATACTTCCAGAAACATTGGAAGGTATGAGTGCCTTGAATTCAGAGAGGCAGCACAGCTAATGCTTATTGCAACTATCAATCAGACAAGTTACTCCAATGATATCTCCTTGGCCAGTTTCTGTCAGCTGATGATCAGCTGGTGATTTGCGACTTGTGCCCATCTTCGTATCCACTTCTTCATCCTCAGGAATGCTTAGTTCATGAGACTTGGGTTAGCCTGTATCACCAACCTCCCCCAGTTTGTTGTCTGCATGTGTAAAGACTTTACTGGCAGGAGTTAAAATATGCCTTCAGACACAGTTCTTCTGAGCTGGGGTGAGGAGGAGAGAGGCTCAGGGCAGGTGAGAAGATTTAACGTCCATGCTGGTGAGTGCTCATGACACTCCCTGTGCTGAGGTAGAACAACCTTCTTTCTCCACCTCAATCCAGTATGGTCCCTCTAAGCCAAAACCTGACTGATGTAGTGACTCTGCACTTTTGTTTGCTTCCAGTCGGAGTCATACCAGGAAGACATCTACCCCTTGACCACAGGAGCCCAGCCAGCGCTGACGGCACAAGAGTGGCTGAACGGATTTAACAAAGGTCAGCACATGGAGAGTTCCCCAGCCCTTCAGCTCCCCAGGGCTTGGGTAAGCTGCCGCTGGCTCTCTGGCTGGTGAACTGCCTGTTAACTGCCAGAGAGAGAGTATGGGAGGAAAAGGAGAGATGTAACAAATACGGCTGTAAGCTAAGATAATTTGGTGGCTAAAATACTCACTGCTGTGAACCTGGAAGCGGCTCCAGTCAAGTACCTCCATGTTTATACTTGCAGGTTGTTTGCATGAATTGCTTACAGCTAATTTCTGAGTGTGGTTTGTGAGTGCTGACCGGTCACCTGCCTCTCTCCCTAGGGCCCCTCTTGGTATCCTTGAGACCAGGCTCTGGAGCTGTGAACTCCTTACCACAGTTTCTTGAGCAAGAGTCACTCATCAAAACTACTAATCTGAGCCAGCACCGGGGTCAGGGAGGAAGGATGCCACTGGAAGACATGCAGAAGCCAAGTGAGATTGAAGACAGCAGAAAACAGCTGAAAGTGGAGGAGAAATTACCAAAAAATGAACAAATGTGCCTCTCCAATGGCTTTGACATATCTGAGTGTCCACCACCAAAAACTGAAAATGAGGTGTGAATGCCTGGGGTGAAGGACTGGGGATGTGGGGGGAAGCCCAGAGTCAGCTGGCAAAGGGATGCCGTTTAGAAGGTGACAGAATCCAGGGAGGGTTTATTTTGCAGACAGACCTGGGCCAGTGTGAGCTCTTCATTCTTTGTCGGGGCAGAAGTTCTGCATGCCCTGGCTGCCACATGGGAAGTAGAAATGTGGTCGAGCAGCACCACCAGCTGAGAGGGTCTGGAAAGGATGGAGCAGTCAGTATTCCCTCTTCTAAGGCATTCTTGTGGTACAGGCCTGCCTGGTGGCTGGCTGGGGAAAAGGAGGTCCTTGTGACCTCCAAGTTCTGGAGAAGAGAAGGGGTTTTATGCAGTGTAACCCTTCTATGAGAGCTGCAGAGAGTCCAGTGAGGCATCAGGGACACCTGTGAGAGGAGTGGGTGTCCCCTGCTCCCTTGGCCCATGATGCATCTATGTAGTCTTAAGTGCCTAACTGTATTGTGGACGCTGACATGGGAAAGGGGCTGGCTCTGCCCTTGCCTTGGCAGCTCACTGCTGGGGGACAACTTGGCAGTACAGTGCCACTGAGGCTGGCTGCTCGTCGCAGCCTGCTCCTGAGAATGGCTCCAGAAAAGGTCCTGGCAGCTCCATGATCTTTCTTCAGACTGGCCAACCCCCTCCCTTTATAGTAAGCGAAGCTTGTATAGTGGTAGATCTTTGTGGTGATTTGCAAGCTCCCTGTCATTGGCAGCTCAGCGACATTTTTGAGTACATGCAGCTTGTTTGCTTTTAGGAACCCTGGAAGGATTTCCTTCCCATAGCCCTGCTCAGGTCCCCTTTTTGGCTCTGCAAGATTTTAGCATCTGCAGCTTGATGGGACAGGAATTTCCACAGCTGAATTTCCCTGTGGTGTGAAAAATTGTATTATTCTGTGTATTTCTGAGCTGGCACCCTAAGGTTACAGAAGCAGCCCTTGCAGAGCTGGGTGCTCTTCTGTGTGCACAGTGAAGGGCCATGCTAGTCCCAACTGGTGAGGACAGAGCATTATCAACAGGAAAGAAGAAGTTAAAGGACTTGCCCAAGGTCAGAGTAGGAGATGTGGCAGATCCAAGAATTTAGACTCCAAATACCGTCTGTGTCTAGGCTCTCTTAGAGTGGTCTGTGGTATAAAGGTTATTTTTCCTGATCTTTTCCATTGAATTAAGCAGATGTAGCATTACTAAATGGCGCTGAGGAACACCCACACTTGTAGCCCAGGCTAGTGGACAGCAGCAGCACTGCTGATGTTCAGTCTGTTTGTTGAAGGACTCCTCCCTAGATGCTATTTCTCTCAGAAGTGATGTGACAGGACTCGTGGCATCTTGAAAGCTTAGGTCTGCATTTTTTCATAGTGTTAATGAAGTAAAATGTGACTTTTCTTACAGCTTTTGCAGATGTTTTACCGGCAACAGGAAGAAATCCGTAAACTACGTGAGCTGGTAAACCAGAGAGATGTCCAAATTAAACAGCTGGAGCTGGAGCTCAGAAACCTCTGCATGGACACAGGCAGTTACTGAGGGTGCTGGCCTGCAGCTCTTTGCACCCCTGGCAACTGGAGCAGACTCCAGTTCTTGTGGATAACTCCTCCTGGGGTTTTTGCTGGGGGAGAAATGGATGCTCAGGCAGCATGGACTTTCCAGGCTTGTGGTGGTCACATTTCCCTAATCATCACCAGACACTTATTGATGGACTTGCTGCACTTCTTCAGGCTCCCCTTGCTTGCCCGCGCACTGATGTCAGAAGCTCATGCATTACTGCTTGTGAGACACTTCGGAAAATCTTGCTCTTCTGGTCCTGGAGAAGCCACCTGTTAAGCTCTAGTAACAACCTGTTTTGCTGCCTCTCCAATGACACAAGGATGGGAGACTGAAGGCAGCTGTCAGCTTCTTTTCCCACACCCGGACCCAGCAGTGTGGCTCTTGTGGCTGCTGTTCTCCTGCCCTGGGAGACCACTCTGAAGCTGAGCTTTGGAGGCACCTCTAGCTCCAAAGTGATCCTCATGCA
>JAVKLA010000074.1:15121907-15141415 GCA_034782735.1 Sagittarius serpentarius | reverse complement strand
CTTGTTGCAGCGCCCTGCAAGCAAGGTCCCTTTCTCCACAGCAAAGACCAGGAAAGCCAGGTCCCTGTCAATCACGACGGGTGTTTGAGGCATTAACCCCGTCCAGTCTCTCACACCAATCTATCATGCTCTGCATGACTTTGGAAAGTGCAGCCATTGTAACGGTGACTGTGGGACCAGCGTGGTCTTGAGCAGTGACTCTGTGTGGGGAGCATTACTGCGGTTCAGATCCTTACGGATGGGGTAAACCTTCTGAAAGGCAAGGTATACACACAATACATGGATTACAAAAGGCACCAGGAGTACTTCATGTCATTCACTTTACAGACGAGTAGCCCTGCTTACTCCCTTTCTGAGCAGAAGCATACCTAGAGAATTACTGTAGGTCTGCGTCATGCTGTAATCTCCATCACTAACTCCTTGTTTGGCCCTGGGCAGGTCACACAGCTCGTCACCAAGTTATGGGATATTTGCCTGTCCACAATAATTTCCTGACCATGTGATTCAGTTTGAATGACATTGATTCTTCTCCACTAAGGGCTAGTTGAACCTGGAAGGCCTCCTGGTTTCCACATGCTAAAAGCAAAGCACTTGACTTGTCCATACCACAGAATAGCAGAAGCATGTTCAGGCATTGGAGTCCTTAATTCGTTTGCTCACCCAACAGTAAGAAAAGGATAATAACAGTATTGCACCTTAGATATGTGTTGCTAGTTTGATGGGGAAGAAGGCAGTTACAGTTAATTTCACATGCATAAATATGTAAGAATGCCATATGCAACCCACGTAATAATTTATCTCCTATGCCCCATTTCATGTACTGGCTGCTACTGGGAGCTCTGGCTTAATTTACCTGGAGGGGAATTTTCTTCCTAAATTCACAATGGTTTATGCTATTACTGAATGAAGGCATTTGAATAGCATAGTGGCCGAACTTGTTGATGAAAAGACTACTGCAGGTAGCTTGAGACAGTTGGGCAACATGACGGTAAATTACATTCATTGTTGATGGCTGCAAGGGAATACAAATCGGATGGAACAAATTAATCTCCTTATATACATCGATGGCTTCAGAATTAGTTGTCACCTCCCAGGATAAAAATAAGCCATGGGTTGCATTGTGGAAGCTCAATGAAGACGTCTGCTCAATTTGCAACATCAGTCAGAAATTAATAAGCTGCTGAACAGCTTTAAACTGAGGCTAGGGAACACCACAGGAGCAATGTTCTGCACTACATATTTTCTGAATGGCGCCCTGCTGCTTTGGTTACAGGTCTATTTTAGACACCTCACATTGTCCCCCTAAAACCCAGAAAAAGTCAAACTCCTGAGCAGAAATCAAAGACAGATCCCTGGACAAGGAACAAAAATTGGCAAAATTGTTAGTTGCCATCCAAGGAGAAGTTGTGCAGGGACTATTTTTCACAACCAGTGTAGGAAGGACCTGTATAGCTTCAGTCTGTAGCCAGATTTGGAGTGACATGACCTCCCTTGTGACCAAGAATGGAAAAACAGAGTCATGGCTGAGGCGGACAGGCATTCCCAACTCCTGTGTCATCAGCTATGAGAGAAGAACTTAGTCTGGGGCATAATATCTGAGAAAAGAGGTGCCAAAGACAATATATGAACTTTTTTTTTGTCAGTTAAAGCCCTTTCTACTATCTCTTTCTAAAAAACTTTTTATAAGTGCTTGCTTTTATGTGTTTGCATTTATTTGTTTTCTTGGTCTTGTTTTATGGAAACGTGTTGACCATCGGTTAGGTGAGGAATTAACTTGTTCCTTGTAATAGTACATATAATCACATATTTTGTTGTAGTGCAATGTTTCTTTTCCTCTGAAGCAGCATTCTTTGGTTCTTACAGGATTTAGGATGCTAGTGAGAGCCATATTGACAATTCTTATGTTCATATGGTTCTATGAACTGCAACTTAATTACAGTCTTTTTGGGAAGCCTATGGGCTTTGATATGGGATGTTTTCTTCCTGCTCTCAATCTTCAGTTATTTTCTGGCTGTCAATCAAAAAGAATAGATTAATTTGATTTTTCTTTTCAGCTTGATTTTATTCAAGCACAGAGAACATAAGGTATCAGGTAAGAAATAATAAGAAACGTAAAGATTAAAGGTTAAAGTATTCCCACATTGGATTAAAGATTACAATGTAATGCCAGTACAATGGCAGGCTACGAAGGGGGAAAGTTAATGGACTGTGAAATTAAATTACGCATTTAGAGAGTGCTCAATCTATTACTGACAGCTATTGATTGCAGAAATAATTGTCCATTTTTAAAGGCGTTCCTTTGCTTTGTGCTGAACTGATCAGCTCCCTGGAAGTGGTCATTTAAGGGCATCAGCACGAGTCACTTTTTTACCTATAGAAGATTAGTGGTATAACAAGTTAAGATAGTTGGGTTTCATGGATTTTTAGTTAACACTAGCTGGGGGAGAATGGCAGCTTTACCAGCAGCCATAGTTTGAGAATGCTAAATAAACATTGAATTTCATGTCTGATATCAAGATGGCTGAACACTCTCACATCCATGCGATTTTAGGATGCTCATTTCAGCCCTCTTTAGGGAGAAGCTGGCAGTGTTTTTCATAAAATCATAGAAATGATGGTGGAAAGAGACCTCTAAGGTCCACAGTATAGCCTTGCTGTATATAGGACTGCTGCCAGCCTGATGTGTGTGTTTTTGTCTAACCAGCCCTTCAAAACCTCCAAGGATGAGACACCACAGCATCTCTGTGTAACTTTTTCCAGAGCTGTACTGCTTTCTAATATTCTTTTTTTTTGGAAGGACTGGACAAAATCAGTATGACCCATTTAAAACGAGTGGACTTTGTCTGCAATTTAACTCTTCTTTTGCTTGTTTTGTATATATAAATTCACTTTCTCACCTTATATATCTACCGGTCCAGGTCATTCACTTCCCTTTAGATATGATTCCTATTGCTTGAGCCTGCATTATTCTCACATGAGGCACCAATGCCTTTTAGCAAGACTTTTGGGTTCATGGATAACACAGAAATTGGCACCTGGTACTGGTGGTAGCTGGATTATGATCCTCGTATCTGTGTCTGTGTTTTGTAGAAAATATATAAAGATCCACAGTGATGCTGACTCATAGAAAAGGCAGAAAGATCTACAGTAAACTTGCCTTTTCCTTTCACTAAATTTTCAAGTTTCTCTTGAGCAAGCCACAAAGGTTTGCCCTTGTGCTTTGAATTGCTCTGATGACTAGGAGAGCCCATGAAGATGCCTGTGGTACATGGTGGTTATAGGGAAACCTCTAGGAACGTTCCCCTGAGTTGGTTGTGTTGGATAGGGTTTGCCCCTTCCAAAGGAGATCGCATTTCAGCAGCTCACAGGTCCCCTGACATTCAGGGACTTGCTGGAAGTCAGAGTCACCTGCATGCACTTGCTGCAGAGACACCAGTGGCACTGGCCACAAGCCTCCAGCTGATGCTGTGTTACTGGGACCATGCAGGTGCATCCTCTTTTGGTGTATCCATCACCACTGGTTCCCACTTGCTTGGGGCAGATGGGGTAGCTGCTCCCTCCTTTCTAATCTAGTGTCTCACTCTCTTCCACTGTGCATAAAGCTACTGTCCCTCTTATTTTCCCCTTCTCTTTGACCTCCTCAGTGGCTGTTGGCAGAGCTACATTCAGGTAAATAATCCTCTTCCCCTGTGCTGCTGCTGTTAGCAGTGTGAGCCAGAGGGAAGAAGGAGACCCGTGCTGTGCAGAGCTGCAATGCTGCACGTTCCTCCCTGCTCCTGGGAGGGAGCACCTGGGTAGTGATACAGTGGCCCAACCACCTTCTCCTTCTTGCTTTGCCTTTCCTGGGTTTCACACCAGACCTCTTACAAAAGTGCTTATGTAGCCCCTCCAGCCAGCCTGATGGATTTTCCCCTCCCACCTCCTCAATCGTAATATTTCTTCCCAGTCCTACAAAGGCCCTTGCTGTGACTGCATCATTTAATTGGGACGTTACCAGGGCCTTTTCAACGTACAAAACCAGGTAATTGACACAAGGTGGAAACCAGCAATGCAGGTAATACACCAGCTCTTCTGAACCCTCCTCATCCCTGCCTGAGGAAAATAATCCCACAGCTGCGTCAGGCAGGGTGGAGGCAGGTGAAGCATGCATGGGTGAGCCCCTAAAGGGACTCACTCCAGAAAGGTGGAGGGGGAACGGAGTGGGGGGAAAGTGTGGCAGCTGTATTTACTCTAGCTTGCTCTTGGTATTAGTTTTATGACTTGAAATTACAGGGCAATACTGCTGTGAGGAAGAGCTGTCTGAAAAGCAAAGTGGGGCTTTTTTCAAAAACGGCTAACAGCAGGGGATGTTCATTGCTCTGTGCCTCTGTGTGTTTGCTCTGAAGAGAAATTAGATATGCTGAACCTCTCAGACTGAGGGATGCGTTTGCATTTTAAAAAAATAATAATAATTTTGCACAGTCATACACACACACATATTTAAAAAGATATATGTGTAGATGTCTCTCTAAAACCCCACGCATGTAAAGCTTTGCTTCTGCTCTCAAGAGCATTCGCACATCAGGGTGACAGTGATGCAGAAAGGCATGTGAGGCCTGGAGGGCAAAATTCCCTGCAATTAAGCTCCGCTAACAGTGCCATCACCTCTCTTTTCCTCCAGCTCTCCCATTAGATTTTTATAGCTTTTCTGCTTGAGAAGTCAACCATGGTTGTATGTGCTGGTGGAGAAAGACTCTGGATAGATCTGACAAGTTCAGCTCTCAGAGAGGAGACTGCAGGGCATCTCACAGGAGTGAGATTTATCCCATCGCCAGGAAAGCACACCTGGTATATTGTTATATTGTTACATACTGATATTTTGGTATATTGGTACATTCCTACCATACTCTGTGTCTGGAGTGGCTGTGCCCTTGTTCCTCCCGGGAGCATCTGTGCCTAGCCTTGTTTATGTGTGCCCCTTCTGCAGTCTGCAGGCTGGCTCAGGGTGCTTCTGCTGTGTTTCACTGCCTGGTAAAGTGTGCCCTTGTAAGGTCCTTAGATTGCAAAATTGCATGGATTCAGGTTGGCACAGACCAGCTGGAAGAGGACAGCATTGCATCTACCACAGCCAATGACAGCTTTACATTGATCTGCCTTTGGGAAGACTGGGTGTGAAATATGTGCAGTGCAGAAAAGAGGTCAGCAGACAGACTTCTGAGCAGGTTTCTAAATTTCGATGTTTAAAAACCTGTATTTGAGAAGTTAAAAAGGCAGGGTCCTTTCAAATAATTAAGGGGACATTTTGTCCAAAAAACCTGCTACAGCTTTTGTTCCACATGATAAAATATTGTCCTTCCTAGCATTTTTGAATCGGTATTTGTGGAACAAAATGATAATTTCTTGAATAAATTTTCTCTTTTATCTGCATTTTCTCAGATGTTGTATAGGAAGGTAAGCCCAAACATAAACTGATCTCAGTTATTTAAATATTTCTCCAACTTTCAAAGATCCTGTGGAGAACTCTGCAGATCCAACTGTATGCTGCTGTCCTTATTACAAGCATCATCTCAAGAAATATTAGTATTGAAACTATGGCAGAACTGTGGCAAAGACCTGGACAAATACTGTCTCAGCCAACCAGCTCTTTTTTGATATTTACTATATGACATTCTTTTCCATCAGGCAAAGCATCTAGTGGTTTCTGAAAACCTCTCTTCACTGGCTTCTGTCCTTGAATATCTGATAAATGGCACAAGTTTCAGAGATCGCTTTAAAAATCAGGATCTTTTGAGAGTAGGAACGTGTCTTCATTCTTATTTTACAGGCAGAAAGCTGAGACAGACCAGACAGGTGAATTGACCTCCCTAAAGCTACCTGGTAGGCAGTTGCAGGTTTGGGACTCATCTCTCCCATGTTGCCATACAACCTTTTATATTTTCATTCAAGCTGCCATAAGGCGGGCTGATGAAATCATTACCTGTGTAACTAAATCTTGACCTCCCTCTGTTGGACAGAATTGTTCTTTGGAAAACAGTAGGGATGATGAAAGCTCAGTAAGGGAACAGAGGAGGGGCAGTTACAAGAAATGAATGCAAAAGTCAAGACTGTAAATAATTCTGAGCCAGTGCTTGAGTTGCAGGGAAGGGACAACTTAATGCAAAAGTTAAGGAGAATTTTTTGTTTTCCTCGTGAATTTACCAAAAGAGAGTGGTTGTTACACAAAGAACAAGTTCAGTGAAGTTGGGTGGTTTGTTTTGGTGTGTGTTGATATGTTTGCTTTTAATTTTCTTGCAATTCACGTTTTTTTTTTTTGCCCAGCAATGACTTGTCTTGTATTGAGAGTTGGAACAGTCCGCTGCAAACCCAGAGTTTTACAGCAGGGCATGGTCTCAGCATGAGCCATATCCTCATAGTAAAGTGCAAACTTGGCTCGCTAGGACTCTGGGCAGGACTAGGTAGGATGGTGTGCCTAAGACAAGCGTGAAATGGAACAGCTTGCAGCTTTCCATAGATTCCTCTTCTTATGAGAAGCAATTTCATTCTGGAACAAAGAATGTCAAGAGGAAAATGAACACAAAAAATAAACACCGTCTCAAAGTTAAGCACTCAGTAATGTCAGTACTCTCACAATGCAGTGATCCTGATACTCTTCTAACTTGTTTTATGTCACCAAATTTTTACTGATTTTCATGTCATTAACTGTGATTTATAGCACTAGGGTAGGGACAGAGAACAGCATTATCAGTTTGTAACATCAGGCTGCTTACTGCATTCTCGCCCATAATTATGTTTTTAGAAGCAAGTTAAAGTTTCCTGTTATATCCACAGCAAGATCTATTTAAGAGATAGCAATTGCACATCCCAACACAATTTATACCACGGAGGAGTGAATCAGCTTAGAAAAAAAAGTTAGAGAAGATCTATATCTCTTTTCATGCCTCACAACTCCCAGAGAGACTATTTTTCAGGTTCCAGCAATGCAGAGAGCTTAATTCGTTTTTTTCTTTCCACTTACCAAAATTCCTTGCTTTTGTTCAGCAGCACGGTGCTGAAATATGGTGCCCTGGAGCCTGACGTTTCAACTGCCTTGCAGAAATGCAGTGGACCTAATCTTACCTGTTTTCCAGGTAAAATCCTCACTGGTTCCAGTAGAATTCAAGGTCAGAAGAGAAGCAGATGAAGCAGAAAGAAGTGTGAGTTTGTGGGTGTGTGGATTAGCCATCACACAGCATGGGAGTTTGTTCTGGGATAGCTCATGCTGATAGAGGAACAGGTGGAGAGGGTGCCCCAATTTCCCTTACATCATCTGATAAATCTACGTTGGAAAGGCTGTTCCCAATGAACCTGAAATTAAGCTGACTTCCCCAAACCTCAAACCACAAAGTTACTGCTGGAAAAAGAAGCTTTTACTGCTACACTGATGATTTTCTTCAGGTTTCTTTTTGCTGGAGAAACAAATTCAGAAAATGAATATCATATGCTAACTTTCTCCCATTTGTTCTGTCATTCTTCTTTCCTAAAATTGCCCATCACTGGCACCTTTTATTATCTAGGAAAATGTAAATGCTTAAAACTTTTGGGGAGTCTGGTCTTTAATGACATTTTAGTTTGGAAATACGTTATTGAAACAATCACTGTAATTTCTACCTTATCTTGTAGAAGCATACTCTTCAGCTTGTTCAGTCTGGGAAAGAGAGAAAGTTGCTGTGTGTCTCACAGCCAGTTCTGCGCTAAGTCCAAATGCTGTTGAGCTGCATCAGTAATAATCTCAAAAAAATCAGCTGAAGTTATTCCTACAGGCAAAGGCATATGAGGCACAAAAGTTCATAGATAAAGATAGCTCTTCCAAACATTACAGGTGCTGAAATATCATGACATAACACCTATAGCCTGAGTCTGGCATTTTCCAGAGGAGAATTTCTTCTTCAGGTTTTCCATCTGGCAGTGCAGTAACATTCAGCTTGTGACTTGCGAGTCCAGGACGATTTTTATTTTATGTACATCTGCAGAGATTAGGAGGTCCTAGGTAGAGCAGTGTGGCAAAGGGATGCTCCTGCTGCTAGGAAAATTCAGCTGACCTGTGTTCTTCTGCGTTTCTCCTGATTTCTGTCCACCTACCCGGAAGGACAGCCCCTGCTTTGATGACAACGGTTGTCTAAACAGTGAGGCCCATCTCTGCCCCTGCCCCAAGTACGCAGGGTTGGAAAACATCTGCGTGCACGGCCTGACTGCAGCCCGCAGTTGTGCCGGTGGCTGGAAGTGTCAGGGTGTCGGCAGCCCTGCACAAGCCTCCTGGGTTCCTGCAGATGCGAAGCGGGTTTCGGTGTTGCGCTCTGTGGGAGCTGGGTACGTGGCCTGTGCCTGGACTACACTGTTTGCTCAGTATAAGCACCATAGGATCAGCCAGGAAGGCTTCTTCTCTTTTGCTGTCCTTAATACTCAGAAGAAAATGATGATTAGCCAATCCTTTTTTTGATGTTCATTTGTGGGACACATATCAGCTCACAACAGGGACCTTCTGCCTGTGCTTTTATCCCTTGGTTTATGCTCCAGGGATTCTGATCTGAATCTGTCTATGTATAAAAGCAGGAAGGGAAGAGAGAGACTGAGAATCCCTGGCTCCCATCACAGATGGCTGATAATTAGTGTACCGCTTCCATCTTCTTCAAAACACAGCAAAGATAGTTTTCTAGTGGCAATGTGATGACTTCAAGCTGTTTTACACCTCGGTAATGCTCTTGGAAAAGCACAGAAAACTCTCTACCTCTGAACACTTGGAAGTTTATTTTCACTTGTTTACACTGGATCAAATATTACATGTCCTTCAAATTTATTAAATGGGAAATTTTGTCTGAGCGGGAACTACATGCTTATGGGAATGGAGAAATATCTGGAATAGCTGCCAAAACCTTTCAGACATGAAAATCATAATAGATCTTGAAAGGAAATACACATTCAATTAAAAGGCATAGATGGCTGAACCATCATCCCATTTCAGTTTCTGGTTTAACCCCCTGGTCTTAGCCTAGGTCTCTGCTCTCGGCAGGGAATCACGTTCTGCTGTAACGTCTCCTCATTCAGCTGGTTCAGCCCAGTGGCTCCAGACATGCACGGTCTGTCCGAGCCCAGCCTTCCCAAGTACAGCACTGCTACTGGCAGGCAATGCAGGGTGTGCCATCTCCTAATGAATAACCTGTGTGGTTGCCAGTTGTCAGTTCTCTTTTTTCCTTCTCCACCACCTCAGAACTTCCCAGACAACTGAAAATCCCCAAACACTATGGTTTACAAAATTTTGTTGATAGCCCTCTGGATTTTCCAAGGAGGCAGGACATAGGATTCTATTCCATGGAGCTCTGTTGTCCTTTGCAATGCCAATCTCCATCACGCCCTTCACCTACCTCTTCTTTACACCTCCCCCCCATGTTAGAAATTACTTCTCTTAATCATTTTTCTGCCTCACATTCTTAATTATGTTTCTGCTCATGGGAGATGGGGACCTTCTATCACCAACAGCTCTGAAGGACGACAAGGCTGGAGCCAGATGCTGTAGGATGTCTATAGCAGTCTAGGACTTTTACCACTTCTTATGCTAGCATCTCACTGTTGGGAAATACTCCTTTTCCTCATTGGTTGCTGCAGTTCAGTTGGAGAAGTTAAACAAAATAGTGCAACTACTAAGATGAAAATGCTGTTAACATGGCCTTCAGTATGCTCAAGAATTATCCAGACATTACCACAACTCTGAATAAAATCTGAAGTTTGCTGTGATAGCTTAATGTTAGTTAAGTGTCCATGGGAGAGGTTCTGACCTAATATCTATTGGGATATCAACTAATGCCAAGTGAGATTAGAAGTTGGCATCTTGTTTGCCCTGAGCCAAGATGAGATCAAAAACAGTCAGACTATGCTTTTTCTGGTACCTATGCATGAATCTTGCAACTTCGGTAATGCAGGCGTAGACCGGTGCTGTACGCTGTGCAGACAACACAAAACAAAGTCTGATTTGCCTGGAGCAGCCCTGGATCTGACCTTCCTTCTGAAAGATCATTTGTGTGCCTTTGTCTTGTGTCTCTGGGTTTAATGCATTTCCTCAACAGTCGTATGCCAAATCTGAATGAAGGCTCTTACTGAGGATCAAGAAACATGCTTTGACCCTGTACTTTCATTGAGTGGGACCAGGATGTGATCAGCTTTTCCAGATAAAAGCACTACTGCTATACCAATTTCCTGCTGTTTGTTTATGCAGTGTTTTCTTCCTTTCACCTTTTTATTGTTTGTGACAAGTGCAATTAATGTCAATTCAGTGGCTTTTTTTAATTGACAATATTGTCCTAAAGTCCCTCTAACTCATTCTTGTCCCATTTTTAAGGCCTTGCATGAAAGCAATATGTTAGTAACTAAGGAGTACAGTCAGTGTCATCACTTTTTAGAACTGAGTCTGTGCAGTTCAGAGAGAAGGCAGTAGTTCCTCAGCCTCTACATGTGTCGTGCCATTTACTTCCACAAACTTAAGCTAATTTATGTCAAGCTAATGAGCAGAAACAAGGTACAGGTTCTCGCTGCTCTGGAAAAAGACAGGAATGGCTGTGAATAATGAAAAAAAGTTTCTTCCCCTACACCTATATAACAGCTTGTTGATAGTCTCAAAGACTTCTTTCTCCTTCATTTATGCATCTAAAATCATACTGTTCTTACTTTGGTTTGCTAACGTGTCTGCTTACTTTTTTGGTAAATCACCATGTGCTGAAAATACATATGTGTGAGAAAAACTATTTGCTAAGTTGAGCTGAATTCACTGGATGTTGCTGAAACATGAACCAAGCAATAAAAGTAGTACTTGGAAAAGGTTTTGGGGGACAAATTTCTGAAGTGCACAGATTTTTGGCAATTGTAATGAGGCAGCGGGCTGAACCGAGAGAACTACTGGAGAAGATCTTTCTCAATGTGGGTGTGCATGGTTGTTGCTTTTCCAGATCAGTCAGTGTTTAGAAATCTGCCTCCAGCCGGTGAAACGGTCATGTAGTTCCAAGGTGGCACTATTCTTGTGGAAGCTTGAATGTGCTGGTTCAGATCACACTCCATGAGTGCAGCAAACACTGAGCTCATTGTATATAAGAAGACTTTTCACCGGCTTTGAGCTCCTTTGGCTTTTGATTTAAGCATATGAAAAAAAGCGTCAGCCTGAAAGTTATCAGTTTCTTTTATTTATGCTTTTAGTTGGTCATTTTGAATGGTTCTGGCAAATAAATGAAAAGATATAACTATCTGACAACATTATGAGCAAAGGTGATTACCAGATGGCATGAAAGTGAGGTTTGTTTAGTCACTGCATTTTGGACACAGAAAAAGGGAGTGTTCACTAACATAGCCATTAAATACCTCAGCTGTTTGCCTGTGAAATCACATAAGGCACCTCTGAGCATTTTTATCATTGGCAAGTTACGCTTATTGCATTGGACAGGAACTGAAGACGCTGAAGAAAATCATGACATTAAAGATAAGAAGCTCTCACAATGTTCATTTCCATCTCTCCCAGCTTATTAACCTGTTTCTGAGGACATCACATATGCTTTGAGACTCAGCATCCTAAAGCTCCCATTCTCTATACAGTCCAGCACAGATCATTTTAAGCTGGTGCAAATGCTTTTTGTTGTGTGGCTTTTCTGCTTAGGTACAACTTATGCTCATTGGTTTAATGCAGCTCTTGGAAGACAGCTGGCTCGCCTCCTGCCATGTCAGAGCCTCTGCAGAACGAGCTTTCCATCAGCTGCATCAGGTGGACTTGGCATGACCTGAACTGTTTTTGAGGTGACAGTGTAGGTTTTTGTCTTGTAGTGACTGACAGGAGAGCTGCAATTTCCCTGACATAATTGCTCCTCCAGGTCTATCCAGCCTGTGTGCCACCAGCACCTGAAGCCTGCAACTGAAGTGCAGTTCTGCCGTCAGACCTCTCAGGGGCATTGGCCCACCATTAAGACCTCTGCAGTGTATTTAAATTTTTCTTCTTTAGTGGAAGGAAAGGTAAGAGTCACCTTTAGCTGACTTGAAAGCAGTAGATGAAAACTGGCTCAGTTTTTCAAAAACTATAATTGTGACATTCTGCATGGAAAGCTCCACTTGCAAAGATGAATGTTTCATTAATTTTTAAGTATGTGAAACTGCGCTGGAACATTAACTAGAGCATTTGCTATCTAGCCAATGCACTAATACCACGCAACAGTCGTATTATTTTATTCTGTTATAATAGTCATCAAAATGCTAGCTAAACTTGAAATGGTGAAACATCAAAGTGGGGGATTTTATTCTTATGAGTGATTACTTTGAAGAAATTACTAGTTTTCTCACTGAAAAATTACTATGAACTCTCCCTCAAAAAACATTGAATAATGTCAATCTCAATCTAAAATGCTGCCTGAGAGAGATGGGGTAAATTCTATTATTCATAAAGAGTGTGCTATCCCTGGAAATTAATTATCTCTAAAGCTCATTTTTCTCTATTGCTACTCAATACCCTGTTAGCAGACAAACAGTGCCCGGTGGCTTTATCTGACCATTGTATTAATGCAGTGATGTTCCCTCTCCTTCCTTAAAACAAATTTCTCAGATAATACTGGAAATAACGAGAGGAAAGAGAACTGATTGTCTTCTCCTCTACTTGAGGTCTTGTGTAGTCATTCATGTTAGTCCAAAATAGGTATTAAACTGTCTGACCCAAGGGAAATTATTATATAAAGCAGGAAGCAGTGAAAAATGAACAGTGCTTTGTAAAGTTGGCTGGGAGCTGATTATCTTCCAAAGTTTGCATGATTTTATAAGGAATAGGAAATATTGAAAAGTAACTTCCTAAATGTTTTTTTTTTTTTTAATTGTAAAAAAACCCCATGAGATATTTTTAGTTTGTGCTGAGCATATCTGGTTCCACTAATAAAATTTTTCCTAAACTTTGCCAGTGATTTTCAGATTTTTAGTTAATGTGTATCCTCTCCTGCCCCAAGATAACCAGTTTGGGTGCATGTCTCCAAACAAAATGTCCAGGTAAAACCACTCCTTGCAAATATTAAAAGAGATGAGAGGTCATTGCATGAGACATTTACCTACCAGCTGTAAGGAAGAGGCTTTTCATGAAGGGGCAAATGCATGCTGTGAGAGGACAAAGACTTGTATTTGGTTTAAAGTACAGAGGGAAAGGCAAAGGCTCTTGGCAAACAGATTAACCCGAAAAGAGTCCAGAATGCAGTCTACTGTTGATATATTCATATGAAAAGGTCACTGAAAACTCTTAGGTCAGGCTTTGTACTTTTCACTTGGGAAAACTCTCTTTTAAAAAAAGCATGCATTTTTAAATTTTTGGTATTCAGTTCTTCTTTAAAGTCCTAAAAGGGAAGAACTACACATCATTTCCAGAAGTATACTTAGAGTAGGGGAGAAATAGCACATTTCTAAAACATAATTTGCTGAATGCCAGTGCATAAAGCACTTTGGGTTCATGTTACACGCTTACATTCTGGGTGCTGCTGAGACCCAGTCAAGTGCTAACTCATTCTATTAAGTGTAGAGATCCCAAGAATATTAATGTAAGCATTTAAAAAAAACCAAAGCAAAACATATCAACTCAGAGATGCTGCCATTCATCTCCAGGTTTGAAGAACCCAGGTGGGACACACTGCAAGTTGTAATCACAGTGTGAAAGTTAAAAATATCTCTGGAGAAAGACCAGAGGATAATGTGGTTTATATGTGCCAAAGTACAGTAGTGTAAGTGTTGTGCTGAAACTTACATTTGAGAATGTTTTTGGGAAAGATCATAGAAGCGATACCATCTATTCTGCTGTCTGAGGGAATTTGTTTTCAGGCAATCTACTCAGCACTGCATAACATATTTTGTGACAGATGCCATATTCCCTGAATACATTTAATTTGTTTAATCGTGCCATTGTATGTTAGCCTCCTTTGCAGTGATTAGCAGGTAGGAAACAAATAATATTTATTAGACCTTCATCTAAAGCTAGAGGTTTAATTCTGTTTATCCTTTCTTCAAATACAGGAGTCCAGCCTGTGTAGGAGCAGAGAGTACAGCTGCAGTGCAGGAAGAAATGGAATACACTTAAGAAAGGTATAATATTACTTCATTCGAATCTACCCATATTTTCCTGCCTTCCTATGACTTTCTCCATTTTAAATATAAGTTATCCCTTTGCCAGAAGAACATTCTGGTGTCAATCTGCAATCCTCTCTCACTGAAATAGAAGCCTTGTAAGAAATCTTTGTTGTTGAAACACATTTTCTGGTTGTCTTACGATATTATAAATTTTTCTGACCTCTAGTATGAGCGTTGCAAATTCTCCAAAATAGATTCTGCCACTGAAAAGTTGCTAAGCAACTAATCCTGTCTGATCTATTGTAGTTCAAATAAATGAAATAGACAGATAAAAGAGAGTTTATAAACCTACTGGGTTGTAAAAAACAAACAAACATAAACCCATAAACAAACAGACATATAATATATTTTATCTCAATATAAATAATTCTGCAAAAAAAAAAGCCCACAAGAATTATATGAATGGACTTTAAGCAAAAGCAAAGAAGGTTGGTGTTGCCCCTTCAGTGGTCCAGGCTGGCTGTCACCTCAGTCTCCTCTTTGGTGACCTTAATGGTGACTTACGTGTCCTTTTTGCTGGGTATTTTTCCTTGCATGATATAGTTTGTGATATTTAGGTAGTCAAAAAGAAGCTGTTACTCATCTTTTTATTTTTTATTTTTTAAATTCAGCTCTGGATTCAGAGGAGAACTGCTCTGTGCTTCCACACACTGCTTCCCACTATACCTCTGTCCTGTTGTTGCAGTCTGGTCCTCAGAGGCGGCCAGTTAAAACCAGAAGAAGGAGGACCTGGAGCCTCTTGTTGAGACTCAGAGGAGGTGCCACTGGCCTGGGGTGTCCCTCCAGACACCCATCATCTTTACAGCCAGACAGCTTTTCTTGTGTGAGGCAAACTATGCATGGCTTTTGTCCGCACGGGTGACTGTAAGGGTTTCTTTTTCCATCTTGTTTTGTCTCCCATGGGTTCATATTGTTGGAAGGAAAAGACTTTTCTCTTTTATTTCTAGGCCAGGGCCCCAATAGGTTCAGCTGCTGCCACGGGTTGCTCCCCTGATTGCCTGTGCCTGTGATTTTGAGGCTTGAGTTTCTGTAGTTTATAGTAACCACTGTAAGTTTGTCCTTATCACAATAATCCCCTGAATGCTTTTACCTCTACAACACACTGTACATTCTTCGCTTCCATGATCAGGACTTCAGCGCAAAGTTAGTGTCACAAAATTTAGTGCATGTTCTTAAGGAAGAGAAAGCTGATTTTACTGTACAAAATCATTAAGCAGTTTGATTTTAGCTTCTGAAGCTCTCACAGTCATGAGTGTGAAGTTGTATGTGTTCAAGTGGTCTGGCTAGGGTACTTGTGTGAAGCACAATGGTGAGGGATGCTGTCTCCATCTTTTGGATACCTCTTGGCTGGTAACAGCAAAGAGTTTTTGGACAGATCTTTTATATCACATAGGTAATAGCAGCTGCAATGAAGCAGTCCTTTGCCTCAGTTCATGCTTACTTTGCCTTTCATAAATCTTGGGTCAGGTTGCTGTCCATTGACTTTTCTCCCTTGTTTGAAATATATATATTTGAGACATGTCTATAGCCTTTTTCTGTTGGTCTAACAGAAAAAAAAGAGGTATAAGTGATATGTCACAGCCTTCTAGCCATCCTGCTGGTGTGAGGATTTCAGGGTCTTCTGTTGATGGACTCTCTGGCCTGTGGGGTCATCAAGAGCGCCTGCCTGGCAGAAAGAGCATTCATACCAACTCTAATACTACATATCATTACTAATTTCTGCACTGATTTATGAGCAGAGTCACAGCTCTTTACTGACAGTCTGTAAGCCTGAGTAATGTCTTTGAGGTGAAACGCTGGTAATTTGAAAACAGAAAATATATCTCAGTATACACTGTCCGGTTGCATATTTATATGCTGCAAATGCTATACTGGAGGTCTTTAAAGTCATGACTAGGACAGAAGAAAACTTTAAATTGAAAATGGTGATTATAAGAAAAGTTAACGAGACAGAAAAAAGCAGCAGCCTCTTTTCACCATTTCCAGTAAGAAGATAGTCCTTTTAAGGCCTGACCCAAAGCTAGGACTTTTCCACTGACTTGTTTGGGCCAAGCCTCTGTTTCATTATTATTGATTTTATTATTATTAATTATTATTTTTATTTAGTGTAAAAGCTACTTGATCTAAAGCAAAGGCCAATACATAGCTCAGAATTAAATAGGCACCTCAAATTACATTCTTTTCTCATTATTATTCACTTGAGGAAGAAATTCTGGTCCAGCCTTGTTAAGCTGTTGACAGAGAAATCAGTCACTCCTCAGAAATAAAGGAATGGAAATGAGTTATTTCTATTTTCTCCTGGTGTTTATGCAAGCTTCCCCTTAAGCACTTACCAGAATGAAAGCTTTTCATCTAACACTTTAATTCTGTACACCTTTTCCCTGGGACTGAGAAAATAAAATAATAGTGACACTTAATGAAAGGAAAAAAGGAATCACTGGAGAGGAAACACTCCAGGAGCAGGTAACTCTCACAACTTATTGAATACAGTCAGCATAATGATTAGACCTTTTTAATGACTGTCATTGCATGTGAATGCTATTCATGGAAAATTCCAGGTGCTCATCTGGAAAGCAGATTGTCTCATAAAATAGGGAGTAGAAATAGGGATTTGAAAAGCTAGCTCTTCCCCTGGTGTTTTTGCAAACAGGTTTTCTCTTGGCATGCCAGATTTTGTCCCACTCTGTCATTTGAAGGAGAACTTGGGAGTGAAGAACTTGACTGAGACTCAGATTTGTATGAAATTCTTATGTTTTGCAGATGTTCTGCAGCATCATAAAGAAACTTTTTAGTCTGTCTGGTATTCCACTTACCAAATAGGTATCACACTCTGAGCTTTCCTCCATTGCTGACCTCTCTGGGCTATTCAGTTTGCCACCACTTTGGGAAAGGACATGCCACTTCTCATTATCCCAGTAAAAATCCTCATCACGGCTGACACCTCCAGGTTTGGTCTCACATAGTGTCGTTCAAGGACCAGAGAGAGGAAACAGTCCCTGCTGGGGAAACATCTGGGTGAGGCTCTGTAGGGAGCAGAAACATCTGGTGGGGTTGGCATGGGGGATTCTTACAGCCTCCTTATGCCATGCCTGCAAAACCATGTCACACCGCTCCTTACCAGCAGTGCTTGTGAGGATTGTTCTTCCTGCATGGGAGAGATCATAGGCTATTTGAAAAGCAATCTGTGGAAACCAAATGAGCTGCAGACATACGCTGATGTCCCTTTGCTTTTTTCTCCCCTTGTCTAGCCCTTGCTTCCTCTCAATTTCATGGTATCTGGTGCATAAGCATTAATTATTTTCTTCATACCTTTTAGAGCCATTTACCTTCAACTAGTGGAAGGTGCCTACTTTGCCCCTGCAGTAAACAAGCACACTATGTTTTCTGCCAATTTTCACATTAATAAACTTCCTCTTCTCACAGTTCAGTTCCCTTGTAGGTTTGTACTTCCTGAGGCCTTGCACAGCAAATGACAAACTGGAGAGACTTGTTTGAAGAGGATTTAGCAAGACAATCAAATTTTTGCAGAGTCCTGATTCATGATCCTTTGGCAAACTGAAGATATGACCGACAAACTTCTGTACCGATAATCCAGCACTACTGAGTAGCTACAGTTCTTGACTAAGAGGCCTGTATTGGATTTCTCACCACTGGGCAGCAAATGTGCTCAACACTCACCTTCTGCTTGGAAAGCTGAATATTAGAAATAACCCAAGTAACGGGTAAAAAGCGTCTTCTTTCTTTTGTTGCATGCACTCTATGTGGACTGTTACTATGTGACCTTTTTGGGCTTACAAAGCTGAATTTAGTCTGGAAGAAAATAAGTTTTGAATTTTTATTTCTCCTGTCAGGGTAAAACTTCTCTTAGGAAATGTGAACCATCTTTCAGTGCAAATAGTTTAAGCAATCTTGTCTTGGCAGTAGAGTATACTCTTGCACACCCAAATGTGATTTCTTTCTTGTGCAAGAACCCATTCCTGCTTCCTACTAAGAGGACATGTGCAGTAGATGTTGTGAGACAGTGGAGAAGCAGAAGACTTCGGTTAAGCCTGCTGCTGCATTTTCAGCATCAGCGCCTGTGTAAACCAGTTATTTCCTACCTGCCCTTTCCCTCCCATCACCTGGGTCTTTCTCTGCCTAGTGCCCTTGCAATGCTCTGCCATAGGGGAGTAGTGGAGCTTGTTTTATGCCTTTTACAACCTGACAGCCCATGTGGGAAAGAGGGTAAAAAGGATGTAGCCCGCAGAAAGTAGCACATTGGAGATAATCAGGCACTTCTCAAGGGCTATGACTTGAATATATGGAATGGACATTTTCTAAGTGATGCTGACATCCAGATCTTGAATTTTTCTGGAGATAAAACAAATCCATCCATCCATCCCTCTACCCATCTACCACAGCGTAGTTGGATGTCAGGACAGTGCCTGTGCGTGAACCCTGTGCTCCTGAGTCATTAATTTGGGGGTCACCCAGGAACTCCCCACCTAGTTGTCATCAGAAGGGAGACAATGGACTGGCTGAAGATGATGGAGCCCCTTGGAACCAGGTAACAGACTAAACTCCTGGCCACCTTCACACTTAGGTATTTAACTATATGGTGCAGGAACCCTCCTGGTGGTAACTTAGTTCTTGTCTAATTCATATGCTTGATAGTAACACTCAATATCCTGGTGGAACAATCAGACTTTTCCTTCCGAAGACTACCCTAGGTGGCCCTGGCTGCAGAATTGATCAAATAGTACATAGTTAAAACACTTGTAAATAGGCATTTTAAGCTATTTGAGCAGAAGGGGTCATGCAGTGCAGTCTTTTGTACATTGGTAAGATATTTAAGACATTTTGTAACTGGTTAATATAATATATACTGATGTATTATGCATGTGCTTGAGTGGTCACATAGGACTATAGCCAGCTGGGCTATAAGGACTAAGAAGGGCAGAGGTATGAGGAGTCTCACCCCATCCAGCTCGAGATGCTACTGGAAGGACTCTTGCAGCAGAGACACTCATCACCATCCAGATAGCAAACTACCACCCTATTCAAAAGATCTGATTCCTGATATGAGCATCACCCCATGCCAAGATCCCAGCAGATTTGTTTTCCTTTTCAACAGACTGTCTGTGAGTATCTTTGCAACAGACCCTCAGGTCTGAGTCTTCTATTTTTTCACCTTAACCTAGTACGGATCCTTTCAGACATCATGGCTGTCCTGACACAATGATGTGTGCAATGCTGATGTAGTTCATGAAAGAAATTACAACGCTCCGGAGGAGCAGCTTCCCGGGGGCGGGGGGGGGGGGGCGGGGGGGGGGGGGGGGGGGGGGGGGGGGGGGGGGGGGGGCGGGGGGGGGGGGGGGGGCGGGGCGGGCGGG
>JAVKLA010000074.1:15082832-15099937 GCA_034782735.1 Sagittarius serpentarius | reverse complement strand
TTTTGCCCGTGACAGTAATTGGTTAAGTGATCTCTCCCTGTCCTTATCTCGATCCACAAGCCTTTCGTTATATTCTCTCTCTCCTGTTCAATCAAGGAGGGGGAGTGAGAGAGCGGCTTTGGTGGGTACCTGGCGTCCAGTTTTGGTCAACCCGTCACAATATTCTACAGAAAACACCACTTGTTCTATCTGCCTTTGAAAGCCAGGGGTGGCTGGTGAAGGCAATGCAGCATTCCTAGTGAGAATGAATTGAGGGTCCCAAAAAAACATACAGAAGAGCATGAGAACAAGTATCTCTTGCTGTGCATTGATGGAGGATATGAAACTAATGCAAAATGTGAAGATGTAGGTAACTGTCTTTCATCTTAGATGTATGAGTGGCTTTTCTAAAAAAAACCATTAGAGGTTGCAATATTCAGAAACACAAATCAAATCAGGAAAAAACACCATGGCATATTTTAAAGACAATCTAGTTCATAAAATATGAAACTAGCACATAGTCTTGCAAGTGATGGCCAAGTGTAATTGGGGATGAAGTCTCTTCTGGAAGTGGCCTGTTCTTATGACAGTACTTAGCCACAAATATTCAACAACTCTGTGTTTCTTTTATTACTTATGCAGCCATTCCCCAGACAAATGTCAATAGGTTTACAAAATGCTACCTATGGATGAAGAGGCCTAAATCTTGCACACAATCACAGGTCTCTGTGAGGCCTGGCATGCAAAGGATGTAAGCTCCTTGAAAAAAACTGGTTATTTGTATTTAGTTACATAGCAATATTTGTTCAGTTGTGTCACAGCAGGACCAAAATCCCAAGTGATTTTGCCTTTGCTGATGCTCTCTGTAGCCGTTACACTGGTTATCCAAACCAAGCTTACTGGTGAGGCCAGCAGAGCTGTTGTTACTCTCATATTTAGGTTTCCTTTGAAGGGCAATCAGAGCATTTGTGCAGACACATACCTAATGACTAGGACTGTGATGTTCACCTGGGAAGTCGTGAACTAAAACCCCATTGAGCACAGTGCCATGCAATTGGAGAAGAAATATCTGGCATGAAAATATACAGTCTAAAAGACATACAAATAAAGTTTGGAAGGGGAATACTGCCAAAAATGGGGAGAGACCAGCCTTCTTTTGGTTGCCTGCCTTAATCTACATGGCATCATCAACAGAGTGACCTAGTTTTTAGCATTACTATTCATGAAAATCTCAGAGCAGCTGAAATGGCAGCAAGGGGTCTTGCTTGTAGTTTGTCATTCCTAAAGTTTTGCACTTACGATCAAGTTTTGCAGATAACCTTCCCTTAATATGTGCTTGCATTTCTTCAGCATCCATTCTCTTTTTTTGGTTTACCGAGCTCCACCCCACCTTCCTGTTTCATGTTATCCTGCAAGACACTACAAGGAGTGAGATATTTGACTCTTATTTACACCTTCTCCTTCATCAGCAGATCGCCTTGTGCCAGTACTTCCCTGGGATTAGTTATCTAAAGAGCTAGGTACACATTAAAAAAATTAATTTAAAACCAGTCACTCTCTGTTTAAAAGTATTTGATTTATTATGTGGCAGGTCCTGATGCATTCACTACGTATTTAAGAAGTCAGAACAATGAAACATCCTTTCTTTTTCTTTTTTTCTCACTTTGATAAGACTGTGCTTGGAGTAGACTATGTGGTAGTATTTCCTGTTTCCTTTATATGCATCTTTTCCTTTTCCTGTCATCCCAAAATAATTTCAAAAAATTCTAGAGACGGTGACTGCAAATTTAGGAAGACTGCTACGGCTGGATACTCTGGATTACCTATTGTTACTTGATTATATTTTAATTGGTATTACTGATATTATACTGTTTTTAGCGTGTGCTTGGTGATCTACAAATAATGGAAAATAAAATAAAATAAAATAAACCAAAAGATGATTCCTAGCCAGAAAGCACACAATCTAAACTAATGTACTGGCTAGAATGACCTTTAATTTATGTATTTTTAAAATGGTTAAATTTCATATTAATGGTTCCTTTAATTTTCAACCACCCATTTTACAAAGCAAACCTTACTAAAGATGTTAATATTTGCAGCTATTCAAATTCAAGTAAAATCCAGGCTAAGCAGTCTGCATAGATATGAGTTTATTCTTTCATTTGAGAAAGAGTGAAAATTAAATACAAAAGCGAGCACATATCTCCACCTGTTAATCTGTTCACAAAAATATTATCTACTACATGAATATTCATTTCTTACATCCCTGCTGATAAACTAATGTTCAGGCTTTTAGCCTCTTCCGTGCATTTTCCAGCTCTGTCACTGTGGGTCATTTAGTAGCTTAGTATCTAAAATGGCAATACATATATATTAAAATTAGACAGTTTAAATTTACCTGATGTGAGGTGATTTAAATAAACACGTGCAGGCTAGGCCTTATTTTGATCTCACAGGATTTTATAGCGTTGCAACTCCAGCAATTAAATGGTGTTTCTTGATACTTCACTTTCTTTATAACCAAGCACAGAACCGGCTCTTTTGTATTATATAGCAGGGCTCTGGAAAGCTGTCTTTCCTCTTTCCTTCAGGCTTTATGGTGGAGTTATGCAGTAAACTGCACTGATAAATGTTTTTTTTTAGGTTTTTTTCTCTTTCTTGCATAGACAACTGGGAAGGGAGCTCCTTTTATACTGGTTTACACAGCAGGATTACTGGGCATGAAAAGTAAATTCTAACTCATTAATGTGGGTAACAGCTAGTTCTTTTATGCACGTAGTCTGCAGGGAAGGGTTAGAAATTTGTTTGTACACGTCTGTTTAAGATACATGTTTCTGTGTACAGAGATCAGAGAGCATTCAAAGCTTTCAGATGCATTTCCCTTGAAAATAAGGGCAATTCAGTCAAGTGCTGGAACCAGCCTCTCCATTCTTAAAGCATGTAGGAGGTTTTGCAGAACTTGAGCCAGGATGTGCTCTGTGTCAGAAGAGGGAAAAGTGCATAGAAATCTCCTTTTCCGCCTTAAAATGATGGAGATTTTAATGTCTTTTTTTACTAACAATGTACTCTCCGTTCTGATTTTTGGAAAATCTGATTTCTTTTTTGTTCTGGAAAAAAAATTAATCAAGATATACCTTGAAATTCTCCATGGAGACACTGTTGCATAAAACTGTTTGGGTCCTTTAAACATGTTATTCTGAATTATATCATAATACATAAAGCACTTTAAAAAATATCCTTGAAATCAAAGGCTATTCCTAAATGAAAGTCTGTCAGTAAAATAAGTTCACAATAAACGTTTTAGATATCTCTGGAGTTTCCCTGAAATGTTTAAAAAATTTTGACTTTTTTCTGAAATCTGGCAGTTCCAGGTTTTGATTTCTAGTCCTAGTTTAAACTCATGAAAATATTTACTTGCTAGGCTAGGAAAGTTCTTTATATTCATTATGATTCTTAAGTGATGGTTTTCAAATTTTATTTTTCATACAGGAGTTCTTCTGTGGGGCTAGGGATCTTAGCACAGACCCTTCTCTGCTGAATCTGAGATACCTGGTGGGATTCCAGTTTACTTTGACTTTTCACCTGCATGTTTTTCTGCAATCTGCCTTCCCAGAAGCACTTGTCAGGATGAGGACATGACTGAAAAACAGACTAAGTCTGCTTTAATGCACTGGTTTTGGCTGCTTGTTTATCTCTGTGTCGTGAGGTGCTTGTTCGTGTTTCTCTCTAGATGCAGGGTTTTTCGTTTATCAAAGCTCATTTTATTGCCTTCTGTTCCTGCTGCTTTCATCACTATGGCAGCTGAATGTTTTGTTCAACTGAGTTCTACTCTTTACTGCTACCTGAAAATTTGTCCGGAGGAGCCCTGTGAAAGAAAGGCATGGATCACAGTATCTGAGATCTACTTGTTTGTAACAACAGTATATTTTTATAAACAGTTTAACTGCTAGCCACTACGAAACATTTCAGCATTACTTCATTAAAGAAGAATATTGAAACACAACAACTCTAAACCCACAACTGCTACTGCGGTGGAAGACAACTTGTGCAATATTGAAAATATTTTTAATTAAACAGAATGCACTGCTGCCTGGGAAGCTGTGTAATAACAAATACAGCAAGTTAATTAGCTGAAGGGAACCAATGCAAACATAGACAGTGTGTGAGTTTAGTAGGATTTGCATTTATTCCAGGGTTTATAAGTGTAAGGAAACACTGTGGCTTTTAGCAGTGTTTTTGTTACCATGCCAGTCAGGGCGATGGGCTCTGTCACCATTCTAGTGTGATTTTTCAGTATTTTTAAGGCTTATCAAAAGCATTTGTCAAAGTGGCACTTGTTGATAAAGACAAGCTGAGCAATGCTACATTTTTATGTTAAAATGAATGGGGCTGCTACTTGGCAAAACCCATGCAAACAGCCAGAGCAGAGAAAGCCTTGAATATTCGAATGGGAGGAGGTTTGTTCCTATTAGGGCTGTAATAGACATGAAGGACTTCAGTTCTCATTTCCCTCGCAGTACGTCCTATCTTCCTCCTGGCATTTTGCACAGCCTTTCTCTGTGTGCAGGGAAAGGGAAGATGCTGAGAGCACAGCCTGTGCCAAAGCAAATCCGCGAAGGTCCGTGGTCTGAGCTGTTGCCCCTTCCCTCCTCCACATTGCAGAAATTCTTTGGCTGCAGAAGCTGCTTGTCAGTCAGCTCCTCTCCCTTTGAATCCCATTTTTTCTGGAAACTAGAGTTCTTATCAGGTGTCTGCAATAGCTTTCTTATGTATTCCGCTCGGTGACAGGCCTGTAAATATAAATTTGTTTCTAAAGTGAACGTAGCGCTGGAGAAATATGTCAGCGTGACACATGGAGAAACTGAAGCTGCCCTGGTCACCTCCACTGTTGGTGTAGCCCTGATGGCACGGGTAGGATGTTTGTCTTAATCCAGATGTCCTGCCACCCTCCATGCCTCTGGGGACTGCTGTTAAATGGGAAGTGACATCCTGGCTGTTTGCATTTATGTGTGTGGAGGCCCACCTGGCTTGCAGCAATGTAAAATTGCAGTGGCCACATTATTTTGAATGCCCTGGCCCACGCATTTGGGATTTCAGACCAGAGTAGACACCTGTGGAAGGTTCTCTGCCTCAAATGTCACATTAATGCTGAAATTCACACAACGGGAATACATGGGAAAGACTTTTTGCCTAGCTGTCTGTTTTACCTAGCTATTTATTTTGCCTGACCAGCTAACCAAAACGGGTATTCAATTCCCCAAAGTAATGGGTTTCGGATTCTGTTGCTTCTTATGCCTGTGCCCCTCCAAGATTTCTCCAGTGTCGCATCCATGAATGCATATTGAGGGAGGAGAAATGAGTAGAAGCAGCTACAAGGTTACCCCCCTTATCAGCATGAAATATGGGTTCCCCTCCTTGCTTGATTCACGTGGGCACTGCATCAATTCGGTGAGTGGGTGGTGGTGGGGAATGAGAGTTTAGGTAAAACCTAATTGCTTTATTTTGGATAAAAGCTCATGGTAGCCCTGAATAATCTGGCATTTTGTTCTCTGCAAAAGCAAGACCAAAATTACCTCCTAGATTATGGAGCTATTTCTGATTGGTCCTGAGTGGTTGTTCTCACAGTGCCAATGAGGAAAACAGATTATTTTTTTGTTACAGGCAGCCCTCAAACAAATTTTTGAAGCAGATTAAAGAAGCAAATGTCAGTTAATGCTTTTTCTCTTTTGAGTATTTTTGGTAGCTTTTATACTGATTCAGCAGCTATGCTCTTCGTCACTGTCTGTTTCAGTGGTAGTAACATTTAATGGAATTTGTGTAAACCTACTCACTTTGTTTTTCCTCCAAATCCTTTTCTCCCTGCTGATCCCTCAGCTCCGCACTGAGCCTCTGATTTTCATCTTACTGATGAAAATGGGAACACTCATGTGCCTCTGTATATTGGCATAGATCCTCATGCTGGAGCCTGCACTCAGTCAGGACCACAATCTATACTGATCAAAAGGTGTCCCAAATTGTGCTGTGGGCAAGAAAGCAGCATCTCCCAGGTCATCTGCTCCTAACAGTCTCCTGGGCTTTCTCATGCTGTGCTTGTCCCAGAGCCCAGTTCTGCTGGAAGGTGCTGAAGAAGGCGCTTAAGTTAAAATAACAACACCTGTCAAGGCGCTGTGGGAGAAAGTGCCGACAATATTTTTGGTAGTCCTAGCTGGACTTCAACATTATGGGAATCTCACTGAGGTTTCTGAAAAGGCCTCTGATGCCCAGCAGTTGGGCTTGAAAATTGAATTTTGGTAAGTACATTAAACTCTGAAATAAAAGAAAGTGACTCCTACCAAGTTGTGTTACTTGTTGTTGGGTCTGGAAGTTAGCGGAGACACTTTTCCTGGTAGTGGAATGCATTCACGTTTTCTCCCTTAAATGTGTTGTTACATTCCATGTATTTTCATTTGTTTGCTTTTTTTTTTACATTTAGATGCTTCTATGAGTTTAAACCTAATAGACTCTTTCCATGTCAGTGACAGTACCTGTATTTAAAAGCAAAACACCTCTTGAAGGCAATTGTTTGGTGGAGACATTGTAGATAGAAATAGAGTACAGAAATAAATTGCAAATATCTTTTTTTTAGTCCTTTTCCCTTTTTTCTCTAAAAAGCTGCATTTCATCTGAATGGCAATGTGTAAATATCCTACTAAAACTGGTTCCACTTCTTTGAGATGTGCTGTAAGACTAATTCTGACAAAGTTGACATTTTATATGCTCCTATCATGACTTAAGAAAGATAATAAAAATAAATTCTCTACCATAGTTGCTATAAAACCTGGTATGAGATGAACTTTACATTTGATATACATATACTTAGTACTATGCCAGTAAAAAGAGAAAAGGACTCTGTCAAATACTCCTTTTACTTCCACTTGGCTAAATTTTCAGCTGCCTTCTAGGCTGACAACAATCTTTGCTAATATCTTTCTTGGTGGAAAAGCTAAGCTTTTAATCATTTATCAGATTAACCCAAAATGAATGTTTTCATTGATTTTTTTTTCCCCCAGTCAATGAGCTGAAAAAGGAATCAGTTATTCACCAGAAGAACCTACCTGCCAGCCTTCATCTTTGCAGATGAGTCCATGAAGCACAAGCTGTACAAACTTCATTCTTTCAGGTGAGCTCCCATAACAGGTCTGAAGAGATCTGACAAGCTGCTCACACCAAGGTAATCCAATGCTCTCATCTTAAAGGAAATTGCTGAATCTGTCTTGGACCAGACCAAATATTTCAGAAGTAATCCCTCACTCATCACATCATTACTGCTACAATGTTGGTTTTTTTTTTAACCTCCTAAATTGCTGCTCAAGTGAACCTTTTATCAAGAAATTTTTGCTTGCAATCATGCTGGATATCTCCCCTTCAGCTTAGTTTTGAGTAGCTAGTTACAGGTAACCATAACACTCAGAACAAACACATCTCTGCTGAAGTGGCCTCAGGAACAAGCTGACATTGATTTACATTGTAAGATCAACAATGGGATCTAGGTTTCCATATTGTAATAAATCCTGATGACTTAAGGTTGAAGTTTTTCAAGCTCGAAGAGCATTAAAACGCCTGCCTCCTCTGAGAAACAGAGTAGCCAAAGCCAACACTAGCAAAAGCACCTCAGTAATTTAGGATGCTGAGATTGACTGATTTTAGAATTTATCACAAAATTAATTTGAAAGATTTGTCCTGGATGCTGTATATAGATTTTATAGTATCAATATATAACAAGGATTTCAAAATTTTTATTCACAAATGGCTGCTTAATGGCTGTGCAAATAGATTAATTCACATTGTTGGGCAAAAGGGTCACAAGCAGAAGGCTTATGCATGTCACCTACAGCATTGCCTTGGCCTGCCTGAGGTTTCACAGGCGATGCTGTGGAGAATGCTGGCCCAGCAAGGGTCCAGCTCAATTTTGCATGAAAGCCTTCTCTTGAGGAAAGAGCATCCTACAAGTATTCGTTTTTCTCAGGAAACCCAGCAGAGAAGAAACTTTATTCATGGGAAGTTCTGACAAGTTTAAGCTTCTTGTCAGGTCTTTACACAGTTTGCTAACTTCCAGATAATGTGCTCAGCCAGTTCTTACTTCCTCCCTAAGAGAAATCTGTTGGTTATTTTCACGAGTTAATGATTAAAGGGCCTCTATTTCGTATTAAAAGTCTTTTTATATCTTCAGAAAGTGCCCAGAAGTCTTGCATATGGTTTGAAACACAAATGAGAACACTGCATTCACATGAAAAATACTGTAGCTAGTGATGGTTGAAACAATGAAAAAAAAAAAAGTCACAAAATACTTTAAATGTCAAGGTGACTTGAATTTCAGAGTGTTCTGTCCTTTCTTCATTTTTTGAAGTTTTTACAAAGCACCTGTTCCTCCAACCTGTTTTTATTACCAACTGCAGTAAAATCAAGGCTATCAAAAGAACAGAACTTTCCTTTTCATTTTGATTTCTTTTTTCTTTCGCCATTCTGTGTCTTTTAAAATCTTCTCCAACTTCTGAAATTCTGAAGTGATGGAAATATGCTTTTATGATGAAAATTGCCTTTTTTTTCCTTTTTTTCTTTCTTTGATAGTCTGTATTCATCCCAGTCCCAAGATACTTTATAACAATTCCATACTGGCAAATAAAAACAGGAGGCAAAAAATAAAATTTAACCAAAAAAAAAAAAGGTTTTAGTCTTTTCCTTGTGTTCAGTTCATAAAAGGAAAGAAGAGGGAAATACATGAAAACACCGAACTGTTGACATTTATTTTTCAATATTTTCAATACCAATGAAAACCTAGAATGTTAAAATCAAAACTAAGTAGAAGCCCCCCAAAATTTGATGTGGTTCTTTAATTACAGAAAAGGCCGCTTTTGGTCAGGCAAACAGAGCCAGGGGTAAACATCTGACTGGCCTGAGTTGAAACACCTGCACAACGGTAAATCGGTTCTTGTGGAGAGCCCATTTTCTCCGTGAACAGGAGGTGGCAATCATATCTCCTCTGCTTGCTTCCAGCTTTCCATGCGAGTTATTAGTCTCGCGCAAGGCAACAGCATCTGACCTTGGTTCCTACGGCAACCAGCTGTGCCTGGCAGTGACTGTAGGGTCTGGGTCCAACCAGGCGTGTTCATCCTTTTTGCATTTGGGCTGTCAGAGTGATCTTCTAATATGACATGTCTTGTAAGATAAAGTTTTCTATTCCCAAAGAGCCAATATACTTAGCAGCTTTCCGCTTGGTACCCGGTCCTTCTGTTGTCCGGTGGTTTGACTACCCATCGTAGCTTGAAAGATCTGATTGAGAAGAATCAAAGTTTGAGTGGTTGTATTTTTTGCCAAATATTACTATTTATTTGCTGTCACTTTACAGGCAGCCAGGGCTTTTGTTGGAAACGGGAAAAATTGTGTGTGAAGTCTCTTCAGCTTGGGAAAGATACACTGCCAGGGCCAACAGACAGGGTCAGGATCAGTGAAGGGAGAAGTGATACCAATGACACCTATTTACCACTTTTTCTGGATCTGCCAGCCCTGCTCGGTCACACACCAGCTTCCACCCTCTGAAGGGGTCAGGAGGGTGGGTGGGGGGAAGATTAATGTAAAATCTGGGGTAGATGAAGTTGATAAAACCCTGTGTTTTAATAAGGTTTTAAGGTCATATCCTATGCTATGGGTGTGCTTTAGTCTAACAAGACCTTTAAAAAATGTTCTAAACTCTTAAGCCAAACCAACTTCCAGAGTGCTTTAACTTCACGTACAAGGTCCGGTTGCAGTAGCTTCATGTGTGCACGGGTTACAGGGGAAATGCCAGCTGTGCTTCTGAGGCAGATTTAGAGGTCTTCTGTGTCTGTGTGACAATGAATGCAGTGGCTGAGGGTCTGGCTTTGAGATCTTGTCTCTTTTTGTATGAGGTTTGTATTAAACTTAGAAGATGGGCGTGTTTAACTGTGCCCTGATCCCATGGTCGTCTCTTGGTTTCTTCTTGTTCACACAAGCCCAAATGGTCTAGCTGGCCATCTTCATTTGAATTGTTGTCCCTTACAGCAAGAGCTCAGATGGACTTCCTGATCAATCTGTATGACAGCCAATGTCACTTAAAATGAGTTTAGTCATCCGCCTATGTTACATTTGCACAACCACAATGTGGACTTGATGGCTCTCCGGTCCCACTCCTGGACCCGCATGGAACGAACCTCTTTGACCTTCCTGACACACCAGAGCCATTCCATGCCAGTCACGGCTTGCTAGAACAATGAATGCAAAAAATACACAGCTGGCATTTTATTAACTTGAAGGATTATGCTTTCAGCAACATTCCAGAAAGTAGTTTATCTAAGATGTATTATCTGTTACACCCACATTTGAATTTCAATACTCATCAGTTCATAAGCAGAAACAACTCCAGAGAAAGCAGGGATGGCATTTATCATGTTATGCTGTTTATCACTGGAAAGAAAACAGAGGAGCATTCCTATTCTGCCTTACTTATGCGCTCTTTGTCACATCACAGTCTCTTGATGGCTACCTCCACTCATTGCTTTTTTCAAGCTTTTGGCCGCAAATGCAGGTAAAATTACTTAGCACAAACACAGTGCTATTAAGGGTGCCAGTTAGGTCTTCTGGGTACTTCAGGGACCAGTTCTATGGTTTTTTTGTCCTTCCTTGTCTTGCCTGTCTTACCAGACAGCAAACATCTTAAGTAGAAACTCTCTTTTCCTGACTGCATATGCATTGCCTAGCACAAAGTGGGTGAGGGGTTTTAGACAGCCCTGACGATATTAATCCCTGCTGCAGCAACTGCCTCTTGCATGGTGCTGAGTATGCTCCATCCCCACAGATGACACTGGGCAATGGGAGCTCCTGCCTGGAACTGGCTCCCAGTCAACATTTGGTGTTGGTACTTCTGATTTCCATAGCGGATAGGCAGGCATGGGGGTTCTCCTGTCCACTTGTACTGGCACAAAAGTCCTGCCTTCAGGAGGAGGCTGTGCACGGACGGCTCCCTGCTCCTGCAGGCTGGCTTACAGCTCTCCGCGTGGGGCTAAGCCAGCACGAAGGCACCAGTGGAAGGGTTAGAGCTTGTGGCAGCACAAACCCCTCCACTTAGAAAAGCCTCTTCACCCCTCTCTCTCTCCCCGCTCCCTTCTCTGTCCCACAGCCATTATCGAAGAAATAAAAAAACCCTTACAGTGGTTCAAAGAGTCAGATTTAAGTAAATGGGAAGCTATTATATTTGGGGAATATTTAGAAAGATAAGATCCTCTAGGCTTCAATAACTGTTGAAATTCTCTCCTCTGTATTCAGGGAGGGGATGGCAGTTACCCTGGCTGAAATGAACAAGAGGTGCAGTAAAATTCTCCTGTAGGCAGTTTGAGCCTTTCTAATGTATTTCAGAGACCGCAGAACAAGCTGAAAGTAAATAGTGTTGTAACTAATTTCTTAATATCTCATTAAGTTTTATAAGCACGAAGGAAGGCAGAAAGGAAAAGAGGCAGGTTAATGTGCTTTTTTCACAAGACTTGCAAACTAGCAATAAGCAGCTGTTACTCCTCACAGTATTTTCTGATACGTTTCTGATATGTTTTCCTCACAGTTCTCTGATATGTTCCTTCTGCATTGTGGAAACATGAAGTCAGTGAGTTTGCCTGTGTGTGCAGATGTGATGGGAACTCCTTCTGTTCCCTGCCATCTCCCACTCCCTGATGCAGCACATAGAAACCAGAGAAAAAGGCATTCAAGAGAATAAGTGAATGGCTGCAAAAACAACACATCTGGAGGGCTGGGCGTAGCAGCAAGCTGAACAAGAGGGAGGGCACACACAGATATTCAGAGAACAGTTGCAGGAAAACACACATCCTAGAGCAGCTTTGAAAAAAGCATTTGGTTAAGATTTAACAAGTTAATCACTGCATGTTAATTACTGTTAATGTCAAGATTAAAAATAATAAAAGCAATTTATCTCATTCTGAAATAATTAGCCTTAATGACATGTTTGTATTGCACATAGACATTTTGATGGGAATCAGCCCAACAGCTGTGTATGCATAGCATATATAACAGCGATAAGTCCTTGAGAATCGTCTGACAAATGTGGGATCATCGGCTTTGCTGAGACTTTTCCAGGGTGCCACGGATCTGAGCACTGACTCACTCTGATTTTCTACAGGGTCTGCAGGTGTTCATGTTTCTGAAAATGAGCATCATTTGTTGGTATTCTCCCTTATGTGTGCCTGTTGTATTAGCCCTGCTTTGCATCTTGAGAAACAGAAGAGATGTTATGGGCCTTCATTAGGATGGCCTTGGGATCTGCCTTACTGGTGCCTGTGGTGAATTTTATGCAGGTTTCCCATCCTGCTTGGCTCTTCTGTATCACATATTTGAGCAATGATGATCTTCTGCTGGCTGATAAGTGGTGTTAATTCCCTCTGGGATTGTTGTGGAGTCATTTAGCTGGTGTGTAATTCAGTTTCTTTACACACAAGGAAAAGTTAATACAATTCTTACTGTTGTTTATATTGTAATTACGGCACTCAGTCAAATCACTGGTGGTGCAAACTGAGGGGTACGAGTGTGAAATGGTAGGGATTTCTCATCCAGGTGTCTTGAGTAATTGAAGCTATCTACGCAGAAATCTTGCTGAGTAAAAAAAGGGCAAAATACTACTAACATCATTATGCCCCTCATAAAATCTAATGCATGGTGAACGTACTGGGAAGGATAATGAGTCTAGGTGAGTGTTACCAATGAAGATCCCTGATTGAATAGCTCTGCTTAAACTATTCCTTCGTTAATGCTGTGACTTGTGGATTTGTTGCCATCTTGGCTAATTCTACTGCAGTAGGATTGACAGTTGGATTACCTCTTTCACTTGGGCAGTCTAAGTGTTCTGGACTAGGGCTGCTGGGTACCACCTTGACTATTTTTTTCTGTTTAGCTCTTTAGCACATGAATGTAGTAAAGCAAAGGGTGCAGCCTTTCTCCAGCTGTCCTCCTCCTTCAAATGCAAATGTCTCCAATGACAGCAGAGTAAAAGACCTCTCAACAACAAGCTTGGCACATACCCTCCTGGTTTCTGCAGGCTACACTGAACAAGCAACAGCATGTAGTTAGCTGATGCAAGGCCTAGTCTTCGTGCTGAGTGAGTCTCATCATTGTTGCTCCTTTGCAAGTTGTTTTTGTGTGGAGATGTCATTTGCTGCACCTGGAGAAGTGGGGTGGAGGCCTCTTAAATAGTGGTGGTGAGGGTTTGTGTTGTTAGGAGTGACCAGGATGAAGGAAGTCNNNNGAGTTGTGGTGGTGTTACTGTCATCTTTGTGGTGCTATGAGGATTCCTGGCCCAGGTGTGTTGCTCGGTCTCTGCTGATGCTCCTAGGTTTCATCTTCTGGGCTGCTGCTGCAGCTCTGGCTGTTGGTGCAGCTTTTGTGATCCTGATGTACCAGAACTACAGATACTTATTTCGGGAGTCTTTCTTGTTTATCCCTGGCTGGCTGGCTGTTGCAGCTGCACTTACCTTGCTGCTGACTGGAGTTTTGGCTATCTCTATTTCTGTTAAGTGTTCCCGCTATCGGCAAGGGATTCTCATGTACATGCTGCTGGTCCTTCTTTGCCTAGAAACCTCTTTGGCAGTTCTGGTACAGCTCTACTCTGTTTGGGCAGCTTCTGACTTGAAAAGCACTATGGATAACCTTGTCTATCAGTACAGCGGGACACACTCCCAGGCTCCTGGCAGTAGGGCTGTGGATGTTGTACAGAGGAAGCTGCAGTGTTGTGGGGTCCAAAACTACACAGACTGGCAAAAGCCAACGGCTGCTTCTTGGCATCTTCTAGCTGAAAATGCTCGTGTACCTGAAAGCTGCTGTAAGGAGATGTATTCTCAGTGTGGGGGTGACTTGGACCATCTGGAGCAGTTTTTTCAGGAAGGCTGTCTAAAGAAGCTGGAAGACCAGTTGAATTTTGTTGTGCTGTACATGCATTCGTGCTGTACTGTGGTAAGCATCTTAGAGCTGTTGGCTGGTTTCAGCAATGGCATCCTCATGAGGCATCAGCCTTTCCACAGCCTCCGAGTTCTGGAGTCATCTACCTTCTCATAGGCCTGCAGACATTGGCAGCGTTGCTGAACCTGCTGTATATTTCCTTGGTTTTGTACCACTCCGAGTTGCACTGGAAGAAAACATGTAAATCAAACGTGGTTCACTGCTGGATTTTTTCTTTAATGTTACAGTGTTGGATCTGTTTTCCCCCAGTTCTTGTTTGATAAACATCCTATATCTGAAAAACTTCATTGCTGGAAGTCACGTTAGGGAGGGTCGGGTCTTCAGCATGTGCAAACGTGGGACTACTGTATGTGTGTGTGGGAAGCAGTAGGTAGAGGTATGTCTTGGTCACGGGAGCATGTTGCGGTATCATAACATGAACTTTTGGAATAAATCTTAACTGCACTAGAATCTTTAAGAGTAATTAAAGAGCAGATTCTTCTACCTTCAAACTTGCATTTAATCCTTTGGTATTTCTAAAAGAAGCCCTTTGGAAAAAGTTTAACACTTTCTTTTTTTCTTTTTCTCCTTCAAACACTGATTTAAAACCTAGCATTCTTCAGTGAAAATGAATGTCAATTTTTTACATGGCATGAAGGTGTAATCTAAAGGGAGAAGATACATTTAACAGCAGCAGAGTAACTAATAAGATGACATGCAGCAGGAGGTATAGTTATATCAGGAGCTGCACAGGAGCAATGCCTAAATTAAAGAGGAAGCTGTCTATTTATTCATTTATTTCGTGTTGAAGCAAGGAATGAGTCAGTTCTCCTTTCCTGAAAAGTTATGTGGTGTCATGTGCATGTTTGAATGACAACAGCAGTACGCTGCTTTTTCTTAAGGTACATCTGCCCTGCTCTTACTAAATTCCCTTATCCATTTTCTGCGGGTCTCGCTGTAGTCTGCTTGTGCTGAAAGGGACTAAGTCAGTGTATGGGCTATCTATATTCTTGTTTATGTCAGTGCTGTTGGTGTTTAGGGAGGTGCTGGTAAAGGCTCTGCTCTACCTGCATTGGACCTTGCAGTGTGTGGTTGTGCGTGCTTGTACCTATGTGTCTGTCCAGAAAATGTTCTCAGCCTCGCTACTGACCTGCAAGTGGGAACTGCAGCAGCCGCATCCTTTGGTAAATGCATGCAGGTCATCTCCAGGGCCTACAAGTGTGTGACATTGCGATTTACCAGACTGGGAACAAGGAGACTGCCTGGGTCACAAAAACCACTGGACTGGGCAACTCCCTTGGCACTTGAAGAAATAGTCAGCTAAATCATTATTGCTTTAGATTTTCTACCAAATGTCAGGTACTTTATGACAACTTTCAGACTCCAAATTACCAGATACTGTTTTTCATGGGGGGGTGGGGGTGGAACAGAGGATGTAATAAGCCTGCAAAAGTTGATGTAATAACTATGTGGAAACCAAACATGAAATATTTAGATAAAGGAAAAGAACTAATTTGTTAGGAGTGGGTAATTCTTCCCCCAAAGAACTAATGTTCCAAAGCAAAAAAGGAAAATAGCTGTGTCTTTGAGTAAAATAATAGAAGGAAATATTTCTTTCAGCTTGCTTGACACAGGATGCATGTGGCAGTGAATAAAATCTGTCTAGTTAAGTACTGCAGTTGGGTGTTTATGGCTTTGTGGAACCCTGGCACATAAATGTTTTGTGATGCAAAGTTATTGCTATGACATTACAAAGATGCAATGAAACTGAAGTGACAGCAACTGGCCCAGGAAGATACTAAGGTTGTTGAATAAGAAAGGTGGAAGAGTGAAGTGGATGTAGTGCCTTTTTATCACCTGCCTTTCTTAAGGGGGATATTTTTCTTCTTGGATCAATTCTTAGCCCTTAAAACTTCCTTCACAGGTTCTGAGCCAGAATCTCTTAAAAAAAGAATGCCCTTATTTTTCACTACTAAGTGGAAGGAAGTAATTTCAGGCAGGTTAAAGAGGAGAATTACTAAGTGGCTATCCTCATCTACTCTCCAGTCTGCTAAAAGTCCAGATCATGCACGGCTCCCTCTACTCTTACTGTACTAAGAAAATAAGATAAATATGAAATTAAAAAAAAATCTCTGGGAGTTAATCGTAAGAAATTATTTCTAGGAATTATTTTTTTTCCCTTCCATACTAAACTCTGGAAGATCAGATCTTAAACCTGGTAAAAACAAAGGGGAGAGTGTGAGGATGTGTGAGACAGACGTACTACAGATAGAAATGGTTGTTAGTAGACAGTCACTAGACAGAACAATAGATTTATTACCCCTTTCTTGTGTTGACTTGGGTAGTTTGATTCTGAATAGTTACTTCTGGACAGGAGTACCTTCTTTTGAAATAAAAATGGTGTTATTTTTAAGCAACTGCAGTGTTTTTCTGTGTTATAAGACACATAAATCCTTGGGTACTATTGCAATCTATACATTGCATGCTTCATTCTGAAAGGATCTCCAGAAGTTTTTCATATTCTATAAAAGTAGCAGCTGTATAGCCAGGCAGCAGTGACTTACAGTCAACATGTCTGAAAATGTTGTTGCTTTGGGTTTGAACAGGCAAAACTGATGTCCAGTGCAAACTCTAAAATATTCTGTGATTACTCTTTTACAGAGTACATTGAAACCCATACATTCCATGTGTGAATTGGTGATTTCTCTGTGATGTTTTTCTTCTTAGAAGATAACAGTCAGAAAGGCAAAATTAATGCTCAAAGGCAAAAGTCATCACTGCAGCCTTTTAACAACCTGTTTCCAGTGCACCTCTCTTGGACTGAACCACCCAGCTTGGCAGAGAGCACTAGCTGCAGCTTTATGACATGGCCATTTTGAAATTGTTTGCTGCTTTCTGACTCCTTCACCTTTCCAGATGGTGAGCATGTTGAAGTTATACTGTTTCTTTGTCTTTCTGTGTGCCCGTTGGTCTTTCTGTCTGTCTTTTTCCATCTTTCCTTCTTTCAGTCTTTTTTTCCTAGAAGGATTTTCTTGCCCGTCTCCCTCCTCCTCCTTGCCCGTCTCCCTCCTCCTCCTTGCCCGTCTCCCTCCTCCACCTTGCCCGTCTCCCTCCTCCTCCTTGCCCGTCTCCCTCCTCCT